>BPLQ01000920.1:1048464-1558108 GCA_021605075.1 Caerostris darwini
AAATACATACATACATACATACATACTTGAAATACATACATACATACTTGAAATACATACATACATACTTGAAATTCCTGCATACATACTTGAAATTCCTGCATACATACTTGAAATTCCTACATACATACTTGAAATACATGCATACTTAAAATATATACATGCATACTTAAAATACATACATACATACTTGAATACATGCGTGCTACATGTTTGACGCCAAATCTGGAGCGTTTAGACAAAAATCAAAGAACTTTCTGTTTCGAAATACATAAATAAATACTATGCATTATTACCAACAAAAATGTCCATTCTCAAGCAGATTTTTAAAAAATCAATACACGCCGAACTAGCACAAGTAGTCACTTCTGTCAGAAATGGAGATTTGGATGCTTACAATTTTTCTAAAGACTGTAAGCACATTATCGTTGACCATTTGCCGTATGCAAATTTCCGGAGAAAAGAAGCTGTATCGACAGTTACAGCTGATTAGCTATCATCAGAAATGCCATAGAATACGAAATTGTCATCTGATAGAAGAAGCTTTCTTGGAAGATTCTGGGATTAGGAGGAAAATCTCTCTTATTTACACGGCAAGAAGTAAAGACACTCTGTTATCTTGTCTTCCTCGCCAAGTTTCGGAGGTGGCATCTCGTTTCGGACATTTATCGTCGATGTCACATACAGTGGTCCTCTGGTTCTTAAGCACCTTTTAGTGGAAGGAAGAGATAGTGTCGAGAAAGAAGTAGTGGGCGTGGAGTCATTTTTCCTTTCTGTAGGTGCTGGCTTAGAATGAAAGCAACAATTTGCTTTATATGGCATCTTGGAATCAGTGGCATTTCTTGTCCGATTTTTTTTTTTTTTTTTTTGTTATATTTCTTGCATAAATATTGTGAATCAACTCCTTTTATAAAATAAGGGGGAATGACCATCAAGACAAAATATTTTACTGTGACACCTAGGGTCACACGAATGTCACAAAAAAAGCATGTCCAATAAGTGCAAGTCACCACTTATGTAGAATTTTGATATTCTTAATATGTGATGTATAATTGACTTATTATTATAAAAACAAAAGTATTTCCAGTAAAAAAATGTGGTTCAGCTCACATGCATGACGCCAAATCTAGAGTATTTAGAAAAAATCAAGGAACTTTCTGTTTCGAAAAACATAAGTAAATGCTATGCTTATGTTGTTTCTTATCCCACTTGGCTGGCCAAGCCCACGAGCCCATACGTTCTCATGATTGAAGTGGAAGGAAGCAGCTTCTGTTGTGATGGAGCACCCGTAGGTAGAAGTCTGACTTTTGCTCCGTGACGCTCTTACAGTCATAGGAGACCGGGACCTACGGCTTAAAGTGGATTCCGAACCACTACAAACATCCATGGCACCGCCGGGATTCGAACCCGAAACCTGTGGCACCGAGCGCCAGAGCGCTAGACACTCGGCCATTCAGGTCCCAAATTTGCCAACGGCACGCAGTGTTCCCAGGTGGTCCCCCACCCAAGTACTGACCGCGCCCATTGATGCTTGACTTCGGTGATCTAACGAGAACCGGTATATTCAGCATGGTACGGCCGTTGGCTATGCTTATTCGCAACAAAAATGTTCATCCTCAATCAGATTTAAAAGAAATCAATATACGCCCAACAAGCACAAGTCGTTACTTCTGGCACACTTCTGCCAGAAGGGATGACTTGAATACTTACAGTTTTTTTTTTTTAAAGACGTGAATCGCACATCCCAAAACCATCATCTTTGACTATTTGCCTATGCAAATTTCCAGAGAAAAGAAGCTGTATCGACAGTTACAGCTGATTAGCTATCAGCAGAAATGGAACAGAATACGAAATTGTCACCTAGTAGAAGAAACTCTCTGAGTATATTCTGGGATTACGGACAAATTCTCTGTTATTTACACGGCGAGAAGTAAAGACACTCTGTTATCTCGTCTTCTTCGCCAAGTTTCGGAGGAGATATCTCGTTTCGGACATTTATCGTCCATGTCACAGACAATGGTCCTCTGGTTCTTAAGCACCTTTTAGTGGAAGGAAGAGATAGTGTCGAGAAAGAAGTAGTGGGCGTGGAGTCATTTTTCCTTTCTATAGGTGGCGGCTCAGAACGAAAGGAACAGTTTGCTTTCTCTAGCATCTTGGAATCCGTGGCATTTCTTGAATTAGTCGCAATTATTTTCTCCGAAATTTATTTTGTTATATTGCTTGCATAAAGTGTGTTCATCAACTCCTTTGATAAAGTAAGAAGTATGACCATCAAGACAAAAAAATTTTACTGTTGTTAAAAGTTAGTTTTAATGTTCAAATATTGTTCAAAAGTTAAAAGTTACTAGTAAGTTTGTTTTACAAGGGTTGCTCAAACATCACAAAAAAAGTTAAAAGTTATAAGCATAAGTCACCCCCTGATGTTATTACTGTCGTACAGAAGTACATCAACGACAAGAATTAACCATCTGGAAAAGTCCAGCAAAAAGAAGCAGCATCTACTGTTTCAGCTGTGAGCTTAAGACGGTTCAGAAGAAAACCCCTCAAAGTAAATATTATTTTTTTAAAAGTGGCATATTCTCAAGAATATTATAGAAGCATAAGACATCATTGATGTACGAGCTATCTGTGTACTCAGTGGAAAATCTTGTCGCGAGAATCATTGTTGTATCGAACAGGATAAATACATCGATTTTTCAGTCACCGGAGTGAATTATGCAACAACATCCTTGGGTGCTGCCAATCTGAATACCTATCCATTTTAAATCTTTTTAATGAATGATGAGGGATTTTTTGATATTTTTTAAATCTCCTTTTTATTGTCGAATATCAAACTGAAACTTGACTGCGAAAAAACTTTTCTGAAACTGAAATACTCAGAATGAAAATAGTTTTACCAAAACAACCACTGAATAAACATTCTCTGCTAAAATGCATCTTCTTTAAACCTTTTTTGTACAGAATTTTAAGATTAAATAGTGTAGTCGATTTATGTTGTAGTCGACTGTATTTTGTGAATATATATATATAAGCAATTGTTTAATTTTACATAATTGCTTAATTTTTATAAATACTTTTAGTAGTATAGTGTGGTATAGTTTGCCTGTAGCTTTCATAGTAAATAGTGGTCGCATACTAATCAAACTGTTTTGACTGTATCTAATCATCCTGTAATTTAAGAGATTAATATATTGTAGTTTAATAGATTTGATTGTATTTTAAGGGTAGCATTTGATTAGCTTTAACGAAGAGAAAGGTTTCTCAACGCTTACTTGGTATATCATGAGGCTAAAGCAGTCACTGTCTAACTACTGTTTATTAAAAGAAGCAATTGAATTTTCTCTTTAGCATAAAATTTTAATTCGAATTCCAAGAATTTTGGAAAAACCAAAATTCTTTTTATGAGAGTCAAGAGTGAGATTTTTTTAACAGGCTCCTGATCCCGATTCCGACAAACAGGCGGTCTGGTGGCCAATTGGTTAGCACTCTAGCCTTTGGTACCACAGACTTCAGATTCGAATCATGGCGATGGCATAGATGTTTGAGAGTGGTCGGGAGCGGGTCCTTATGGCCGAGTGACTAGCTCTCTGGCGTTCGGTGCCACAAGGTTCAGGTTCAAATCCCGGTGGTGCCATGGATGTTTGTAATGGTTTGGAATCCATTTTAAGTCTTAGATCCCGATCTCATTTGACCGTAGAGCGTCACCGAACCCGATCAAACATCTTCTCACCCACATTATTCCCAAACTGGAAAAGGGCAACACAGTTCTAGTCCACTTGAACCTTAGGTCCCGATCTCATATGACCGTAGAGTGCCACAGAGCCCAATCAGACTTCTTCTCACCCACATCATTCCCAAACTGTAAAAGGGCAACTCAGCTCTAAGCACAGTGATGTGGCGTGGTGTAGTAGTAGTGGTGATTCGGAATCAACGTTAAACTACAAGTCCCGGTCTAATTAGACTAAAGTGTGCACAAAATGGCCTTAAGAGTGACAAACCAACCCAACCCTTCCAAAATGTTCGACTCCTTACGCCAGACACTGATTCCACATTTGGAAAATATTCACTTTCATTGGCAATTGCCATATGGGAAATAAATACAGTAGAGCCTCTGTAAGTGGAACTTCAAGTGAGACGCCAAATAATTCGAGTTATAGAGTTTTCGACTTATGAAGAATTTCGACTTACGCGTACTTTGTAAATAAATATTCGACTTGTAGAGGTTTAGATGTTTTCTGACTTATTTTGAGTTAGAGAGGTAAAATAAATAAAAATTCAACTTACAGAGGTAATAAACATGTTTATTTGCAACTTAAAAGTTATATTAAGTACTGCAATAAAAAAACAGAATATTTTCGAAACAACCTTAAAATTAAAAATATTATGCATTAAAAAAGTCAGTTATTATTATTATTATTATTATATATATATATATATATATATATATATATTTTTTTTTTTTTTTTTTTTTTTTTTTGCTTTAGGCAACTCGATCGTTCTCTATCTGTAGCATTATCTAAGCTATTAAGAGCAGAAAATTCTTTTTCTTCCCAGTTGCTATTTCATAGAATTGGTTATTCTATTTACTAAATACTCATACATTGTTTTCTAAGAAACAATGACGTGCATTGTCGGCAAATCCTTAAAGTCGCTAAGTTATTTTTCTTCGAGCTATAGAAGTAATTAGAGGTAAAGGTTGTAAAAAAGATCGTAAAATCAAACATTGCTAATGTTTGAGATGCAGAGGTCCAATTTTGTTTTCGAGTTATGGAGGGAAAATACCAAAATGGCTTGTGGGGATTGACTCATTATTTCGACATATAGAGGATTGAAATTTAGAGTAATGAAGGTTTTGGGGCTTGAAGGAAAGGAAACAAAAAACATTTTTCGAATTGTGGAGGTTTTCGACTTATCGAGGTTCGACTTAAAGAGGTTCTACTGTATATCCTAAAAATAAATGTACCAGATCAACAGATACGAAAGTATTATAGAATAGCTAACACAAGCAACTGAAAATTGAATATTTTAAACAAAAAACGCTGTATTCGCGATATACAGGGTGATTATAATTAAAGTTCCACTTTCAAAATGCTGTAAAAAAAGAACCACTCGTCACAATGAGTTCAAATTTGAACTGAAGATACTTGAAGAAGGGAAACGGTAGGACATAAAAAAAAATTCCACCGATTTTTCCCATCCAATGTGGCATGAACTTGTCGTGGTGGACGGGCTTTCCACTAACAGTGTCACATTTTTTGAATGACTTGGAAGTCCCTTTTCCGTCAAAAATCCGAAGAAACCGAGCACAGTGAACACTATATCATATGCAATTCATGCCAAATACGTTGTAATATTGATTCAAAATAGCACTGGCAGCCGAATTCACTTTATTTATGTCGCTTACAGCGATATCTATTAATACATTTTGAGACTTTTTTGATGCCGTACCGTTTCCCTCATCTTCATATATATATGCAGTACCTTCTTCAACCACGCCAAGCTAATATCAAATTGGATGGAAAAAATTGGTGGAACATTTTTTTGGAACTTTTTTTTGATGCCGTACCATTTCCCCCTTTTTCATCATCTTCAGTTTAAATTTGAACTCATCGTGGCGTGTGGTTTTTGCATTTTGAAAGGCAGCATTTTGAAAGTGAGATTTTACTTATAATCACCCCAGTATTACTCCTTTTTTTTTTACTTAGTAATAGAATAACTACTATAAGAACTAACTTCTTGTAAATTATTTTATAAAAGAGTCGGGGGTTTTTTGAACTGGCTCTTGATTCAACTGCTCTTGATTCAAATGCTCTGATTCAACTGCTCTTGATTCAAATGCTCTGATTCAACTGCTCTTGATTCAATTGCTCGGATTCAACTGCTCCGATTCCTTCCAAAATGTTCGACTCCTTGAGCCAGACACTGATTCCCCATCTCTGGAAAATATTCACTTTCATTGACAATTGCCGTATGGGATATAAATATATATATATATATATATATACATAATTTCTTTTTCCTGTTCCTTCCTGCAGGCGACCACAGAGCTTTGTTCAAGCAGGCGATGCGTCACTGGGAGAACTACACATGCGTCCAGTTCGTGGAGAAGGAAGAACATCCCAACTACATCGTTTTCACGGAAAGACCCTGCGGGTAAGACTTCACCCTCTATCATCCCACTCTTCTTCCTTCCCATACTTCTTCTCCAACACAAAAGGGAAGTAACTACTATCTATTTCCCGTCGTTTGTTTCTGAGAGTCGTTCGTCATCTTCGAGAATCTTCTGGTGCTGTTGTTGTTGTTGTTTTGTTGTTGGGGATGGGGGGCGGGGTGTAGATCTGCTTCATCCCCATCTATTTGCACGGATTCATCAGTGAAGAGTGTGTGTTGCCATGGAAACAGAAGTTTTCTGGTTTTTTATTTTTATGGATATATTTTATGTAAGTGTAAGTTTCATATTTTATGTAAGTGAAATGTTTCTAATTATGCTCTTAAATATATTGGTGTGGGTTTTTTGTGTTATTTGTGTGATAATTGCATTTGTAAGAATGCTAGTTTAAATGATTTTTATGCTTATAATTTGTGTCTAAAGTTAAATTGTATTATCACCCTTAAAAATAACATTAATGCTATTAATATTGATATTATCACCACTAAAAATAACATTATTGCTGTTAATATTAATATTATCACCACTAAAAATAACGTTATTGCTATTAATAGTATTATTATGACCATTAAAAATAACATTCTTGCTATTGCTATTAATATTATTGCCTTGAAAAATAACATTACTGTCATGAAAAATTACATTATTGCTGTTAAAATTAGTATTATCGGCATTAAATATATAGTATAATATTAATATTATTAATATTAATATTAATATTATGACCATGAAAAATAACGTTATCGTCATTAATAATGTTAGTGCCATGTAAAATAACATTATAGCTATTGCTATTAATATTATTACCATGAAAAGTAACATTACTGTCATGAAAAATTGCATTATTGTTATTAAGTATATTATTGTTTTGTAAAATAACATTATTGCTATTGCTATAAATATTATTGCCATGAAAAATAACATTATTACAATTGCTATTAGTATTAATAGTATTTTCATGAAAAATAACATATTGCTATTAATATTAATAATATTGCCATGAAAAACAACATTATTTTTATTAATATTAATGTTATGGCATGAAAAAATAACATTATTGCTATTAATATTAATATTATTGTCAATAAAAATAACATTATTGCCATTATAATAAATACACTATTGCTATTTCCTAATTTTCAGCCCTTTGCTAGATTTTGATTAAATTTCTAAAAATTACTATTTCCACCATTTTTAGTGCTCAAGTTTTAACAAGTAGTTACAACTTTCTTAGACAGCAAATGAATCTCTATAACAATATGCAATTTGTTTGGCATAAAAACATGGCATAACTTTGTCACAACTTACTCAACAGTCCTCATTTACTAAAGTTTGATTCATAAGTAGATTACATTAAACTAAAATGATCCAATAAATATATTCATTTATTCAGTTGAATATTTCATTCAACTAAGAAGTCTTAAAACAAAAATAAGTTAGCAGAATGTAATCAGTTTTGAAGTCTCTTTCAAATTTAGAGTTGTCATTTGTACATACATATTTGTCTTCAATCTCACGTCTTCCTTTTGTTTAATTTCTGATTAATAATTCAGAGATACACTAATCTTAATCATAACAGACAGTAACAAATGATCAACTGCTTTTGTGATAAAAAGTTATTCATCTATGAAAATCATGCAATGCTTTTATGTCAAAATTATTTTTTCTTACGAAAATATGTAGGATCTCTAAATTTTCTAACTTTTTCCTTTTCTAATGGAAATTTTAATAATAATTGGAAATAATCATCAAAGGCAAATTTATCAATAAGGTATTGTTGGTAAACAGCAATAATAATAATTCATTCTATAAGACGATAATGTTAGGTCACACAGGGATTCGTCGGTGGAGAATCAATTGTAGGAGAATACTGTAACATTTTTTTTCTCACAGAAAGAGAGTCCAAAGAGAGGGAGAGTTGTAGCATTTTTGTTTCAAGGGAAGAGTTTTGGCATTTCATTCCCAGGAGAGTGAAATGTATGTTAGTTGGCAAATATATAATAACAACCCATCACTCAAATTGTACAGCAGGCAAGCAGTAATGTGGGTAGTTACATTTCATGCAATTAATGTTTTGTACTAATGAGAACACCCTTTCACTCAAATCTGATAGCAGATATTCAGTGTCATGTATAATGAGACTCAGAAAATAAGAGCATGTCTGTGCGACCTTCGCAGGTCGAAACAACGACAGATTAAATATGAATTATACCATGAGATGTGTCATTGTGATGAGTGATAGACCACGAGTTGAGAAATGTCTATTTCAATTAGAAGTGCGGGAAGCTGATCTTCCCCCTCTCTTAACGGATTGACTTAAAAGGAGTTTATTTGTGAAGAAGGGGGTGAATTCTGCGTCGAGTCGACCAGAAGTGTTGTTCTTCTTTTTTTCTCTGAAGTGACTGAATGGGCCGGAGATTCCACCTGTTTCCTAAGTGAACCCCTTGTGGTTTTGTGTGTGTAGACCTTAATTATCACGCCATGTGATAATTAAGGTCTGCCGTGACGTATACTTGAGAACTCTGAAAAACTCTGAGCTTGGAGAGAAAAAGTCAAAATAACTCATCAAAGTTTTCTTAAAGATTTTCAAATGCTTCCATATTTCATTATTTGTGTTGCAAGTTTATACTTTTTAAATTTTGTTGCATTTTTACATTTTTTTTCTCAACGAAACTGATTACTTTAATAATCCTATGTATATATATATCTTGAAAATTACTTATGCAAAAGGCATTTTCAAAGAATATTGTCGCTCTATGAACAAAAAAGGAATTGAGAGGACTACAAGATTTTTTTCTGTTGTATAATATTTTAGGATTGAATTCAAGCATTACAAAAAGAGATTATATTTTCTTCTGAGAAAGAGTTATTCAATTATATTACAAAACAATAAAATATGAAAGGAAATAGAAATGAGTCGAAATAATTCCCTGGGTCGTCCCATGTATTGCAGTCCCGTTGTACCATGTATTGTCCATGTAGAGTCGTACCATGAATTGCAGACCCGTCGTACCATGTATTGTCCATGTAGTGCTGTCCCATGTATTGTTCATGTAGTGTCGTCCAATGTATTGTAGTCCCGTCGTCCCCATGTACTGTATTACCTGTCGTACCATGTATTGTACTACTAATTCTTGTGATGTCTTTGGGGGCAGGTGTTGTTCTTTCGTGGGCAAGCGCGGCAACGGCCCGCAGGCGATCTCCATCGGCAAGAACTGCGACAAGTTCGGCATCGTGGTGCACGAGCTCGGACACGTGGTGGGCTTCTGGCACGAGCACACCCGCCCCGACAGGGACAAGCACGTGCAGATCATCAACAAGAACATCATGACCGGTGAGTTCGACACCTTCCTCTTCCCTTACCTTCTACTCTACTTAACGTATTAGTAGTGCATTGAGTACCTGAAGAAATCCATTATTGCATATTGCCTTAGTTTAATTACACAATTATGCTTATTTCTTGCATGAAAATGATAATTATTGTATTCCGTCAGCAGTGTTTTAAATGTTTCCCAATTTTATTGCACAATGATTATATATATTTATTGAATAAAAGAATAACTCTCTAATTCCTTCAGCACTGTGCTAAGTGTATCCAAATTTTATTGCACAATTATGCGTATTTATTGCATGAAAACGGGATTATTATAATCCGTCCGCAATGTGCTTTTCATTTCTTTTTCAAAGCTACTATGCGCATTTATGGCATGAAAAAGATAATTCCCTTATTCAGTCAGGAATTTACTTAAAGTTTCCCAATGTTATTGCACAATGGTTATGTATATTTAATGCATGAAAATAGAACTATCGTATTCCGTCCGCAATGTGCTTTTCATTTTTATAGCCCAGCTACTATGTGCGTTTATCGCATGAAAAATGTTAATTCTCTTAATTCGTCAGGAGTGTACTAAATGTTTCCCAATTTTATTGCACAGTGATTATGTATATTTAGTACATGAAAACAGAATTATCGTATTCCGTTCGCAATATTATAAATGTCTTTCATCTTTATTGTTCAACGAATGTGCGCATTTATTGTATGAAAAAGATTATTCCCTTATTCATTCGACAGTATGCTAAATTTTTCCCAATTTTATTGCACAATGGTTATGTATATTTATTGCATGAAAATGGAATTATCATATTCCGTCTCCAATGTGTTATATGCTTTACTTTTTTATAGCACAGCAATTGTGCCCTAATCCACAATGGGATATATGTTTTACTTTTTGATTGCACAACAATTATGTCCTAATCCGCCATGTGTTATATTTTTTACTTTTTATTGCACAGCAATTGTGCCCTAATCCACAATGGGATATATGTTTTACTTTTTGATTGCACAACAATTATGTCCTAATCCGCCATGTGTTATATGTTTTACTTTTTATTGCACAGCTATTATGCTCCATTTATTGTAGAAGGGACGATAATTCTCAAAACCGACAGCAATGAGTTAAATAATTTTTTCTAAATTTTTATATCATCAGAGAAACTAAAGTACCATCAGGTGTAACAAAATGGTAACGACTAATTTTAATGTTGCTGTTAATCTTGAATAATTTTAGATTTAAAATCAAAAATATAATTCTTTATATCAAGTATAGTTTTCGTCCTTTTAATATATTTTCTTTTCTTTTGTTATTGACACTTGCTGCTTATTAATTAGATGAAAATAGTAAAAGTTTTATAAATATTAGTTCTAAAAAATATTTATTCACATTTTTCTTACACTTCGTTCTTAAAGCAATGCAGAAATACTGACTTGGAGCATATGAAATTTTTTTTATTATTACCATGTGTGAGCATGATGTTGTAGTGGTTAGGGGTCCATGACATTATCCGTAAATGAGGGTCAAGCAAATAAAACTCCATTACAAATTTTGGCTGAAAATGGTACTTTGGGCCCCTTAATTCTTGAAATGATTCATGAATAACGTTAGTCTTGAAGAATTTTCTGGAGAATTTGACTTTTGCTTGAAGTGTTTTGTAGTACGGTTTTGAATCACTTTTCATGTTTTGGGTTGGGATTCTAAACACTTGTATATCCAATAGTTATAAGTACTAGTAGTGCGTTGAATAATTCCTTCTTTATGAAGTTTCATATTTGTCACTTTTGGCATTTTCCCATGCCTATTGAGCTGTATAGTGCTTCTTATTGTATTTGGAATACTTCATTCTTTCATTGATGCCTATAATTTTCAAACCTTGATATATTCTTTTGACTATTGAATGTGATAACGTGTCTTGTAGAATTTGGAATATTTCATTCTTCATTTACATTTATCTTACTTTTGCATATTGTTTTAGAGGTTCTTGAAAAATTCATACTTCATGAAGTTCTTGATCTATTCAACGTTGCTATATTCATATGGTTATGGAATTTGGCCATTCTTATAGTATTCCAATCAATTGTTTCATATATCTCTAGGATTATTAAATATTGGTGTATTAAGGAGTTTATTCATCCGTTCTCGAAAGGTCACACATGATAAGTTGAAGTTTGCTCAGCAGATTTCTGTTTTTTATAAAATTTTTCTTATTTTTAATTTATATAGTCTAATTATTCCAATTTTTCATTCATAAATTCTTAAGTTATTTTAACTAAATTAATGATTACTTGATTTATGTATAACGTTAGGAAAACGCAATATATACGTAAAACCGTCTTTTATCCCCCTTCAAATAAAGGATTTATAAGAAATATCAATATTAAATGCGATATTTGTACAGCAAGTTAAAATTCTGATTCATTTTTTTTTTTTTTTTTTTTTTTTTTTTAACATTTTTTTTGTGAAAATAATTTTTGATTTAGCATAAAAAAGAAATGCTTTTAAAATAAAAATCAAATGTATGTTTATCGGAGAAAAAAATCAATATTTAACGCTTTATTTCTGAAAAGGAACGAAAATTCATTTTAAGTTATTTAAATTCCCAAGCTTTCAAAAAGAAAATGAAAAAAAAAAAATTAGTTGAAAGAGTTATTTTCAGCTTAACGACTCGCCCACCCCCTGTTCCTTTTCCTTTTTGAGGGGGGAAGGGGCGAAAAAAAAGGGCGCGAATCGTTGTAGATAATGTCCTTTCATTATCCCACCAAACTCCGAAGAACTACTTCACACGCTTTTCAAGAACACAAATCGATATGCATAAAATTCCTCACTTACGGAACGACACCCTCTGCATTGATACTTGAGGGACAACCAAACCCAAACCGGATTAGCGTCCATGTTTGTCCACTCAAGTTTCCTTTATGAACCACAAGCTGCAAAAGATAGTTCAGATACGCAGACTTGTAAAGTTTGAACAGCATGTGCACAACTTAACCAGGAACGCAGACATCGCGAAAGAAAATCATTAAAAAATTAACATATATATATATATATATATATATAGATAGATAGATAGATAGATAGATAGATAGATAGATAGATATATTTCATTAATATATTTATAATAAAATATTGAGTTGGGGAAAAAGAAATCCATTATTTTTTTCGATAGATGGCTGTAGTGATTAATAGGATCAGGACTAAGGGCCAGGAAGATACTACTGTGCATTTGGTGGGACTGGAAAGGAATCATTTATTATGAGTTGCTTCCATATGGCCAAACACTTAATTCGAATTTCTACTGTCAACAACTTCAGAAACGGCATGTTTAGCCAATTCATCAGGAACAACAATCTAACTGCAGTTTAAATTTCCATATTGGTAATGGTGCTCCTCTTATTGTAGTGAGCTAATCGGGAAGATTCAGAAGCTATTCTCTCCAAGATATCGTTCACGAAAGAATTCATGATAGACATGGCTTTGCTGGAAATTCCAGTATCAGGGTGGACCTTTTTCAAACTTTTGTAAATGTAAATGCGAAAGACTCCTTCCTTCGCTTCTTCCTCTTTTTTTTTTATCTCCATCGTGGACAGTTTTTTTGGGCTTTGCCGGCCTTTTTAACGGCCTTACCAGAAATTACAGGAGGCATGATCAACGAACGTCAGAGCGGGGTTGAAGCAGCGATTGACCAGAAACGGCTAGAATCGGCCAACAGGAGAGGTGTTGTGTTCCATCAGGACAACTCCAGGCGAAACACGTCTATAGTGACTAGCCAGGAACTTGACTGGGAAGTTTTGATGCATCCACCATATAGTTCGGACCTGGCACCAAACGTTTACCATGTTTTTCTTGCATTGCAAAACTTTCTTAGTGTTATGAAATTGACACCAAGAGAAGATTGTGAAAATCGATTACTAGAGTTTAAACACCAAGACTTATATGAGAGGGTCATTAAGAAGCTACCTTTAATATGGCAACAAATTATTGAACAAAACGGTGCATATTTCATCAAAATTAGTAATCCGAAACATGTTGAATAAAGTCTTGAAGTTCACTTAAAAATAATGGATTTCTTCTCCCCAACCTAAAATAAATAATGTATTATAATAGAAAGACTAAATAAAGAGTTTGATTCTTAATATTACATAACATTTATTCAATATTTTTGTAGAGAACAAATCGCAGAAACTATTAGTTAAAGAATTTTTATTTATTCATGCCTATAACTATTTGTTCACAATCTTGTGTTGAACCAAACAGGCTTGTGCATTTTAATATATTACATACCAAGAACAACATCAATTTTGTTGAGCACAGTTTAAAAATGGATCTTGTTGTTTGGCAATAAATATATGCAGAGATAAAAATTGAGTTTACAGAAATGAGGAAGTTGTATTGATACTAGCATGATATTGGCAAAGGATCTGATGTTAATATTACATAAATTTATCCATATATATATATATATACATACATTATAAAATAAAATGTAAAAATATAAATCTATCGATATAAATGTAAAAATATCAATATTTCAATATAAATGTAAAAATTGAAATATTTACATACATTAATATATTGAAATATTGATATTTTTACATTTATATCGATAGATTGATATTTTTATATTTATGTTGATATATCGATAGTTTTATATTGATATTGGTATATTGATATATTGGTATTTGTGGTAATTTTTATATTCATTACTTCTTTTTTTCGTTGAAATAATTCTTTTAATTCGATATTAGGAATTAAACCATATTTTCTTTTATATATTTTTAATTCCCCAATTTGTCTTTATTTTTTTCAATCAACTGAATCTCTTTTGACCTAAAATGGAAGACGCTGGGTATTCTGAACTTGGTCTTAGCGTAATCAGAAAAAAAAATGGCGCACAATGTTGATGAACACAAATTACCACCAAGAACAGTTATGAGAGATTGCAAAAAAAATCCTTTGTTGGTGATGGAATATTGATCAATGATAAAGTCATTAAACCTGCGGGGAAAATTACTCTTAACGGTATTAAATTCCTTTGTGATCATCAAGATTTTCCCTTTTTTTGTTCTTCTTTGGAATACTTTTATCTGTCTCTTTCAATACATCTATATGGAGAGTGTCGCTATGCACAGATCTTTATTGTCCTTTCTCTAAAACCACTGTCTTTTGGAGAAGGTATTTATTTGAAAAAAGAATATTTGAATCAAAGATTATAATGGATTTGAGATTACTTTTTTTACAGAATAGATTTTTTTATGGATTTTTATTCTTCATTTTTTAATGATGATTGCCATAGATATGTCATTTGAATCTAGATAGTGTATCAATAAGTGACTAAAATTTCGAATTATTTAGGTATGAGTGTCTTCAAAGCCAAGGGATATTACAGCAAATGGTTATTCCTGATCATTAATGCAGTAAAACTCGTTTGACACAAATCATTTATGGTTTTTTGTCCAACTTTTTTTTATTCTATTATAAAGTATTTTTGAGGAAAACTTGTTTCGTATTATGATTTGCATAATGATTTTTCTACTGGTCGTTTAAAAACTATTCAAATTTGTATAATCTGCATTAAAAATCTGGTATTAGAACTTTTTTCTACTTAGTTCCCTATGGGCAATAATTTTTTTTTTTTTTTTTTTTTTTTTTTTTTTTATGATTTTTTTTTTTTTTTTTTTTACTGCATAAGTACCTAAAAATATTTTAAAACTCTTTAAAAATTTTTTTTAAATGTTCATTTAAACATTTATTATCACATTTATTCCATTAATCCTGTTCATAGCAAGTTGGACATTCCATTTTGCCTGATAGTACAAGGTGATTATAATTAAAGTCCCACTTTCAAACTGCTGTAGAAAAAGAGCCACTCCTCACAATGAGTTCAAATTGGAACTGAAGATAAGTACTTGAAGAAAGAAGAAACGATATGGCATCAAAAGAAAAGTTCCAAAGTATATAAATAGATGGCGCTGTAAGCAGCATAAAGTAAGTGAATTCGGCTGTCAGTGATAGTTTAAATCAAAATGACAACGTATTTGGCATGAGTTGCACATTAAAACAGCTGTAGTGTTCAATGCGCTGGATTGTTTCGGTTTACTTGACGGAAGAAATGACTTCCAAGTCATTCAACAGTTGTGACACTGTTAGTGGAAAGCCCATCCACCACGATAAGGTCATACCAAATTGGATAGGAAAAATCGATGGAAAATTTTTTTGATGCCATACAGTTTCCCCATTCTTCAAGTATCTTCATTTTAAATTTGAACTCATTGTGACGAGTGGTTCTTTTTTTATAGCATTATCAAGTGGGATTTTAATTATAATCACCTTGTACTTTCATTTTTTTTTTAATAAAATACAAAAAAAAAAATTAATTTTCATGACTAGATATTTTTAGCGAGTTTATTTTGACAATGAATTGAAATTCTTTAGAAAAAAAGAACCAAGAAAGAAGTAAGCTTTACAAAATATTTTTGGGTAGAAAGAGCTTTTGATTTCTTGGAACATTCTTCAACATCATTTTAAGCCGATCCAGCTGGAAGTATCATTTCTCAATTTCGCTTGAGTGTGACGGTGTCATGTCAAGATCTCAAGTGAAGGCACGTTCCATCGAACACTTAGAGCACCCTAGACCCCACTCGAGAAGGGTGGTCCATCTGCCTAACTGGGACCTTTGTTTCGCGCCACGCTTTTGTGTAGTCTAGAACAAAGAGTGTTTATTACCAGCCATTTAAACAGAAACCGCAAAAGCTGGCGTTCTTCAACGCCAGGTGACTTTTGTACCATAGATTTATTGTTCTTAAATCAACATTTTTTTTGTTCGGAAATGAAATTTTCTCTTTTGGATTCCATGGCAGCATTCCTGTAGTTTGAAAATGGAGTGGAAATTCTATAAAATCAAGCGCCATTTTCTTTCGTGATGGGTTCTCTTTTTTTTCTGCTGCCATTCCGCTAAGAAAACTTTTTGATTAATTGCTCGTAGCACAAATCACTTTCACGCTATGTTATTTTTGAGAACAAGTAGATTCTTGTTATTATTGTTCCTTTGTTGAATGCTGAAGTACTTTTTAGTGTTTTATCGTTGTGAATTATTTTTATTCATGGTTTTTAACAGCTATTGCATTAATGAGTGAAACTTACCGAGAAGAAATTAAGAATAAAGAATTTTTTGAAAACTATTTATGATGAAATTAAAAAACTTCGCATCGATTTTTTGAGAAATGCTTTTACAGCCTCTTAACTTTAATATTGATGCAGTACAACAGATCATTAGGGATTTTTATTGGAAATTAGGGATTTTAGGGATCAATTATAATAATTTCATTTAGGGATTTATTATTTTAATCAGAAATTTTTATTATTACGGATTTATTAGTTGAGGGATTTTAATTAATAGGGATTTATTAGTTGAGGGATTTTTATTAATAGGGATTTATTAGTTGAGGGATTTTTATTAATAGGGATTTATTAGTTGTGAGATTTTTATTATTAGGGATTTATTATTTTAATCAAGGATATTTATTATTAGGGATTTATTAGTTTAGCGGTTTGTTTATTAAGATTTTAGGGATTATTTTTATATTTAATAATTTACTTGAGGATTTAAATGTTTTTTTTTTTCCTTAGATTTTAAGATGGGTTTTAATCGATATTACGTAATTAGGGAACTCAAAGATAAATAAGTTCATTTATTATATTTCCATTTAGGGATTTATTATTTTAATCAGAGATTTTTATTATTAGGGATTTATTTGTTTAGGGATTTATTTATTAAGATTAGGGATTTTTACATTTAATAATTTCCTTGAGGATTGAAATGGGTTTTTTTCTTATATTTTAAGATGGGTATTAATCAATATTACGTAGTTAGGGAAGTCAAAGATAAATACGTTCATTTATTATAATGTTTTCATTTAGGGATTTATTATTTTAATCAAGGATTTTCGTTATTAGGGATTTATTAGTTTAGGGATTTATTTATTAAGATTAGGGATTAGGGATTTTTATATTTAATAATTTTCTTGAAGATTTAAGTGGGTTCTTTTTTTAGATTTTAAGATGGGTATTAATCAATATTACTTAATTAGAAATCAATATTACTTAATTTCAAAGATAAATATGTTGATTTATTACAATAATTTCATTTCGGGATATATTATTGTAATCAAGGATTTTCTTATTAGGGATTTATCAGTTTAGCGGTTTATTTATTAAGATTTTAGGGCTAATTTTTATATTTAATAATTTACTTGAGGATTTAAATGGTTTTTTCCTTAGATTTTAAGATGGGTATTAATCAATATTACGTAATTAGAGAACTCAAAGATAAATACATTTTTTCAATAAATTTACTTTATTTCTTAAAACTAAACTAAGCTAATACTTCTTTCAATAAACTTTATTTCTTAAAAAAAGTAAGATCCTATTGATTGTTTTTTTTTTTAGATATATTTTTTTTTTCATTATATTAAAATTTACTCTTAAAAATTTTCTAAACATTTTGTAAGTTTGAATAGTATTTCGAATTTTTCGTTATTGATGCAACAACCCAATAGAGGGCCAAAGCCGTCTGAAGATATTTTCTTTATAAGAGGTAACGTTGTCAGAACTACACCCAACAGTCATATGAGACTAGGGCCTACGGTTAAAAGTGGATTCCGAACCCGATTATTAGGATTCCGATTATTGAAAATTATTGTTTTATGGATCATTTTAATACAGCTACGAAAATGATTGCGATTGTCTGAATTAATATTAATATACAATTATGGTTCAAAAAATTAGACCATAAGAAAGTTAAAAATTTGTTGAAAATAGTTATCTATTGCATTTCTGGTCTACTGCCAAGCTTGTTTTTATATTTCATAGTTAGTTAAATCTAATTAAAAAAAATTAATTAAGATCATAATTACTTTTATTTGGTTTGGTTTGTCGCTCTACTGTCATTTTGTGCGCACTTTAGGCTAATTAGACCGAGACCTACAGTAACTGCTTTGAAGTAAATATATTTTTTTTTGAAAGGAAACATTTATTAATTAAAATTAACTTCAAATCTTTTAATGGATGTCACATTATGAATCTGTTTGCTTTTTAATAAATGATTTTTTTTTTAAATTTAATGTTTTTTATCAAAAAGATTTATAAATAAACATAGATTTGTTAATTGAATTCTGTGATGAATTTTAATAATGTCTCGTTTGCGCAACTTTGAATAAGATCGTGATAAAATATAGAAAACTCAATAAAATGTTTTTATGTGAACTTTTTTTAAACTTCTTTGAAAGCATTTCATTGCATTTGAGATAATTATTGAAATAATTACTTGGTGAACCATGAATATTTTAATCAAATGCTTTTTATTTGTTTTATGTTTTATTTCAACAGAATTATTAGAAATAATTAATTTCTTTAAATAGAGTAAATGTTTTTTTTTTATTAAATTTCGATAATGCTTCACTCAATTAAAAATTATTGGAGATTTCATTTTAAATAGATTTTTCTGAAGAAATTCATGGTCCTAATTAATTTAGATCAATAAGCTATTTTGCTTATTTATAACAAAATTCATTCGAATCCAAAATGTCCTCCTTTTCTAAAAGGGGGATTGTGAAATGTATACCTCAAGGACGTTTAAAAGCGAAATGTCACGTTACGATCACTAATTGATTAGTTCATCAATTGATTTTTATATGCGTATTTACTGTTAATAAACCATTATAGTCGGCACCGAAATCTGTGGTGCCGAGCGCTAACCACTCGGACATCAGACCCCATTATATAAATGCTTAGAGTACAAGTATTTTAGACAAGTTTATTAAAATATGATACGTATTTTGAAGTAATATTTCTACAAGTAGTTTTGACTAGTCTGTTAGAAAATGACAGAAAAAATATCTATAAAAAATTGATAGTATTGAGTACAAGTATTTTAGTCAAGTTTATTAAAAAATGACAAGTATTTGGAAGTATAAATATTTTTACAAGTAGTTAGACTAATCTATTAGAAAATAACAGAAATATATAAGAAAACTGAAACTAATCTATAAGACTAATCTATATCAGACTAATCTATAAGAAATTGACAGTATTTTAGAGTACCAATATGTTAGACAAGTCTAATAGAAAATGACACAAATCATCTATAAGAAATTGACAGTATTGAGTAGAAGTATTTTAAACAAGTTTATTAAAAAATGACATGTATTTTTAAGTATAAATATTTCTACAAGTAATTTAGACTAGTCTATTAGAAAATGACAGAAATCATAAGAAACTGACAGTAATGAGTACAAGTATTTTAAACATGTTTATTAAAAATGATAAGTATAAATATTTTTACAAGTAGTTTTGACTAGTCTATTAAAAAAGGACAGAAACCATCTATAAGAAATTAGCAGTATTTTGGAGTACAAGTATTTTTAAGCATTTTAGACAAGTTTATTAGAAAATGACAAGTATTTTGAAGTATAAATACTTCTACAAGTAGTTTTGACTAGTCTATTAGAAAATGTCAGAAAACCATATGTAAGAAATTGAGATTTTTTTAGACTATTTTATTAGAAATTGACAGAAACCATGTATAAGAAATTGACAGTATTTTTAGACAAGTTTATTAGAAAATGACAAGTAATAAGTATAAATATTTCTACAAGTAGTTTTCACTAAAAGAAAAGGACAAAAACCATGTATAAGAAATTGACAGTATTAGAAAATATATTAGAACAGTAGAAGACAAGTTTTATTAGAAAATGACAGAAACTAAGTAGAAGACAAGTTTGTTAGAAAATGACATAAATCATGTATAAGAAATTGACAGTATTTTAGACAAGTCTATTAGAAAATGGCACAAATCATCTATTAGAAGATATCAAGTATAGATTGGTTTAAGTACAGCATTTTAAACCAGAGACAGAACTCGAGCTTTATTCCCCATCACCCGGAGCTGAAGTGGTGGGAAAGCCATGGATGGCAGTCACAGTGAGAGCTCTTTTCTTGACTGACAATTAAATAGTACGTAGCACCGCCCGCTAGTAATATCGCGAGAGACAGAACGAGCAAGAAGTTGGCGTGCATCAGGTGGCTGATGTCGTTGCACTTGTTCAGAATGAGGTTGCACCGGCTGAGAATCCCTTTTAGCACTTGCGAGCCGTAACTCTTGTCTGAAACGGCCTCGGACGTCGCCAGGGAGGATGAACTCGAACTCTGGAAGTTAGAGATCTGTTGTTATCAGTGCATGAAAATACGTTGTCTAAATAATGATACAAGTATTTATAATTAGGTGATTCAATTTTAAATCCCAACAAATGACAGTACACCTTTTTCTTTTTTCGCGCGACATTATAGAGTAGCAATAACCAACAGTAAGAGTTACAGTTACAGTTGACAAAAATCGCCAAGATATATGTTAAATTGCAAAACCTGAAAATACAGGGTTAAAACTAATTTTAAATGAGTCCAGTATATTCCACAGTTCGATATAAGCTCATTTTTCTTGTGTAATGCAAATAAGTAAAGTGACCAAGTCCACTAAAAATGAGTGGCAGAGTGACTATGAAAGTGGCCTGTGGCCAGTGTCGATTGTAAAAGTCGCGTGAGGTGTAAGATCACGTGAGGATTATATTTGGTCTAAACCGGTCACCACCCATGCACACTCTATTACATTACTACTCTATCGTTATATCTCCTTGCCTGGAGAAAACTTATTACTTAGTCTCTCATTTGACTGGACTTTATATAACAGAAATCATTCCAACTTACTCTCCATTAAAAAATGGGTATCAGCTACTGAGTTAGTGTAATTTGACCGGTGTTTCCATTCATAATTTATAAAGAATCGACGCTTTAAAAAAAGTGCATTTTTTATTGCGTTCCAGAAGAGTTATTGGTAACTGTATCCGTATTTGAGCGGAATATTGAAGCGGAATATATATATAACCAACAAATTCCAACATGTTAGATCCGAATGTCACTCTTTGTTACAATACCTACCTAAGCGTCCATTTGTTAAACCAGGGACTGTAATAGATGGTAGGCAAGGTGGCAAAAAAAAATTAAGGTGGCAAAAAAAAAAAAAAAAAAAAAATTAACTTAAGTCACAAAAATATATTTCGTTTATTTGAATCTAGAAAAAAATGAGTAGTAAAATCAAATACAACAGAAAGAGACAGTTTACTGTCTAGTTTATGTCCGATTGACACTTGGTATAGAATTTTAAATCATATTAATCCGATAAGTAAGTTACTTCAATCCAAAGATACTGATTTAAATTTTAGCTAGCGAAATCGACTTAAAAAACTTTGAATAGATTACACCATGTCATCGTGTCCGGAAATGATGAATTTTAGTGAAATTTTATGAAAGCTTATATGGGATCTGAAAGAAATTGTTCACGATTTTGCAGAAAAGAAGCTTTGAAAAAGTCTTTTTTTAATTTAGGTTTAGACATTGTATATAATTGATATAATTGTATTAGTTTCGTTTATAAGGGCCGGATGACCGAGTGGCTATCGCTCTGGCGCTCAGTGCCACAGGTTTCGGCATAACGCATCACCGTATTCATGCACCTTAGCTAAACTACGAGTTGAATATATGATTTTTATTTAATAAAATATTTTTTCAATATCTATAAATAAAATTCAATTTACTTACGTCATGATATACTTCTCCAGAATCGTCTATTACGTATTTGTGAGGTGATAGTTTTTCTTTATCTTCGTTGAATATATGTATGCCTTCTGAATTAATTCGACTCATTTTATTGGTGTCCATATTCTGTCCCGCATTTGTTACAGAGTCTTCTGACGAACTTTCTTGCATCCTCTTCCTTTCTCTATAATCTCTCGTGATTTCTGGAGATTCTTTGTATCTCTTGCCTTTTCTTCTACCAGAGCCAAACTCTTTTTCTGCAATGATTGGGAAGCTCTCGGAACTGGACATGAGAGTCTTATTGAAGCTGCTGCAGTCCTCACAGTGGCAAATGATGGAGAGATTCAAATTCTCTTCTTTAATCATTTTGGAATTGTTTTTGTCATGTCTCCTGAATTGTTGCGTATCTTGTTCTTCTTGAAAACCGTTGTCCAATTCCCTTTTGTTCCCGTGGTCATTGAGGCCGCATTCGTAGCACTTCTGCTGGACGCATGGACTTTCCTCTTCGCTGTTTTTGGACTTTTTTGAAGAATGTCTCGTGAGACAGCGATCAGGATTTTGAAAACAGCAAGAAGATGTTTTCTCGTTTTGTTGCTTCTTGGATCGTTCGCGGTAACAGTTGCACGATTCGAATTGTGCGTCAGTTTTGTGTTCTTTTTTGTTGCTTCTGCTTTTTGCACACGAATCCTGTATTTCTTCTTGGCTGATGGGTTGGTAATACTGGTCATCTGGCCATTCGTCTAGAGGCAAGTGTGACGTCATAATAGCCACTTTTTGTTGAAGGCCGATCGGTTTCGTTGATTGAACATGATATCCCGTTATTGTTACCTATAAATGAAAAAATAAGGGTATAAAATAAGTTTTCATTAGTGTAAGGTGATTATAATTAAAGTCCCACTTTCAAAATGATGTAAGAAAAAAACCACTCCTCATAACGAGTTCAAATTTGAACTGGTGATACTTGAAGGGCCTGATGGCCGAGTGGCTAGCGCTCTGGCGCACGGTACCATAGGTTTCTGGTTCAAGTTCCGGTGGTGCCATGGATATTAATAGTGCTTCGGAATCCCTATTAAACTGTAGGTCCCTGTCTGTTTAGCCTTCGTGTGCACAAAATGACCGTAGAGCGACAAATCAAACCAAACCTGAAGATACTTGAATAAGGGGGAAAGAGCATGGCATCAAAAAGAAAGTTCCACCTATTTTTCCCGTCCAATTTGGCATGAACTTGTCGTGGTGAATGGGCTATCCACTAACAGTGTCACAATTGTTGAATGAATTGGAATCCATTTTTTCCGTTAAGAAATCGAAACAATCAAGCACATTGAACACTACAGTTGGTTTAATGTGCCACTGACGCCAAATACGTTGTCATTTCGATTCAAAATATCACTGGCAGCCGTATTCACTTGCTTTATGTCACTAACAGCGCCATCTATCAATACACTTTGGAACTTTTTTTGATGCTATACCGTTTCTACCTTTTTCAAGCATCTTCAACTCATCAAGCATCATGAACTCTTTGTGACGAGTGGTTCTTTTTCTTTACAGCATTTTGAAAATGGTAGCTATTAACAAATTAACAACCGGAAATAATTATAATCTCTATATGATATACATACTACTGTGCCCAAAAAGTAAGAACAATTATTTTTTTTTTTAAACCTCTTTATATATTCTTCCAAATTTATTTCATCGCCATCAAAGTAATCCCCTCCGGACACAATGCACTTATGCCAACTTTTTTTCCTATCCTCAATGCATGCTAAAAAGTCAATAATAGATTACGATAAGTCCTGAAATAGATTACACTTGACAAATGCTGTGACAGTTGCATTAGTGAAAATTGTAACCAAACATTAAAGAACTGGTTTAAACACAGCAGATGAATGATCCTAATAAAATTTCGATTAAAATCTGATGGCGAAGATTTTTCACTTTCTGAATAAGTAATTACTTGTTAAAAATTTTAAATGTGCTAATTTAAATTTTAAATTTTAAAAAGGCCCGAGAGCCATAATTTTTTTTAAAGATGACACCACCCAAGAGATCTTTAAAAAGTTTTAGAATTACAAATCTGATCGAAACGTAAATTTTAAATTTACTTTTATCAAGTCGTGGTTCGAAAATGCTTGCTTTTCTGTATTCTTTTGCTTTATTTTCTATTTCTGGTAGATCTTTTATAAAAAGTGACATAAATTCACTAATACTATACTTCACTAATAACTAATAACTTCATTAATAAAATACACTAATACTATATATTATAAATTATAAATTATATACATAAAAAAATTATATACATAAATTATCACACTAGTACTAATTATGATTAATTAAATAATTTTTAATAAATTGCTCTTGTTTATATTTTTGACTGTCTTAAAAAGTAAATCTATATCTAATCAACCGATTCCTATTTACTCATCATCATCATCATTATCAGTGGCGCAGCAGCCCAATGATGGGCCTATTGGCAGATTTCTAGACATGAAATGTTATCTTTTTACGGTATAGTCGCCAGTCTTTTATCCCAACGTTCTATGGTAATATTAGACCGGGGCCTACGGTTTAAAGTGGATTCCGAACCACAACAAACATCCATGGCACCGCCGGGACATAAATCCGAAACCTGTGGCACCGAGCGACAGTCACTCCGCCATCAGGCTCCTAAACAGTTTGCATCTACAATGATTTGTAAGTTAAGGTTTCATCCTCATTTTCACAACAGCCCCATGGTGGGACAAGGCCGTGTGCCTATGGGCAGATTTCTAGATAGGAGATGTTATATTTTTACACGATAAGGTTGTCAGACCTATCTATGTCCAAGGCTCTGCGATCATATTAGTCCGGGAACTACAGATTAAAATAGATTCCGAACAACTACAAACATCCATGGCACCACCGGAACTTGAACCCGAAACCGATCGCCAGAACGCTAACTATTCGTCCATCCGGCCCCTAGAACTCGGAACTCGTTTTATTCTCATACAAGCAAATATACAGTAGTCTTTCGGAAAGCCGTAAAATTTTTGAGCATGATTAAAAGCCTACACCAAGCAGAGAGTTAATTCTTCCCTCCTGAAAACATCATGCGCTTGGGGGGTGATTCTAACTGCAGTGTTTTGATTTCTGTCCAAATGACAGCAAACTAGTTTGGTGAACTAAGCAACTAAGTTTGGTAACTAGTTGGGACTCGAACCCGAAACCTATGGTACCGAGCGGCAGTCACTCGGCCATCAGGCCCCTCTTATTTATTAGAGTTACTAAAACTGTCATTTGACATAAATTCATAAACATATAAGTACATTATATTATATTGCAAAATGCAATGGCTTCAAAATTATTTCCAGATGTATATTTTTTTTTTTTACATTATGTACAGAATTTTATGAAAGTTATGATACTACTACCGCTACACCACACTACATCACTGTGCCTAGAGCCCAGTTGCCCCTTTACAGTTCGGGAATGTTGTGGGTGAGAAGTAGTCTGATTGGGTTCTGTGACGCTCTACGGTCATACGAGACCGGGACCTACTGTTTAAAGTGGATTCCGAACCCCTACAAACATCCCTGGCACCTCCGGGATTCGAACCCTATACCTGTAGTACCGAGTGTCAGAACTTTAGCCACTCGGCCATCAGGCTCCTATGAAAGTTAGAAATTACTGTTTAACGTATTTTTTTCAATTGCTTCTATTAGCTCACACTCTCCCTATATATATCTTGTTTAATTTTCAATCGTTCATAAAATGCTCTCTATTCATCCACTCAAGTTCAAATACATTTTTTTAACTTGTAGTGGATGACACTGGATGTTCATACAGTTTTTTCAAATATTAATTCAGTAATTAAATTTAATTAATTCATTTTAGTTTTTTTTAGGTTTAAGTTGCATATATCTACCGATAGATGGCGCCAGATAAACTTTAAAAATGAATGAAAATTATTTATAAAGGACTTTCTGCAGTGGAGTAGGAATTGACTTTAAAAAAAAAAAATTATATTACTTGTTTATATACATAACTTCAAACAAAGAGAATTTTACCTTACCGCAATAAACTTACGCCACACCAAATTACAAGCAGCATAGTGCCCACATTACCACAAACACATTGCTCCGATCTACAAAACGCGCATTTAAAATAATACCCATCGCTCCAACACCCTAAGTGAAAGAAAAGCAGTTAACTTGATGCCTTTCAAACCTCCCCCCATTCAATGGCTTTTCTGTGGACTGTTATTTCTGCCCATCACCCAACTTTCTGGTGGAAGATAAAATTATGGCTATCTGTTTTATCGCCCACATTAGGGGGTGTCTGTTCGGAGGACGGGGTGCAGTAATGGGGGACTCATTTATTACTGGAGAGAAAAATTCCCTATATCCCCCCGTGACTGGATGCGTTGCCAATTACCAGATGCTGGCTGGTGGTTGGAGAAATGGTCTCACGGGGAGAAGACCGGCGAATCGGTTATATCGCCGGACTCGTTATCGTTTTCTGTTGCGGGGATATATCTATATGAATGTCTTTCTGGTCAGTTTTTCAGTTGCAGTGATGATGATGGATTTCTGCGAGTTATCGTAAAATTGATCTGTGTGGTGATATAACTATGTTAAATGACCTAGTCTAGTTGTTAAAATCTATTTATCCGTATATTTCAAAATTTATTGCTACCGTACGTGATATACTTCTCTATACTAAAATAAATGGTTAAAAATTTTTTTTAAAGCTGCCGTGAAGTAGATTGCAACATTTCGCTGTCATACTTTTATACATTTCCAACATTTCGCTATCGTACATAAATACTTTTTCCTCAATGGACGATGCTTCTATCAACATAGTCCCTTGGTACTATGGGACTATGTTGAGAGAATCATAAAGCCTATCATCCATTACTTGAAGCATCGTCCATTGTATCGTCCCAATACTTTTCTCAACATAGATGCTTCTTCTTCATTGGCGCAATAGTCCCATGGTTGGCCAAAGCCGTCTACCTACCGGCAGATTTCAATACAGGAGATATTTTCTTTTTACGGGTAGGGTTGTCAGCCGTACGCCCAATGCTCTGCAATCATATTAGACAGGAACCTACGGTTTAAAGTGGATTCCGAACCACTGCAAACATCCATGTTATCGCCAAGACTCGATCCTGACACCTGTACAACTGAGCACCATGATTCTACTCACTCGGCCATCAAGCAAATAGGGATTCTCATCCAATAAATTTACTACTGTGTCCAAAAAGAAAGACCAATTTTCGATTTAAAATTCCCGGGATTATGGAATTTCAATTTTTTTTTCTTTTTTTTATTTTGCTGGCATTGTCCTTGACATCTGTGCGAAATTTGACATCAAAATATTCGTTAGTGCTTGAGTTACGCTTTGCTTTGTGAGACGCTAAAACTGATTCCGGCGATTTTTGAAATGTCTGAATGAATTGAGCAAAGAACTTGCATTCAATTTTGCTTGCAGAAACGTACAGAATGTTTCAGAAGACATTCGGTGAGCATTCCTATATCGGAAGGAAATGTTTAGAAGTGTTATAAGCAATTCAATGAAGTCAGAGAACGAAGATCCCCCCCTGGAGACGAAGAGCCCTCTGGTCGATCATCAATCTCAACCGACGAAGCTCACGCCACAAAAAATTAAAGATTTGGCACTTGCAAACGTTGATTTACAATTAGAGGCCTTGCTGCTGATGTAGGAATTTCAAAAGGATCGATAAATTCCATTTTCGGCCTCAAACGCGTCAAATCTCGATTGGTACCAAAACACATTCTCGATTGGTACTGAATGCGGCAGCTCACACTTCATTGATTCTTCGTGACTTTTTCGCCAAAAAATAAACCCATATTCCACAACCATCGTATTCACACCCTGAGACTTCTGGCTATTCCCTATACTCAAAAGACCATTCCGGGGAAACCGTTTTGAGTCGATTGATGAGATTCAACGCGCGCGCTTTGAAGGCCATCCCTGCCGATGACTTTTTAGCAGGTATTGAGGATCGCAAAAAAAAATTGGCTTAAGTGCATTGTGTCCGAAGGTGATTACTTTGAAGGCGATGAAATAAATTTGGAAGAATAAGTAAAGAGTTTTTGAAAAAAAAGTGATCTTACTTTTTGGGCACAGTAGCATGCTGTTTATTGTTTTAAATTTTGTCACCTAATATCTTTATTTGCTTCATTATCTTTATTTACCTTTATTTTTTTCATTGTCTTTATTCATCTTTATTTACCTTTATTTTTTTCATTGTATTTATTTACCTTTATTCACTTCATTATCTTTATTTACCTTACCTTACCTTGCCTTACCTGTGGGGTTTAACTCTGCCTTTCCGTGGTTGAAAACACATAGAAAAAGTGTTCACTGTCAACAACTTGAAATACAACGGATTTACTTCAACAACGAGTTTACTTCATTAAGTATATCAAGCCAGCAAGCTTGACATAAACTCATGTCCAGTAATGCAGCGTTTGTATTACTCTGACAGTGGTTAAAAACTCTGCGATATGATGTTTATTGTTTTAAATTTTGCCACCTAATGCCTTCATTTACTTCATTGTCTTTATTTACCTTTATTCACTTTATTATCTTTATTTACCTTACCTTACTGTGAGGCTCCACTCTGCCTTTCCGTGGTTGAAAACACATGGAAAAAGCGTTGGTCGTGAGTAACTTGAAATACAAGGGGTACGAGTTCTTGTTGCTGATGTCAAAAGAAGATCCTTCCTCCCCACTCTCTGCAAGGTTGAAGCAGCAAGGATTCACGCTGAACGAGATCCCTTTACCAGATTCCGGCCTTTTGTGGCGACCGCCCTGTTTAGCCATAGAAAGCCAAAGACCTTCTATCCCATGCTGTAGATCTGACTGCTGTTAACTTTGTTAAACTGTCTTTGACTCTTTGAAATGCAAAATCTCTGTCACTGGATATTTATCTGGTGAATAGAAAATTCGTGATAAAATTTAAACAAGGCCATCGTGAGGCAGCTGGGGTTACTATTGTTTAACCTAACAAAAGCATCATTGTTGAGCTTAGAGTGTTAGCAGCAGTATTGTTAAGCTCCGGTTAATTCATGGTAGTTGTGTTAAGTAAAGGATTGTTTAAATGTTAAAGGATTTCTGATGAGTATTGTTGGAATATTTATGTATTCTTTCATATATCAAGAATGATCAGGGAATTTTAAATTAATTTTAACAATATTATTAGTTGCATTAAATGTATATTTGTTAGATGCTTTTTAGAAAAGGAATTTCCGTGTTTTGCGTATAATATAATTTAACAAAAATATACCAATTTTTTTTCCTTGAGTAATTTTTTTTCGTCATCCGAATACGGCATCGTAAACATAAACACGTCGTAAAACATAAACAAACACCAAAAAAAAGGGTGTATTAGCGAATAATTTTGGCGTAATTTTATCGTAACACGATTATTATCTTTGTCTAAATGATACATTTATGTGAGTTAGCAAAACATAATTCCACATAATAATTTAAATATAAATTATTATGTGTAATTATTATATTAAATATAATTAAATTAATCGTCATAAAGCTATTAAATTTGGCCGTAAAAACAATTTAGGAAGAAAAGTTTGACAAAATAATGATATAGTTTGGCTTTAAAGCGGTAATATGTGGCGTAAAAAGAAATCATTAAAATTTTGCCATAATAGTTTTAAAATTTTGGCGGTAAAGCGATATAAATTGGCGTAAAAACAATTTAGGCTTAATTTTTTGGCATAATAGTACTAAAGTGTGGCGTAAACGCGATAGAATTTGGTACAAAAGTATTCTAGGAATACAATTATTTTTAGTGATAAAAATTTGGTGATGAAGCATTAACTTTTGATGTAAAAGCAAATTCGCTTAGTGAAAAAGTCTGGTGATAAAGCATTTCTAGGATTCAAATTTTGGCTGGATAGTGATAATATTTGGCGTTAAAGCGATACACTTAGGCTTAAAAGCGCTTTCAGGAATAATTGTCTTTGACATAAGAGCTGTTTGGCTTTTAATGTTGGAGTAATAGCAATGTTTGGCGATATAGCGTTTTACAATGGCACCGAACTTCGACTGCTAATTTGTTTGTTTACTTGGCGATTTGGTATCCCAGTGAAGGATTTTGGCATAATATAATTTTACCGCGAAAACTACCTGGTACATTCATTACTGTGCTTATTTGGCGACTTGGAATCCTTGCGATGCATTTGGCACAAATGGTACAGGATTCTAGGTTTTTACCATATATTATTAAAATTCTATCTTTATTTAATTATATAATGTGCTTTTATGTATATTAGTACCATAATTTCCTTTCTGTAATCCGCATACGTAAGTTTCGGTATGAAAACAAAGATCTAGTATAATTTGTGCCTGTTCTTTGACATACCGTATACCAATCAAGTTCTGTGTTTATACGCTAACTTAAAACTAATAAAATGCTTTTCAGTTTTAAAGAGCAATTTGATGCCACAGTTATGTGTTAAAATGTGCAGCAAAAATGTCAGATAGTATTGGTTCTTATTTATTTCTCATAGGATTATGGATTCTTACATTGCATGTATCTAAAAAATTTATATAGTAACGTACATGATTCAAAAAATTAAAAACGCATGCATTTTCTCATATAATTATTACCGAAACCCAAAAGGCGAATGGTGAATACACATAATAAATCGATTCTTTTAAATTTGGACAGAACTCGGACGTCATGTTCCTTCGTATTTCAAACTCGGGGTAGGTGGAAAAGTTACTCTGGATTAGGTCTGTTTTTTGGGCCAGCTAGTAAAGATTTTCGATAGGCCAAATGACAATCGATTACTTGTTCACAGCGGGAGACATATGGACTGCTTTTTCTGGGGTTAAACCTGGAGTACTCGGAAACAAACCGTTACTTCCTTATTATCCACCGAATTATGGTGTAGCTTAAAGTCGCGTCCAGATTTGAAACATTGAGACGAACGCTCATCTGTGCCGCGGTGTTGCAGTTTGAACTCGGAAAAACAAGCCCCGCTATCTAATCATATTTCAAAAGATAGTGAATTTTCCAAAGCGTGACCTAAAACCGACACAAAGCCGAGTGTTAATTCTGCTCCTTCGAAAGCTGACAAAAAATAACGCAGTAAAGCAAGATCCGCTATTTCCCTTTACGAAAGAGGTTCCAACTGTATTTCAGAAGATTATGAATTCTCCGATGCGTGACCAAAAACCAACACCAAGCCGAACGTTAATTCTGCTCATTCCAAACAAACTAACGCACGCTTTCCGATTTCCTTTCAAACTGCAGCAAACCGGTTTTATATGCTGAGGTGCTCCAAATTTTCGCGTGCTAATATTTGCATGGCTTAAGATGCATCTCTCATAATTATTGTTCATTATATTCCCCCTATTCCTTTTTTCCTATTATTGTTTGTGCACATTATGTTTTGTTTAATGATGAATGTCTGTGTTGGAAACCCGTTCGTTACACGCTCTCCCCTGCTCGCAAGGTCAGGAGTACAACTTCAACAAACTGACGGAGGAGGAGGTGACGTCGCTGGGCCTGGCCTACGACTACGCCAGCATCATGCACTACGCGCGCAACACGTTCTCCAAGAGCACCTACCTGGACACCATCCTGCCGCAGGAAGACCCCGCCCAGAAGAAGCGGCCCGAGATCGGACAGCGGGTGAGGCTCAGCGAGGGGGACATCGCGCAGACCAACATGCTCTACAAATGCCCAAGTAAGTACTTCATGCGAACAGCTCTTCCCCACCCCCGCACGTAACTGCGAAGAGCTGCTCCTTCATCTTCTCTAGGTTCTTTGTGTAAAAACTAATGCCATTAAAAAAACAAAGCAGAGTTGTTTTGAGGGCACAAGGCACCTCATCCATAGCGCAATAAGAGGAGCCGTTCCCTGTTGTGATGAGCTGCCCTTTGAACTGCTCTTGATTTTCCAGGTTTGTTGCTGAATTCCAGCAGCTTTTCACCTCTTTCTCTTCTTATTGTGAAGAGCTGCACTTCGGTGTGTTCTTAGTTTTCGGCTTATTCTATTAAAAATTAATGTCAAAACTAATGTCATTACAAAAACAAAGCAGAGTTGTTTTGAGGGCACAGAGCAGCTCATTCATAGCCCAATAAGAGGAGCCGTTCCCTGTTGTGATGAGCTGCCCTTTGAACTGCTCTTGATTTTCCAGGTTTGTTGCTGAATTCCAGCAGCTTTTCACCTCTTTCTCTTCTTATTGTGAAGAGCTGCACTTCAGTGTGTTCTTAGTTGTCGGCTTATTCTATTAAAAATTAATGTCAAAACTAATGTCATTAAAAAAACAAAGCAGAGTTGTTTTGAGGGCACAGAGCAGCTCATTCATAGCCCAATAAGAGGAGCCGTTCCCTGTTGTGATGAGCTGATCTTTGAACTGCTCTTGATTTTCCTGTTTGTTGCTGTTTTAGCAGCTCTTCCCCACCTGCTCTTCTTATTGTGAAGAGCTTTTACTTGGTGTGTTTTTAGTTTTCGGCTTGTTCTATTGAAAATTAAAAATGTTCTTTAAAAATGTAACTGTATGGAGGTAAAAAATAAACATTTGGCGATTCCTCCACGGTTCAATCCGAACAGATCTTTTCTTCTGATCTTTATTATTACGAGTTGCTCTTTTATATGTTCTTGGTTTTTCAGTTTGTTCTATTGAAAGTTAATGCTATTAGAAAGCTGAACTTCATTAAAACCAAAGATTAAATGGACAATATCTTTTTCATCGGCTAAATTCCAGCAGTTATTTTCACCTGATCTTTTTATTGTGAAGAACTTCTCGGTGTGTTCTTAGTTTTCGGCTTGTTCTATTAAAAATTAATGTTGTTAAAATATAACTGTATTGAGGTAAAAAATAAGTGTTTGGCGTTTCCTTCACAGTTCATTCCGAACAGATCTTTTCTACTGCTCTTTATTACGATGAGCTGCTCTTTGATCTGCTGTCGGTTCTTCAGTTTGTTGTATTGATAGTTAATGTTATTATAAATCATAACTTTGCTAAAAGAAAGGAATAAATGAGTAACATCTCCATCAGTCGAATCCGAGCAGCTCTTCTCTACTGCTCTTTTTGTAATGGGCTGCTAACGGTTTTTTCGGTTTGTTCTATTGAAAGTTAATGTTATTAGAAAGCATAACTTTGCAAAAAGAAAGGAATAAAGGGATAACATCTCCTCCATCAGTCGAATCCGAGCAGCTCTTCTCTACTGCTCTTTTTGTGAAGTTGTCAAATTCATATGATATATATATATATATATATATATATATATATATATATATATATATATATATATATATATGTATAAATAGTTATATAAATATATATACCTTAACATTAAAATTTAATAAAATATGAAGCTTATTGTTCTGAAGTTTTAGCTCGGTGATAAAGTGAATATTCTGCTACTTGAAAGCGATCGCATGTTCTGGGAATAGTACTTTTCGGTTCCTCTTAAATAAAGAGCTGTTCATTAATATGTTCTTGCTCATAAACTGATTTTTAAATGCTTTATTCAAAGTTTTGTTAAGGAAGGAAATATATATATATTTTTACGAAATTTAAAAAATAAATTAAATGTTTAATTTAAATTCAGTAGGTTCGTACAATGTTCAAGAAAATTAACTTGTAGTGTGCAGGTTGGACAATCAGGTTGTAACTGGGGGGGGTTCAGATACTTGAGGCAAAGATTTCAGCACTCACAGCTTTATTTTCACACGCTAAAGCAACACAGACATACAGTTAGACGCATACAATATTTAACTCATTTAAAGACATATAATTATAGATTCGTGGAAGGCCTTCACTTCTAAACCAAAACCCTGAAACTCAGCTAAGCTCAAGATGCGTTAAATATACTTCCTCTCAGAATGAGAGACTATAAACAAAACGTTTCTCAGCTCTTTTCAATATCATTTTATTTTTGTATAATTTAACAAAATAACTTAACAAATAATTAAATTATTAAACATCTCCTAAAAAGCAAAAATGAAGAACAGAACCACGAATATTATACCTGTTAAAGTATACTCTTATGCACCTATCTGATGCATTTAAGTTGAGTTGTTGCATTCATCGAAGGCCACATCCTATGTTCACTGAACCAATCTTGAACCTTATATACCAATCCGATATACCTTATATACCTTTCAATGAATGCAACAACTTAACTTAAATGCATCGGACTGGTGTATAAGGGTCAAGATTGGTGCACTGGATGTAGGATATGGTTTTCGATGAATTCAACAACTACTTCAATGCATCGGCCTGCATATAAGGGTGTGCTTTAACAAGTATAATACTCGTGCACCTGTTCTTCGTTTTTGTTTATTTTGGGATGCTTATTAATGTAGTTATTTGTTAAATTATTCAAAAATTTAATGTTATTATGTTAAAAATTTAAACTGATCCTTGCATACCAGTCCGACGCATTTAAGTTGAGTTGCTGCATTCATCGAAAGCCACATCCTACGTCCACTGCACCAATCTTGAGCCTTGTATGAACAAAGAAAAGAATCAAAACCTACACTTCTTATATACTCTCTAATGCACTGAATTCCTCAAATAACGAATTCATTCTTGAGTAATCGTAATTCAGGTTACTCTTCATGATTCCTTGTCTTTGTGATCTCTCAGATTGCGGTAAGACGATGCAGAATCCAAGCGGGACCCTGTCCTCTCCGGAGTCCTCCAATTCCGTGACCCCCCAGGAGGGCACCCACTGCGAATGGAGAATCACCGCCACGCAGGGAGAGCGGATCATTCTCAACATCACAGAAATCGACATCCACAAATCCGAGAATTGTGATACGGATTACCTGGAAGTGAGGGATGGTTACTGGTACAAATCGCCGCTACTCGGTAAGTCTCGCTTTTCATTCTTTTAACATAGCAGTGCCTAACTCCTTATTTTTTCAATTGGTTTAATTGTCGTGTTCTAGTGTCTCAGATTAATATTTTTAATATAGAAAATAATTTAATATAGAAAAATATTTTTTTAATTGTATAAAATAAAAACCAAAGCATGTTTTTTATTTTGTATAGTTTTATAGTTATTGTTTATAGTTTGTATATCTAGTATAGGTTTTCTTTCACTTGCAAAGACAATGCCAGTGAAAGAGCATATGCGGTTTATAAGAACCGCTTAACCACCCTGTCAGAAATTTCCCTTTTTTATTATTAAAAATTCGTCATTGCGAATTCTGGCATTGTTTATGTCGAAGGAAATCGTTGTAGATTGGAAAATAATCGCCAATATTTTCACTGATAATATGAGATGGGTCAATATTATTTACATTAGCATTAGAAATATTCGATTTAGTTAGGTATTAATGAAAATAAATGTAACATGATTTTTCCCCTCATCCAAGCTCATGAATACTCGGAACAAATCCCATGTACTTTAAAGCAGCATTCACACTAAGCCGTGAAGAATCGACCCATCACAAATATCAGCGGATGATCCCTTAGACTTGTGATTTCATGCCTCAATTAATCAAATATCATATATATATATTTAATATTTGTAGTATATCTGATAAAAGAATCCAGGTTTTTTATAATTGACTGCTAACTCACATGTCAGTAAGCACAACGGGAGATATAAATAAAGGTGCATTTGAAGACTTTCGTTAATATATATATATATATAATATACATAACTTTTAGTACAAAAAATTGTGAAAGATTTATGATTGTATTTGATATTTATATTGATGTTGATTCACTGGCGCTCTGTGCCACATGCTTCGGGTTCAACTCCTGGCGGTGGCATGGATGTTTGTAGTGGTTCGGAATCCACTTTAAGCCGTAGGTATCGGTCTAACAGGATCGTAGAGCGTTGTGGGGGCATTGTTACTCCTCGTCCGTAGCTTATCTTCAAGTTACACGCGTCTCCTGGGCAGTGCAAAGTGAGTAACGTCGATGCAGCCCTTGCCTTAAGGCATCGATGACAATTGTCTAAGTGTTTGCCAGCTGCATTAGAAAAAAATATATTGATATTGATTGTATTTGATATTTGTTTGCTTATATTGAAAAAAGGAATAACTATTAATGTTCAATAGTTTCCTTAATAAATATAAAATACAGAGTTTGAAATGATAATTTTTGTTTAGTATAGAATCCTTTTATTTATGCGATTTATATCATATTTATTCGAAAGAAAAAATGTGCCTTATCCTAAAGAACCAATCCTCCATATTTATTACCAAAGAGAAACAATAATTGATCAAAATATTTTTATCCTAATATTAATACAATAGCTCTGCGTTAAAAAAACTTATAAACTTTCGTTAAGATGCCAGAAACACAAAAGCAATATTAAAATAATATTTGTCGGATAATATTTATCGAATATTATCAGTGCCTTATTCCTAAAACTTCGTTATCTCCAGACGCGACGGTTTTCTTGCTTCTAATGAATAATTCAATAATTTTTTGTTTCCAAGAACAGAGAAGCCTTAGTTAGCCTAAAGAAGTTCTGAAGATTAAAACGTACTATATTACAATTATATAACGAAGAGAAACCTTACATTTCGATAAAACTGCATAATTATAGCATATGAGTAAAATCTAAATAAGGTTTACAAATTTTTTTTTTTTTAATAACTGAATTTTACCGTCGACAAATCACAATTATTTAACTAATTTAATAAAAAAGATGTTGTTTTCAGTAACATGAATAACAGGCTTTGTAATTGAGGAAATTTAATGTAAAGTAGATTAATTCTATTGAATGATTTTACATTTCTTTAATTTAAACATACACATAATTTATAAAAAATTACAAATGCTTAAAATTCATTCAATTTTTTTTTCATACAATAAAAGAAAGGATTGTTTTTAGAAACTTTTTTCAGCCATTCATTTGTGTAACCAAAAAGGTTTTCATAAGATAATTGCAAGTAAGCGATAAAATTCTCAAAAACAACCAACATTCCATCAAGCAGCCACGGCACCGACTAGATTCGAACCCGAAACTTGTGACATCGAACACTTGTTCGATTCTTCTTCATCTTCTTGCAACAGTTCCATGGTGGGCCAAGATCGTCTGCCCACTGGCAGATTTCGAGAGAGATGTTTTTTTTGTACGGGGTAGGATTGTCAACCATACGCCAAACGCTCTACAATCATATCAGATCGGGACCTAAAGTTTAAAGTGGACTCCGAACCACTTCAATTAATCACGCCATCGCCAAGATTCTAGCTTTAAAGAGAGCACCATAGAGCTAGTCACTCGGCCATCAGGCCAATAAATTTATATACATCATACAGAGATTATAATGGCCGAGTGGCTAGCGCTCTGGCACTATGTACCACAGGTTTCGAATCCCGGCAGTGCCGTGGATATTTTTGTCGTTAAGTTTACTCAAATACTGTAATGATATTAAAAGTAATTAGCTTATTTTAATTATTTAAAAAATAGTTCGAATTATTAAATTATTAATAAATTAGCGATTTGAAACTTATTATTATATAATTACTCGAAAGATTAACAATTTTTCTATATTTAGACGAAGACTTGTGAATGATCTATAAATTCAAAAGAGAATTTTTGTCTTTAAATAAACAATAAGTAACTAACTCCCTGGCACTGCAGTCCATGTTGGTCCATGGCCGTTTTCAAACTGGCAGATTTCGAGACAGGAGATGTTTTCTTTTTACGGGGTAGGATTGTCAGCCCTGGGCCCAACGCTCTACAGTAATATCAGACCGGGACTTACAATTTAAAGTTTATTCCGGACCGCTACAAACAACCATGACACCGACGGGACTCGCACCTGAAACTTGTGTCACCGAGCTACAGATTATTCAACATTTGCATATAAATTTTCAAAATTTTACTTTTCTTTCTTTTTTTTTTAACAATAAATATGAAAATCTAAAAGTTTTCGATAAATATAGTGAGATATTTTAAGCTCCTAACCGCATATTGCGAATATTAAATACCAATCATTTCCATCCGCCATTTAATTACTTTTGTGACTCTTAAAAGATATCATATCATCATGCAACTATGTATTCCGAATCGGTCTAAAATCCGCACAGAAAATAAGACACGTTTCGTTCTATACAATGCATTGTTATTGTTACGAACTTGACTTCGAGACATTTTAGCAAAACCGATGCTTCATCACTGACTAAACACAGCTTCATTTGATTCTTCCATCCATTGGCAACAAAGCCTCCGGCCGTAACATTCCCAGGTGTCTCCCATCAAGCCATGTCCTGGTCTTGACGACATCCCAGCCGAATCCCATCAACGCTGTTGCAGCTGCGAGGACATAACAGTTGAAGGGGGAGAGGGGTGGCCGAATTAAAGGGGGGGGGGTCGATTGTTTACGCTGTAATCAAATGTGAAATCCAGAAGGGATGCCGTTTACTCCTCGATCGGAATCGATGGTGCCTGGGGGACTTGCTGGCATGTCGTGGAAGAGGGAATTACGCCGTCGTCGTCGCTGTTGGCGTTGCGATTGGAAGTTTGATGCGGTCGTTTCGCGCAGCTTCCTAAGTGCTTGGCATCACTCTGTTGGAAGTTGTTGTCGCCAATTGTCGCTTTCTTGAATTATTTGGATTCTGTGGCTGGTGTTGTTGGATAGAGTTGAGAGACATTGGTTTGAAAACGTTTGTTTACAAATGTGATTGGTGTTATATTACTTAATGCAAGACAATCGAGATTATTATACGAATCTTTTATCAAGATTTTATATTCATGTCTAGTAATACGAAATTCATATGTTCAAACATCCCAACTTGTCCACATATTTGTCGTTAAGTTACTTCAAAACTAAATTGAACTCATTTGAATTAGTTAAAAATAATAGTTCGAATTATTAAATTATTAATAAATTAGCGATTTATAAAATTATTCGAATGATTAAATATTTCTCAAAACATTTATCAAGACTGGTGAATGATCTATAAATTAAAATGAGAATCTCTGACTTCAAATAAACGAAAACTAGCTTACTCCCTGGCACTACAGTCCTTGTGGGACTATGGCTGTCTGCATACTGGTAGATTTCGAGGCAGGAGATTTCTCTTTATGGTGTATTGTTGTCAACTCTACTCCCAACGCTCTATAGTCATATCAGAACGAGACCTACGGTATAAAGACGATTCCAAAATACTTCAAACAACCCTGACATCACAGGGACTCGCACCATAAACCTGTGTATCCGAGCGCCAAATTATTCAACATTTATATTATAAATTTTGAAGATGGTACTATTCTTTCTTAAAAAAAAAAAAAAAAAAATGGGACATTCTGCAAATTTTCAATGTGTATTGTGAGATATTTTAAACTGCTAACCGCATATTGCGAATTTTAAATACCAATCATTTTCATCCAGTATTTAAACAATTTAACTCGTAAAAGACATTTCATCAGCCATGTATTCTGAATACGGTCGGTCTAAAGTACGTACAGAAAAATAAGAAACATTTCATTCTATACATTGCTATTGTTACAATATATAGAATGAAATGTACATTGTCACTGACATTACTGCCTCACTGACTAAACACAGCTTCATTTGATCCTTCCATCCGTGCTACAAAGCCGGCAGCCATAACATTCCCAGGTGTCTCCCGTCAAGCCAATGTCCCTGTCTTGACGACATCACAGCTTAAGGCCAGCAAAGCCCATCAACGCTGTTGCAGCTGCGAGGACATAACAATGTAGGTGGTAGGGCTGGACGAATTAAAGAGGTGGGGGGGGTTGGATTGTTTACGCTGTAATCAAATGTGAAATCCAGAAGGGATGCCGTTTACTCCCTCAGAATCGATGGTGCCTTGGGGACTTGCTGGCATGTCGGAAGAGGGAATTACGCCGTCGTCGTCGCTGCTGGCGTTGCGATTGGAAGTTTAATGTCGTCCTTTCGCCCAGCTTCCGAAGTGCTTGGCGTCACGCTGCTGAAGTGGTTTTCACCAATCGTCGGCTCTTGAATTTATTTCGATTCTGTGGCTCGTTTAGTTGAGGATATAGTTGAGAAACATTGTTTGAAAACGACGTTAACCAGTGTGGTTGGTGTTATAATGCTTAATGCAAGAAAGTAATCGAAGTTTTATTAATCGGATCTTTTATCAAGATTTTATATTCATGTCTTGTAATACGAAACTTATACGTTTTAAAAATTATATCATATGCATGGTTTTGTCGTTAAGTTTACTCAACGACAAAATACTGCAGTGGTATCAAAAGTAATTAGCTTATTTAAAAAATAGTTCAAATTATTAAATTGTTAATAAATTAGCGATTTGAAACTTATTATTATAAAATTATTCGAGTGATTAAAAATTTCTCAAAATCTTAAGTTAGATTTAGACAAATGCTGATGAGTGATATATAAATTAAATCAGATATTTTGACTTTAAATATAACTAACTCCCTGGAAGTACAGTCCATGTTGGACCATGGCCGTTTGCATGCTGGCAGATTTTGAGACAGGAGATGTTTTTATTTTACGGGGTCAGCCCTACACACAATGCTCTACAGTCATATCAGGCCAAGACCTACGGTTTAAAGTGGATTCTGAACCAGTTCAAACAACCATGACATCGCCGAGACTCGAACCCGAAATTTGTGGCACCGAGAACCAGATTATTCAACATTTGCATAAAAATTTTCAAAATGCTACTTTTCTTTCTTTTTTAAAAAAAAATAAATAGAAAATTCTTAAAGTTTTCAGTAAATATTGTGAGTTATTTTAATCTGCTAACCTCATATTGCAAATATTAAATACCAAACATTTCCATCCAGTATTTAACCACTTTAACTCTTAATAAACATTACACCATCATACAATTATGTATTCCGAATCGGTGTAAAGTCCGTACGGAGAAATAAGAAACATTTCCTTCTCAACATGCATTGTTATTGCTACGAACCTGACTTCCAGACTCTTTAACAAAACCGATACTTCCTCCTCACTGACTAAACACGGCTTCATTTGGTTCTTCCACCCAACCAGACAAAGCCGCCAGCCACAACATTCCCAGGTGTCTCCCATCAAGCCATGTTCTTGTCTTTGACGACATCCCATCCAAGTCCCATCAACGCTGTTGCAGCTGCGAGGACATAACAATGTAGGTGGTAGGGCTGGACGAATTAAAGAGGGGGGTTGGATTGTTTACGCTGTAATCAAATGTGAAATCCAGAAGGGATGCTATTACTAATCCATCGGAATCGATGGTGCCTTGGGGACTTGCTGGCATGTCGTCGGAAGAGGGAATTACGCCATCGTCATCGCTGTTGGCATTGCGATTGGAAGTTTGATGGGGTTGTTTCGCGCAGCTTCCTAAGTGCTTGGCGTCACTCTGTTGGAAGTTGTTGTCGCCAATTGTCGCTTTCTTGAATTATTTGGATTTTGTGGCTGGTGTTTGTTGGTATATACTTAATGCTAGGTTACGATCTAATGACGATCGAGGTTATTATCCGGATCTTTTATCAAGATTTAATATTGTTGTTTAGTAATACGAAACTCATATGTTTTAAACCAGGGGTGACCAACCCAAATGATCTTGCGGGCACTTTGGAAATGCATTCTAACTCCGCGGGTTGCCTATAAAATTATATATCTTATGTTCTTATTTTATTATTTAGATCATTCACCAATGATCTAAAAATTAAAATAAGAACGTTTGAGTTTAAATAAACAATAACTAACTTCCAAAGGCAGGAAATTGTTCTTACGTTCCCAATTATGATTTAAAACATCCACGAAAAATTTTAATTTAATTTTGAATTCTCTTCTTTTATTTTATTTGTATATGTTAATTTTATTATATTTGTAAATATATTCTGGTTCATTTTCATTGTTTCAACTGTATTTAGCCTGTCATATCTGTGATGGAGCCCCCAGGGGCTAAATAGCTACAAAATAATACGTCAGTCGAGAGAAGGTTTAATAAATAAATACATAGTAAATTATTTATAACTATTCTTCAAGATTTAATAGGTATGTGTTGCATAATGCATTTTTAATTTTGTAAATTATTTTTTTAATTAAGAAATCTTAATTACTTTTTAATCCATTCTGATGAATTTTTATAAATCAGCCTCGAAAATTTCAGCATGTTCGATAGTTGAGCTGTCTCTATAAAATAAAAATAAAAAAATGAGCCCTAATAATAAGCATCATCAATTTTGTAGAATTCATAAAAAAGTGAGAAATTCTTCACTGGAGATTTAAAAAAAAATGTTTTTTGGATGAAAGGCGAAGAATTGTATTTCTTTCTTACACGAAAGATGATTGATTTCGTATCATTTTTTTAAATGAAATTGTTAAAATATTCAGTAAAAAAAATTTAGGTTTTTTTTTGTGAAGTAAACATGAATTTTTTTCTCTCTCTTTCTATAACAAAAGAAAAATAATTTAAAATTGTTAACAATGTAGCGAAAAAACGTGTATAGTTATAAAGTGTTTATTTTTCTGAATTGAGTTTTAGTTTTTAGCTTGCAAAATTTCTAAAAAAAGAAAAATCGTGTTAAAACTACATGTTCTAATCATATTTTCTTAAAACTCTAACCCAGCTTTCTCGGTTCATAAATTTCCCTTATATAATATTTTAACATAACTTCCAGACTTTAGGCTAGTGGTTATCAAACTTATTTGTCATATCGTTGCTTTTTATATTACTTCTCGTCTACCTGGACATATATCTCCTTGCAAACAAACACAGACTTATAGTAAAGAAATTGAGTTCATTTATGTATCACCATTTCCCTCGAAACAGATAAGATATTTTTGACCGACAAACTGAGAATTTTCTTCACAAATTTTTTCTCACACTAAAACCACAATACATGTAAAAAAGATACAATTTACAATCGACAAGATACAATCCTTCATTCATCAGCTTCTATTACTGAAATCCTTCATCCACTAGTTTCTGTTCCTGAAATCCTTCATTCTTCAGCACTGAAATGGTTCAGTTCCTGACATCCTTCTGCTTCTTTTTGGGAAATTCTCCATTCTTCAGCACTGAAATGGTTCAGTTCCTGACATCCTTCTGCTTCTTTTTGGGAAATTCTCCATTCTTCAGCACTGAAATGGTTCAGTTCCTGACATCCTTCTGCTTCTTTTTGGGAAATTCTCCATTCTTCAGCACTGAAATGGTTCAGTTTCTGACATCCTTCTGCTTCTTTTTGGGAAATTCTCCATTCTTCAGCACTGAAATGGTTCAGTTTCTGACATCCTTCTGCTTCTTTTTGGGAAATCCTCCATTCTTCAGCACTGAAATGGTTCAGTTCCTGACATCCTTCTGCTTCTTTTTGGGAAATTCTCCATTCTTCAGCACTGAAATGGTTCAGTTTCTGACATCCTTCTGCTTCTTTTTGGGAAATTCTCCATTCTTCAGCACTGAAATGGTTCAGTTCCTGACATCCTTCTGCTTCTTTTTGGGAAATCCTCCATTCTTCAGCACTGAAATGGTTCAGTTTCTGACATCCTTCTGCTTCTCTTTGGGAAATCCTCCATTCTTCAGCACTGAAATGGTTCAGTTCCTGACATTCTTCTGCTTCTTTTTGGGAAATTCTCCATTCTTCAGCACTGAAATGGTTCAGTTCCTGACATCCTTCTGCTTCTCTTTGGGAAATCCTCCATTCTTCAGCACTGAAATGGTTCAGTTCCTGACATCCTTCTGCTTCTCTTTGGGAAATCCTCCATTCTTCAGCACTGAAATGGTTCAGTTCCTGACATCCTTCTGCTTCTTTTTGGGAAATCCTCCATTCTTCAGCACTGAAATGGTTCAGTTCCTGACATCCTTCTGCTTCTCTTTGGGAAATCCTCCATTCTTCAGCACTGAAATGGTTCAGTTCCTGACATCCTTCCTCTTCTTTTTGGGAAATCCTCCCTTCTTCAGCACTGAAATGGTTCAGTTCCTGACATCCTTCTACTTCTTTTTGGGAAATCCTCCCTTCTTCAGCACTGAAATGGTTCAGTTCCTGACATCCTTCTGCTTCTTTTTGGGAAATCCTCCATTCTTCAGCACTGAAATGGTTCAGCTCCTAAAATCCTTCAATTCTTCAACACCTTATTTAGTTCCTGATATCCTTCCTTCCTCAGCTTCTGTTCCTAAAATCATTCTTTCTTCAGTAATAAAATCATTCAGTTCCTGATATTTCACCCTTCAGTTTCGTTTCCTGAAATTCTCAACCTCTCACAGTAAGACTTGTAGAAGACCTTTTGCAATAGAGTAATGCTCGGTGAGAGAGTTGACACACAAAAAATGGAACTCGATTCAAGGAAGAGTTGCGGGGCCTTAAAATAATCAAATTTCAAAATCAACGATACGCAATCTCATGCGCCTCTCCAATTACACCGCCATCGGTTCAGCTCTAGTAATAACACACAAGCAAAGCTGTCATGGGATCGTCTCCTCAATATTAGCCCATTGACTCGGCCCGCCTGTTCTCCAGATTTGATAACCTGGATCGACAATTTGGCCAGCATGGGAATCGGGATGAACCCGAAGCATGCTGACAGTAATTTCAAAAATGTTACTGAGATATCGCTAAAAACAATATTGTTAATACTTCATGCTTTCTAGCTAGAGTTTTTTTCTTTTCTAATTCAGCTGAAAAACATTCAGACAGTTATCTTTGATGCCTTAAGGCAAGCGCTGCACCAAAGTTACTCACTTAGCACTACCCAGGAGGTGCGTGTAACTTGAAGATAAGCTACGGATGCGGAGTAACAATACATCCGCAACGATCCACGATCCTATTAGACGGAGACCTACGGTTTTAAAGTGGATTCCGACCTACTACAAAGATCCATTGCGCAGCCGGGACATAAAACCGAAACCTGTGGTACCGAGCGCCAGCCACTCGACCATCAGGCATCGGTATAATATGATTACTACTATTACTACTACTACTACCACTACCACCACACCACTGAGCCTAGAGTTGAGTTGCCCCTTTACAGTTTGGGAAAGATGTGGGTGAGAAGTCTGTTTGGGGTCTGTGATTATCTACGGTCATACGAGACCGGGACCTACGGCTTAAAGCCACTCGGCCATCGATGCCAGCCCCTCGGCCATCAGGTCCCTACTTGAACCCCACAAGTACTTACTCATGAGTAAGCACTTGTCAATGAGTCTTACTTCACAATGAGCTCAGGTGGCCTCTCGGCCATCAGGATCCTTCTAACTAGAGGCAAACCAGCGACCTAATAGACGTGAGTTTTGCTGATTTTAAGGTCGTTTTTTACTTTCATTTTGCAATCATTTACCTGTAATAGGCTACAAAACACACATGTAGAATTTTAATCAATCCCAACAAGACCTTGGTTCACTCATTTCTGAAAGCTACCTGTCTTCTGACACTGAAATTTTCTACTACACCCATCTCATTGGATTCGCAAATTTAAATAAAAATCGTTAAGAAAGAAAGCAATCCCGCACAGAACGAAACCACCGCTGATAGGAGGTGTGGATGAGCGTGACGTGTTTCATTAGAGGCCTTCTCAAACAGCCTTCACTCGATTACATGGCGGTCATTAATCTCGACACATCGTCCATCATCCTCCTCCACCCCCGCTCAGGGAAGACGCATCCGTACGCATCGATCCGGACGCCGTATCCGATACAGCTGTCTATTGAACTCCGATACGCTATTTTTGCAATCGGAACAGATGAGCCGCAATCCAGTGGAGTTGCCGATGTCTCATTTTGTTCGTGGAGGTGGGGGGATTTTTAGTTGTGAGGTGGTAGGGGGTGTTTAAATGTTTCGGCGGTTCTTCATCAGCAGTTTTAATCTAAATTGTATATTGGGGAATAGTTTTACCTGCATCCGTCAATTTTAGTCTAAATTGTATAATGAGGAATATTTTTAAGACATAGTGTGATGAATGATCAAAACATGGAACATAATCTGGTTCTCGTTTAATTTAAAAAAAAAAAACATTGCTATTTTTGAATGCCGGCGGACCTGGTGGCCGGGTAGCTAGTGCTCTGGCGCTCGATATCACAAGTTTCGGGTTTGAATCCCGGAGGTGTCCTGAATCTTTGTAGTGGTTCGGAATCCACTTTAAACAGTAGGTCGTCACAGAGCCCAATCAGAGCCCATATAACCGTAGAGCGTCATAGAGTCCAATCAGACTTCTTCTCACCTACATCATTCGCAAACTGTAAAGGGACTTCTCAGCTATAGGCACAGTGATGTGGTGTGGTGTCGTATAGTAGTAGTAGTTTTTGAATGCCGGGCACTTTGAAAATGTGCAGATTCGAATTCATTTGTGATTCATAACGCCCACCAGACAGCTTGACTGTTGAAGTGAAAAAATTTATAGACATTATCAAAATCGCTGTTGTGTCACTTTGTATCTGAAAGCAGTAAATGCAGGGTCATTTGGAGTCAGGGGACGGCAGAGATGTAGCTGATACAGCGCTATCCAGAGAGACATATATATTAGAGCGCTATGAGACATACTTTCCGTTGAAGTAATCTCTTACTAACAAAAATCAATGATATTCTTAAATTCAGCAATAAATTTTATTAATTAATCAGCTTATTAAGTTAATTAAGTGCTTTCTAGTAATTGTCTTTTAGTAAAGATTAAATTTGTGAGATAATTTTATGTTCTAAAATTTATATAAGTAGTTTTTAAAAAAAATAATTAATTAAAATTCTAATCAAAGCATTAAAATTTTGAAATCTTTTATTTTTGAAATCTTTTGAATAATTTATTCTTGATGATAGTTGTAATCAAATCGAATCAGAATTTTTATTAAAATTCTGTCTTTTTAATAAATAATAATGATGAAATGTTTTCAACCTTAAATTCATTTATTTAATGTTTTCTCAAACTAAAGATTCACGAAAACAGGTGATTTAAATTCCTTCCATTATATATCACCAAAAGATCCCTCTAAAAATAAAGGCACCGCCACAAAATAAGGAAAATTAATTTAAGAAGAGCATATCAAGAGCATATAAGAGCATATCACTATCCTCATAAATCTGAAACTATATTAGAATTGAATAAATTTTCGCAAAGTTTATTTAACCGAATGAAATAAGCAATACGATTCGGAGATCTAAAAAAGTAAATAAAATTATTTGTATCACTAACAAAGTAAACAAAATTATTTGGATTGCTAAAAAAAGTAAATAAAATGGTTTGATGACTAAAAAGTGAAAAAAAAAAAAAAAAAAAAAACCCGAATTGAATTATTAAAAAATAAACAAAAAGATTGTTAACGAGAAAAACAAAACAATCGGGTCTGAATGGTCGAGGGTCTAGCGCTCTGGCGCTAGGTACCACAGGTTTCGGGTTCGAGTCCCGGCGGTGCCATGGATGTTTGTAGTGGTTCGGAATTCACGTTAAACTGTAGGTCCCGGTCTGTTAAGCCCTCGTGAGACAGAAGATGACCGTAGAGCGACAAACCAAACCAAAACTATTTGTATTAATAAAAAAGTAAATAAAACGATATGGATTACTTAAACAGCATTCAAAAGAATTTGTTTCACTATCAAAGTAAACAAAATGATATGTAATATGATCTCTTCTCAAGAATAATTGGATAAATTGCGATAAAGCAGCTAACCCGAGCATAAATCTCAAAGTCAAGTCAAGATATTTAATATTAAAAAACTAAATAAAACTGTCTACATGATTAAAAAGTGAAAAAAAAAAAAGATTTGAATTTTTAAAACGTAAACAAAACGATTATTAAAGAGAAAAACAAAATGATATGTAATATTAAAAAAAGTAAATACTCGTAAAACGATATGGATGATTAAAAAGTGAAAAAAAACGAAATGTTTTTTTTAAATTAAACAAAACGATTATTAAAGAAAAAACAAAACGATTTATAATAATAAATAAGTAAATAAGACGATATGCATTACTGAAAGAGTAAATAAAACGGTTTGAATGACTAAAAATTCCACAAAAAAAGACGATTTGAATTATTAAAAGTAAACAAAAAAATGTGTAGCAATTAAAAAGTAAATAAAATGACATGGATTACTGAAAAAGTAATCAAAAGTGTTTGTATCACTAAAAAAATTAACAAAACGATTCTGATTGCTAAAAAAGTAAATAAAGCTATTTGGACGATTAAAAAGTGAAAAAAACAGAGAATTGGATCATTAAAAAGTAAACAAAACGATTCAAATTAATAAAGAGTTTAATAAAATACTAAGTTATTAATATTTGTTTTAATAAAAAAGTAAACAAAACGACATGGACTGCAAAAAATAAGCAAAATTATTTGGATTATTAAAAGTAAACAAAATGATTTGGAGCGCTGAAAAATTCATTTGGATTACTGACTGACAATGTCCGGATAAAACCAATGTAAAGAATTCAATTCTAATCTAAAATGTTGAAAATCGCATTCAATTAAAATGTAACAGAATGTCTAACGAGAATGTCGTACCCAAATGTATCTCACTAATTCTAAATTACAATTCGAGAAACGTGACATGATTTCGGATTTATGTTGGTTATTAAATCTCAGACATAAATATCATCCCACAAGCTGTTAGCTACTGCCTCATTCGATTCTGTTTATGTTTAGAAATAAACATAATGACGTCATTTGCATTTCATTAGCCGTCGACTGCCTTCTCGTTAAACACGACACGTTATTTTTCATTTGCGTAGGTTTAGAACAACGATTAGGAATTCGTAGGCGGTAGACACAACTGTGGAAGTCAATTAGCATTTTTCATCGCTCAGCCTTCGCAGTTTATGGGTTTCTATTATAACATCGATTATGTTTGTCAAATCAAGGTTCTATTTTGTTTAAGAAATCAAGGTTCTATTTTGTTTAAGAAATCAAGGTTTCAATTCAGTTGATTTGTTTAATATATATAAATGAAAATAATGCGTGGTGTTAGACCAGTTTCAATGGAATTTGAAAGTTGTGCATTGATTAAGAATTGGCTTTAAATCGATTGAGGAAACATCGAAACAACTGTTTAAACCAAATGATCGTGCGGGCCACTGTGGAAATGCATCCTAACTCCGCGGACCGCATATAACATTATATGTCCCCATATTAGATTGAGACCCACTGTAGACATTTTTTGGAGTGAAAAACTGAAACAGAACGAGTTATTATTTTGTATTCATTATTGTGCTTACATCTGAACATAGATAATATAATAATGATGACACTAAACGCACATTGTAAAGAAATATAGAACACTAAAAATGAAAAATATATAAATATAAACGAAATAAAAAAAAATGAAATCATTAAAAAATATTTATTTTACTAGTGCGATATAGGTTTCTCCACTCTTTCACTTAGCTTTTGCAAATCGATCACAAATTGGGTACTTGCACATCTTAACTGAAATTAGTGTTTATCGTAATTGGTGATGATCGGTATTTGTGTAGCATCGTAATTGGTGTTTATAATTTAATTATTCTGCGAAATCATAATTGTGAAGTCGTAAATAAAACGGAAATTATCTGTCATTTCTTTGCAAGAATATTATTTTATAATCTTAATTTTTTCTGATAATATCGACAGTTCATTTTTGAATATATGGATGCACTCATAATGTTATTTTTTAATACAATGTTTTTCACTATTTTGACCATTATAAAATAAATATATTTTGTAAAAATGTGATAAATCATACGAACCGGAAAAATGTTCAAGGCGGCCCGCGAATTGGCAACACCTGATTTAAATTGTTGTTAAATATTTGACTGTTACAGAAATTGATTATTGGCCCTTATTTCTCCATCTCACCTCATCGTCTAAAGCTATGCAGTCTTATACCGGTTAGAAAGTTGAGGGTGCCCACCGACGGTGTTTAGGTGGAGGACTTTTTTAAGGGTAATGGATCGTAGCGGATAGTATGCTAGAAAACCTTGAAAACTCCCGCAAGGGCTGTCTGACTATGGGATTCGAAATGCTTCACACAAACACATGGTTACAATCGCTGTCGGATATCTTATAGCACGAACGGTCATTCCCAATGGGGGTTGGAAATTCTGGGAGGACTTTTAAGGGTAATTTCACCACTTTTGCTTGACGCGTGATAGGAAACATCCTGAACACTTCCACTAAGCGCTCAGAAGAGAAACGCTTATAGACACGTTGTAACACCTCCCAATTTCTCCAGTGGATGCAACTGTACCACAAGCTTCAGCTTCGAATCCTGGCGATGGCATGGATGTTTGGGAGGGGTTCGGAATCAACGTTAAACTGTAGGTAACTTGTTGATCTGTCTAATTAGCCTAAAGTGTGCACAAAATGGCCGTAGAGCGACAAACCAAGCCCTCTTCTTTCTGAATGCAGTGACTACAACTGTTGCTACTAGCGGATTCGAACTTGGTGCTTCCTGCGTATTAGCTGAGCGTATTACCATTGGGATACGAGTTGTGCATATTACGTATTTGAAAGGACAATTTTATCATGTGTGGTACCAAATTCCAGAGCGCTAACCAATTAGCCATTAGGCGTTCATAAAGGAGGAAACTCGATAAGGATTGTAACAAAAAGTGTCCTGCATGTCAATGATCAGACTGGCCTGCTGTAAGTTTTCAGATTTTGTTCCCTTACAACGCGTAAATGCGAGCAAGGTACCCCTAAATATAATACCACCCGTTAGGCAATGTCCTCGCCTCTTGCCTGTTTACTTACCTCTCCGGTTGTTCGTAACATACATAAATAAAACGAGAGATCTACCGATGATTTAAAAAAAAAAATGGTCTTATTTTATATTTTATTTATTTTATTTTTGTATTTATTTTATTTTTTATTTATTTTCAAATTGAGACGGTCGTTAAATTATTACGGCCTTCTGGGTATTTCTAAGATTAGCAAACGACAAAAGAGAGTCCAGTGGCTTCCTTAAATGTGCAGAAGAAATAAAAGGAAGTTGAGAAATGTCTTTTGTGGTGGCATCCTCGCAGTGCAATACACGTCCGTGTCACGTGACCGGAAGTTAAACGTCCCGGACTCCTTATTGCTTCCTGCAGTGCGGGATGCTGCACTTTCCCCAATTCCGTTTCGATCACGGTTACAGCGATTCTCTTCTGTCAATGAAATGTTGGAAATCGAAATTCAATTCCTTCTTTCACTTCACACAAGACAAATTTACGGCTGCTTGGAAATTCCCACTTTTGTGTTTTCCGATGCTTTTTATTTTTGTTTTTTGTTTCAGGGGTGGAAAAAGGGTTTTCGGATTCGAATATTTTATTGCCACACCTAAAAACCTTATTTTGTGCCCCTTTTTTTGTTGCTGTTGATGTGGTTGTACTTTTGGTTTTTTTAAAAAGTCGTAGCAATAGAAGGACTTGTTATTAAACTAAAAATCAGATAATCTTTAATTCAATTTAATTCGATATCATTATTTGAGTGAATATTATTATGACTTGGCCTCGTAAAAAATTTAAATTTATTGGATTAATTTTTCAATAACTTAATTGATTTTTAAATTGCATAATAGATTTGATTTGTTATAAAAATTTGTGTTTATCCGTAATTAATCCTTTATATACATATAAATGCTAAAACGTATACAAAGTCAATAACTTGGCACTGATTTTGATAAATATCTTAAAACTTGACTTGACTGGAGATTTTGAAAATACATTAAAATATACCTACTAATCTGCTCATTGCTTACTAAAGAAGGCTTCAAATGTACAGTACAGTACAGCATCTACTATTGTACTACTTACTAGTTAGTACTATGTTCAGCATCTTGCCTCGTGTGCCAGACTACCTGGTGGGAGTTTTTCTGGGTTTTCTTCCATACGATATGAAAAAGGAGGGGCGGTTGCCCCTAAAAGTCCTCCCGGAAGGCAGTACTCTCCTTTTTAAGCGAATCGGAGCCAAATCTCACTTCTACCTAGGGGCGATTCATCAAAACAGAAGCTTCCCTCCTTTCACTCCCTCCATGAGTAGATTACTCATGAAATGTCCATCCCGCGCTGCAGGACATTGAGGATTAGACACAACAACACAATATTAATCACGCAAATGTATATACACTCAAGAGCCAAAACATTATGACCACCTGTCAATAACGAGTTGGCCCACCTTTAACACGCAACACAGCTTCAACCCGCCTTGGCATGGATTAATACCACCACTTAATAATCAGTTAAATACCACTTCCACCTGATCACGTGCCTTCCACGTTGATTGCAAAATGTAGGGGTGGTCATGTTTTGGCTCTTGAGTGTATATATATATTCAATATTATTCATATTATATATATATATTGAATGACCTTCTCTTATTTTTCTTGTTCCTTTTTTTAATTCATTTCGATGTATTTGTATCTGGTATAATTGCAAAAAACGTCGACAATTGTTTCAAAACAATTGAATCGAATAAACAAATTAATTAACAGTAAAAACTATTAATTAATTAAATTTAAATAATTACTAACCTATCTTAAGACATTTTATCTATGCTATTACCCTGTTTGTACATCTAAAACGGGAAACGATGATTAAAATTTATATACCTTTCCCAAAAAAAGTACGTTTTCAAGACTTAAAATTACTTTGATATGCATTCTTTACGGGGCCTTTCTGTTATCTGACATTAAGATGGCTTTAAATAGCGCGTCTAATGTAATCTTTTCATTTTGTGAAGGCATCTTTGCATTCACAAAGCGAAAACATCTCTTAATTTATAAATTTAACTCTGAAGAGCTACTTTCGTTGTTATGAGGAATGTTTGGAATAAAATTAAGTGCAATTTCACATCATTGAATTAAGCATATTGCAGTGCTTTTATTGCAGAAAGTGTCTTGATTCTATTATGCGCTTGCTGCATAATCCGATGAAGATTTCTTGCCTTGTTTAAGTGCATTCTTGTTTGTTTAGGGTTGTAATAGGAATAAAATTGTTAATTTAACATGGATCCGTTTGGAGGTAATCGCAGACAAATTTTATCTCTCACTACGTTGACCAAATCAACGCACAAGTCGATATTGTAGTATATGCAGGCTGATTATAATTAAAGTCCCACTTTCAAAATGCTGTAAAAAACAAAGAATCACTCGTCACTCGTCCAATGTATGTAGGACCTAATATGTTTGATATTTATATGCAACCTTTTATGTTTGATCTTTATATGTAACCTTGCATCTAAGACCTTATATATTTGGCAGTTATATATAACCATATATGTTTGATCTTTTTATGTAGCCTTACATGTAAGACATTATACAGGGTGACAAGCTGTACAAGCTGATTATAATTAAAGTCCCACTTTCAAAAAGCTGTGAAAAAGAGCTACTTGTCACAATGAGTTCACATTTGAACTGAAGATACTTGAAGAAGGAGGAAACGTAACGGCATCAAAAAAAGTTCCAAAGTGCATTACTAGATGGCATTATCAGATGCAAAAAGAAAATGAATTCGGCTGCCAGTGATATTTTGAATCGAAATGGCAACGTATTTGGCATGAGCTTCACAATAAACCGACTGTAGGGTTCAATGTTCTTGATTGTTTCGGTTCTTTGACGGAGCAAATCATTCAACAGTTGTGACACTGTGAATGGAAAGCCCATCCATCACGGCAGCAGGGTCATACCAAATTGGATGGGAAAAATTGGTTGATCGATTCAACTTTTTTTTGATGCCGTACCGTTTGGGAATGATATGCGTGAGAAGTCTGACTGGGTTCTGTGATGCTCTACCGTCATATGAGACCGGGACCTACTACTTAAAGGGGATTCCGAACCACTACAAACATCCATGGCACCGCCGAGTCTCGAAACCGAACCCTGTGGTACCGAAAGCCAAAGCGCTAGGCACTCCACCATAATTTCAGTTTTAATATTGGTTACCAAGGCGCTACAATTACATTTCAGTTTTGATATTCGCCACTAAGGCGCTACGATTACATTTCAATTTTAATATTGGCCACCAAAGTGCTACATTTAACTTTCAGTTTTAATATTGGCCACCAAAGCTTTATAATTACATTTCAGTTTTAATATTTTCCACTGAAGCGCTACAATTACAATTCAGTTTTAATATTGGCCACCAAGTTTTTACAATTACATTTCGGTTTTAATATTGGCTATGCAATGTTGGTTCACATATTTTATATGTGAATCAACAATGTTGCCAAACGTATGTTGGACAATGCCAAACATATGTTGGACTTACATTTGCTTTTAAATTTTGGTATGTGTATTGATGTTATGCTTAACATTGATACTGTTACCAATGTTATAGAGACACAACTTTGTAAGACTTCGCTTCTCAAAATCACTCCCGACATAACTTCGCAATAAAAACGATATTCACTGCACCTTAATGCTTCCTATACTGCACCCTTCTCTCCCATCATCCTAATCACCCCCGCCACTCTCCGAAGCATCAGAGACAACCATCTCCTTTACTATCTTCCTCTCTATAAGACACCAAATCTTTACTCCATTTCCAAAACTGAATTCCACAATAGCACACTCTTGCAATGCACAAGAAACAAAACCACCCGACCATCAGGGCGTACGTTTAAAATTGTGTTGATACACCTTCACCAACACCACTATAAAAATGCATTTCAGCTTTTTGCCTAGTGATGTGGTCTCGTACGAAGGTGCTGCAGTTTAAAATCCTTACATTTCAGTTTTTAATAGTTTTTTTTTTTTAATTTCAGTTTTAATTTGTGTCACCAAAATGCTACAGTTACATTTCAGATTTAATATTGGTTATCAAGGCTCTACAATTGCCTTCATTTTAATATTTTCCACCAAGGCGTTACATTTAACTTTCAGTTTTTATATTGGCCACTAAAGCTTTGCAATTACATTTCAGTTTTAATATTGACCACCAAGGCGCTACAATTACATTTCAGTTTTAATATTGGCCACCAAGATTTTACAATTGCATTTCAGTTTTAATATTGGACACTAAGGTACTACAATTACATTTCAGTTTTAATGACTATGCATTGTTTATTTACATATTTTACATCAAACATATGAAAATGGATTCCCATTTGCTTTTAGATTTTGGTATGTGCATTGGTGTTATGTTTAAGATTCTTACAGTTACCAATGTTACTGGGACACAACTTAGTAAAATTTCCCTTCTCAAAATCACCCCCGACATAACTTCGCAATAAAAACGACATTCACTGCACCCTAATGCTCTCTACAATGCATCCCCCCATCATCATCATCCTAATCACCCCCGCCACCCCCCGAAAGATTCGAGACAAGCATCTCCTTCACTATCTTCCTCCATATAAGACACCAAATCTTTACTCCATTTCCAAAACTGAATTCCACAATAGCACACCCCCTCTCTCTCTAGCATGCACAAGAAACAAAACCACCCGACCATCCAGAAGAGAAGACACTCACTCTTCCATATCTGCGCGTCGCATCACCCCCCTCGCCCCGATTGGATCGCCTTCCATGAAGCGTTAAGAAGCACTCTACCCCCTACCCTACCCTACTGCTCCAGCATTTCTTCCTCCTACTCCCCGGACATCTGATAAGGTTGAGACCGAGTAAATTTAATTTGCAGTGCAAAAGCAATCGTAAAAAAGCAATTTGTCTTATCTTTGCCAGTGTACCGGAAAAGAGATTCCCCTGGGTACGGGGACAGGGCCTGGGGGGTGGCAGAGGGGTGGTGGGGTTTTTTATTTCCCTTAGGGGGTGATCGTTTAAACAAGGCCCTTACTTTTTTAATAGCGCATGGCATTTTCTTGGAGACATACTTCTGGAAACGGCCTAGGCGCATAACAAAAAGATGTGCTTGATTTGTCTTACCTTCAAGAAAAAAACAATGATAATAATGTGAGCAGGAGAAAGCAATCATTTTTGGTGCCTAAAATGCTTGCTTAGATTATAAAACAGGTGAACTACCAAGTACACCGACATTGAAAAGCTCAGTGACCAATAGTATCGGGGAATTGAAATAAAACAGAAAATTTAACCAAATATATATTTATTTAATCATCGGCATAGTCACCTTTCTATTCAATGACATATTCCCATTCGATCCCAAAATTCCAACCTTTATGTTAAAGTAGGTCTAAGTACTGCAGAATACTGTGCCCAAAAAGTAAGAACAATTGTTTTTTTTCAAAAATTCTTTATTTTTTCGTCCAAATTTATTTCATCGCCTTCAAAGTAATCCCCTCCGTACACAATGCACTTACGCCAACTTTTTTCCAATCCTCAATGCATGCTAAAAAGTCATCGGCAGGGATGGTCTTCAGAGCACTCGCCGATTCACGTTGAATCTCTTCAATCGATTTAAAACGGTGTCACCGAAGTGGTCTTTTGAGTTTAGGGAAAAGCCAGATGTCACACTGTTAGAATACTGTTGTTGTGGAGCGATAAAGTCACGAAGAATCAATGCAGTGTGAGCTGGCGCATTCAGTGTTTTTAGTACCAATCGAGATTTGACGCGTTTGAGGCCCAAATGGAATTGCCCGATCCTTTTGAAATTCCAACATCATCAGCAAGGTCTCTAATTGTAAATCACCGGAATCAGTTTTAGCGTCTCACAAAGTCCAGCGTAACTCAAACACTAATTAACATTTTGACGTCATATTTCACACATGTCTAAGACAGTGACAAAGAGACAGACAGTTTTAAATTGAAAATTGGTCTTACTTTTAGGACTGTATGTATGTAGTAGTATGTCTGTAAGCTTTTAAACAGATGGGAATATGTTTGAGCAAGGAGGGAAGAACTATAATTCCCAAACCTGATTCTTCTTGGTCACTCTTGTTTCGTGAAGTTTGATTTTGTTTTGCTACAAGATCACTCCTTTTCTGTTTATCAACGTAGCTCGTATTTTCTTGCTAAACTTGCTTTTCAGTGTCTTAGCTGCCGAAAATAAACCTCATCGGTTATTGTTGGATTGTTCCCTTATAGTTAATAATAAAAAATCCCTTCTATTACTCCACCTGCCTATAAGAAGGAGTATAGTATATAAGCTTCTAAGCAGAAACGAATCTAATGGAATAAGGTCGGGAGAATAGTGTAAGTGTACCTCATTTCCCAACCAAATTCTTCTGGGAGAATTTTAACTACTCTTTCATTGTGGAGTTTGATATTATTATTCTACAAAATCATTCATTTTCCGTTTATCAATGCATTTTGATTTTCCTTTGATTAACTTCAAAATTCATTTGTATTTATTCTAGATGATTTTAGATTGTTTATTTACTGGAATACTTTCAAATTTATTTATTTAACGCAGATGATTTTTTTTTTTTTTTTGTTTTTTTTTTTTTGTAGAGGATTTCAATTTATTTATTTATTGTAGAGGATTTCAATTTTTTTATTGGTTTTTAATTTATTTATTTATTTTAATTATCTCAATTTTTTTTAATTATTGCAGATAATTTCGATTTATATTTTGTTAGAACAGCTTCAAAATTTATCCAATTCAAATTTATATTTATCCAATTCAAATTTATATACATGTTTAAAATGTTTCTATTTCACATAATTCACTACTAATGTGATTTTGATTTATTTGATCTTGAATTTTTTTTTTTTTTTTTTTTTTTTCAAATTTCTTTTTTTTTCTTAAAATTTACTATGTGAAACCGTTAACTACAGTTTTTACGGGGAAAAAATTGTTCGCGACAAATGTATTGTATTTTTATAGGTATAATAGTTATAGTTATTGGATAAATACTTATAGTTATTAGACAATCAATCATTAATGTTATTTCTTAGTAATTTCGGTTCTGGGCTAAGGCTTTCTGAGTAGCTATATAGGCTTATTCAATATATATTCCAATATATTTCCGCTATATAGGCTTCTTCCTGTGTAGTAAACAGAAAAAAATGATGAATGGCATCTAATAACACTCCAAATAAAAAGTTAAAAATTTCTTTTAAATATGTTACAGTATGAAGATGTTTTTTTTTTTTATGTTAATGTGCATAAGAGAGCCATAAAAAAAATTATGATCTTAAATACCTCAAAAACGTGTTTAATGTGGTAATTAAATTTTTTTTTTTTAAATTATTTTTTTTTTAAGTTTACAATATTTAGGTTTTATGTATATCTTTCAAAATCATGAGTTATTAGAGAGTTTTTGCATACCGTACGTTAGTTACCGTAGGACGTCCGTTAGCTTTTTCTCCCTAGAGCGCATGCTCATAGGAAACTGAGCATGTGTGCTAGGGAGAGAAAGCTAACTGACGCCTCTTGAAAAATGTCCTCAGATTAGCAATGAGTTAATCCGTCGCCTGCCTACCTATCACCCTGGGGTGAAAAGTTCGCAGAAACGCCCAAGGGCTGTTTACGACGTCTCCTATGATTGTTTTCCTAGAGTTAAGAGACATCATGGCTGTTACTCTGAACAAGCGATCGCGAGTTCAGGTAACGGAGTGGATTTAACGTTGTAATTTTACGTCCACTGAGACCAATTAGCTCACTGTGTATCTGAGGAGTCGTTTGGCTTTAAAAGTTTCCGCGGCCCTATTAGTAAACAAAACGAATTGGCGCAGAGGTAAGGTGACGGAGTCCCGACCGTAAGGTTGAGGGTTCGAATCCGGCACTCGGCACAATTCACAACTTTTGTATCTTTGCTACGTTGTGCACCTTAATCCTTTCTTAACGGCTAGTGAACAGTTAGGTTTTTATTGTACGCTTTTTTACCCCTTTTTTTTGTTAGGAAAATAAAAGGATGGAATAAAACCAAAAAAAAAATAATAAATAAATAAAAATTATAAAATGAAAACTATTAAAAATACGGTCCTGATATTGGCCTTTTTTTTTGTGTGTGGACTAACAATTTATTTTGCAGATCAACCTACAGCTCTCACCGTTCAGCATAATTCCCTGTTTACTTGGTTATATGAGTTATAATAACTCTGTTTACTTTTTCATTATTTTGGCATCGACAACTGGTCCCTAATTGTACTGAACTTAAATTAATTTTAATTTCTTTTATTTTGTACCTTACTTTTATTTTTATTAGTATTTTTATCTTTTTTTCGAGTACCATTTAACTTGAATTTTTAGAAACTTTATCTTGTATTATCTTGTAATCAAGCAACCAATTAAAATTTAAAGCATATTTATGAATTAAGATGAGGAGGTTTAAGGGGTATTTCCCCTGTTGGTACTCCGTAATCGGTACGCCAGTTGCCAGTTGCTAAGTGACGTCCTACGGTAACTAACGTACGGTATGCAAAAACTCTCTATTGTATCTTTATTTTAATATTAGGGCTCATAAGTGAACCATAAAACCTCATAGTGAACCATTTATACCCTTAAACTGCCCTGAAAATTGTTTTTGCACACAGCAAGTGTAAGCGAAAGTTTCTGGCTTCAGATCATTTATTTAAATCAGTTGGTGGCCTACCCAAATGATTTTGCGGGCCACTTTGGAAATGCATCCTTACGCCGCCGGCCACATATATAATTATATATACCCATATTGGATTTAGATCCACTACAGACAATTTTTTGAAGTGAAAAATTGAAGCCTAATGAGTTATTATTTCTGCGTTTACTATTATACTTGCATTAGAAAGAAAAAACCTTTTATTCATACATAACATACATAATATAATAACAATGATACTAAATGCACATTGTAAAGAAATATTTATTTTTCCAATGCAGCTGGCAAACAGACATGGACGTCTTGGATGTCTTAAGGCAAGCGCTGCACAGACGTTACTCACTTTGCATTACCCAGGGGGGGGGGCGTGTAACTTGAAGATAAGCCACGGACGCGGAGTAACAATGCCCCCGCAACGCTCTACGATCCTATTAGACCGGGACCTACGGTTTAAAGTGGATTCCGAACCATGAATCACATTCATGGCACCGCCGGGACTCGAACCCGAAATTGTAAAGAAATATATAACACTAAAAATGTATAAAAAATATATAAATATAAACGAAATGAAAAAAAATGAACTCATTAAAAATATTTATTTTACCAGCGCGATATTAGTTTCTCGACTCTTTCACTTAGCTTTTGCAAATCGATGCGCGCCCGTCATGAGTTCGCAGAATATAATTAAATTATTCTGCGAACTCATAACTGTAAACTCATGAATAAAACAGACAATATCTGTCCTATATTCTCAAGAATATTATTTTAAAATCAAAGTTAATTTTTTCTCATATCTTCGAGAGTTAATGTTTGAATATATGGATGCACACATAATGTATTTTTTTAATGCATTAGTTTTCACTCCTTTGGCCATTATAGAATAAATTTATTTTGTAAAAGTGTGATCAATCTCACGGGCCGGAAAAATATTCATGGCTGGCCGCGGGTTGGCCATCCCTCTTTTAAACAATGGCTTTTTTCTTTCACGACACTTCGTAGTAAGTTTTATTGCATGTTTTGCAAGTAATATTTGCTAAACAAGTGAAATTATAATTTTTATGACACTTCAATTAGTAACATTTTCTTCATATATAATTAGAAAATGGAATAATTCAGTTTCTTTAACTAGGATTCAAATTTAAAATCATATTAATGTTATATTTCGCTAAATTAAATCTTCATTTTTAAAAATTCAATGAAAATTCAATCGCAGACATTTCGTAGGGGAAAAAATGATGCATTCGTTTACCATCTTTTTTTTAAAGTTTCTTTCCACCCTATATTCAAATCTAACATAGCAGAACGTCAGCCGTTCGTAAGTCAGTGTGGGAAAGAGATTAATTTTCTGATTGGCTGCTTGATTGTTTCGGTTTTTTGGAGTATAAAATGACTTCCAAATCATTCAACAGTTGTGACACTGTTAGCGGAAAGCCCACCCACCACGGCAAGGTGATAGCTGCGAAAAATTGGTGGAACTTTTTTTTTATGCCACACCATTTCCCCCTTCTTCAAGTTTCTTCAGTTCCAATTTGAACTCACTGTGACGAGTGGCTCTTTTTTTTACATCATTTTGAAAGTGGGACTTAATTATAATCACCCTGTATATTGCACTGACATATATTTTTTCCCTAAACTAATCATTCTCCCATATGCTTCCTAAGGATTGTGTGATATTCCCTATTTACCGAAACCGTAATTATGTGGCGAGTGATAAGCCCTCCCCATTTCATTGCCCTACCTGCCAAAGTTATTACATTTCATCCCGAGGATTGTGCCATCTATTGCTTATTAAGTCTCAAAGGCTTTGTTATTAACAGCGATTCCTTGCGATACGGTTACGCGATCGGTTGCGATATATCGCGTTCGTCTTCCTAGCTGACCGAGGTTATTACAGATAAAGATTTGCCCTGTTATCACTCGTAACTATTTTGAGTTTCGTAATAATTAATTGCTATGTATTTCAAAATCAAGTCGCGTTGAAATCAATTTAAATATTTAATATTTCGCTATCAAATATTTAATGGAATGGAATGTGCTTTGAAACTGTATTATCTAGTAGGTTGCGTGCAGGAAGGGCTTGGGTTCGTTGCAGTTATTACTTTCAGAGACGAAAAGATTCGATAACGCTTACGTATGCGTTAAGCGTTTTGCACAACATGTGTAAAACGTTTCTCAACGTTTGTCAGTGTGGTGGGTGGGAATTTTCCTGGTTTTCTCCCATACGACACGCATATGAGAGGCAGTTAACCCTGAAAATTTTCCCGGAAGGCACTGTCCTTCCCCTCATTACTCGTCGGTGGGTTGTTCTCATGTACATAAGGCCCACTGATGTTCAACAAAGAAAAAGATAGCGTAGCGATTTTTATAGCCACGACATATCGTAGGGTAATCTCGAAAGATCTTGCGATAGTTATTTCTTTAACCCTCAATGTGCAATCCAAATGATTAAATTTATGTTCTTTACTTATTTTGAACAAATCGTTCTTTATTTATTCTTTGAATGACTTTAATCTTTATTTATTATTTTTTTGATCAATGGTGGGTCTTGTATTCCACTTTATGTATTACCATAACATCCCACCGAAAGGTGATTTAAGATGATCATTGCTTTCTGGGAGGGCTTTCACTTGCGTGTCGTTACTTACCGTACTTGCATAACGTGTGAGAGAAAACCTAGAAAACTTCCTACTGGCACACGATACGAGACGCTTTAAGCACTTTGTCACTATCTTCATCGAATCTGACTGTTTCTGAAAACAGCGATGGGTCCTATATTCTGCTTTATGAATTATTTAATAGCCGCACTTGCATGTCGTGTGAGAGAAAACCCGGACAACTTCCCACTCACACTCAATACGAAACTCTTTAAATGCAATCGTCATAGAGTCTGCTCGTTTCGGGAAACAGTGACTGCAATGACAACAGCCTTTAATTCTCACCTGACGCTATCTGAGAATAATCATAAGAATAATGGACCACGGGTGGCGGCTTGTGACTTCATTTATTAAGTATTGTTTTAAATCAATAATCATCTTTTGGATGATTAGAATTTCGTTTATATATTAATCCCAGTAGTCCATGGGGAAATATTTGTTTTTGTTTTCATCTAATTAATTTTTTTTTGTTATTGGTTTATTATTTAATATTAAATTATTTTGTTGTGAAGTTTTGCTTTATTCTGTTTACAAGATTTGCAAAATAACAATTTTCTGTTTCAGTAATATTTCAAAATTGCGTTTAATGAAAATGTTTTGAATTATAAGAGCACTCACTTCAACGCAAGCTTATTATTCCTTTTTGTGTGTGTGTGTGTTAGAATTGCATTATTATGCATTTTTAAAAAAATAAAATAATAATTGAAGACATAGAAGCCTTAATTTTAGTACTACGACACATACATTTAAAATAAAGGCCTCGAAAATAAAATATTAAGCATTAGATTTCGTTATTGGAAATTTCTTTCGTATTTAAGCTATTTTATTTCTTCTATTTGTTATGAATAACCTAGTTTTCATGGAAATTTGATTAGCTCCTAAGTAATTTGATTAGCTCTTCATTCTGAAAGCTTTTAGATCCATTAAACTAAGAGAAATTTAATCTTTTATATAAATTTTCACAAATAAATTTTGTCGCCAACATCAAGAATTGATTTATTCTTTCTTTGCTCCAATTGCAAAACAACGTAGGAAGGAAGTAATTTAATTACTAATATCCGGTTATTTTCAAATAAGAAATTTCTTTTAGCAAATATTTCGCCAAGAAAATAAAATCTGTCTCAACTAGTGCCGGTTTATTTTATATTGCATATTGTTGTATTGTTATTAACTTATGAAATTGAAAGATGGGATTTTCTTGTAATTTTTGTCAACACTATTCTTTTCAGTTTTATTTTAAAAAAAACACACACATTGTAATTCTTTTGAAATGAACCTCACAGTACATCATATATATATATATTTTTTAATGAAATCTGGGTTTTTTTTTTTAATATTATTATTATTATTATTATTATCATATAAATAGCATGCATTTTTTAGCGAATTTTGTTCTTTTAATTCTTGATGACGCAAGAAAACCACTAAGAGTTTGCAGAAAATCGCACGTGTCTTTTTTTGTCTTTTAGATAATCTATAGTTCTTTAATTTATTACTGTGCCCAAAAAGTAAGACCAATTTTTATTTTTTTCAAAAACTATTTACTCTTCGAAATTTATTCCATCGCCTTCAAAGTGATCCCCTCCGGACACATTGCACTTATGCCAACTTATTTTTCCGATCCTCAATGCATGCTAAAAAGTCATTGGCCGGCATGGCCTTCAAAGCGAGCGTCGATTCACGTTGAATCTCTTCAGTCGACTCAAAACGGTCTCCTCGGAGAGGTCTTTTGAGTTTAGGGAATAGCCAGAAGTCGCACGGTGTTAATACGATGATTGTGAAACGATATAGGTTTCAATTTTTGGCGAAAAAGTCACGAAGAATCAATGCAATGTGCAATTCAATGCAATTCAGTGCTTTCAGTACCAATCGAGATTTGACGCGTTTGAGGCCCAAATGGAATTGACCGATCCTTTTGAAATTCCAACATCCTCAGCAAGGTCTCTAGTTGTAAATCGACGGTTTGCAAGCACCCAATCTTAAATTGTTTGGACGTGAGCTTCGTCTGTTGAGGTGGAGGGTCGACCAGAGGGCTCTTCGTCTTCAACGCATTCTCTGAATTCTTTGAATTGTTTATACCACTTCTAAACATTTCTTTCCGATATAGGAAGGTTCATCGAATGCCTCCTGCAACATTCTATACGTTTTTGCAAACAAACTGTAATGCAAGTTCTTTGCTCAATGAATTCAGACATTTCAAAAATCGCCGGAATCAGTTTTGACATCTCAAAAAACCTGGCGTAACTCAAGCACTAATGAATGTTTTGACGTCACATTTGACACAGATGGCAAGGACAATGCCAGCAACTTAAAAAATAAAATAAAATTGAAATTCCTTAATCACCGGGAATTTTAAATTGAAAATGGGTCTTACTTTTTGGACACAGTAGTATGGATGCACACATAATGTATTTTTTTTAATGCATTGGTTTTTAATGCATTAGTTTTCACTACTTTCGACTTTATAAAATAAATATATGTCGTAAAAGTGTGATAAATCTCACGGGCCGGAAAAATTCTCAAGGTAGGCCGCGGGCTGGCTACCTCTGCTTTAGCTATTCATGTTTACTATGACTCATGGCTTAAGAACCACTAAAGTTCAAAATCGACCACTATTATTTGTAACGAAAAATGAAAAATCGACCCGCCTAACACTTTAATTCATTAAAATATATAGAATTTAGTTATTAAAACATGACATTTTCTAAAATATTTGAACTGCTTCAGAAACCGTAACAATCTCGCTTTGTTAAATCAATTAAAAGGTTTCGCCAACGACAATGTTGAGAGGACGAAGCAACTGTCTAACCATTAAGCAAACTTTTCTCCGTTCGATCCAAGTTTTATTGTGAAGCTGCCCAGCGAGTCATGTCGTTGTGCGAGTCACAAGAATCATTCCGCCCGTCGTTAACGTCCGCGTGTTTTCTTTGCCAATTAAGATTCTCGGGATCCCTTTTAACGAGATGCTGAGGCCAGAGGCTGTTTGTTTCGTCTTCGATATGATTGGGATATTTCACGTTGGTAACTTGTAGATTTTAGGATGGATTTAACGCTCTCTACACAGAAAGCTTCTCTTTCAGATTAATGTATCGAATTGGATTTGAATACATATTTACTTCTGAAAGCTAAGTGGATAACACATCGAAAAAATTCAACTTTAGCGAAATGTTTTATGTAAATAATTTGTAAGCATTGTTCGTAGAATTAATAACTATTTCATTATGTCCCATAATAATAGTAGCAGTTGTTGAATTTAACTTGTCCTATAACAGCAGTAGAAGTTGTTGACTTTAACTTCTCCTATAAAAGCAGTAGCAGTTGTTGAATGTACCTTGTCCTATAATAATAATAGTAATTATTGAACTTAGCTTGTCCCGTAATAATAATAGTTGTTGTTGAATTTAACTTGTTCCATAATAATAATAGTAGTTGTTGAAATTATTGTGTACCATAATAATAGTAGAAATTGTTGAATTTAACGTGTCCCATAATAATAGTAGCAGTTGTTGAATTTAATGTGCCCCATTATAATAATAGCAGTTGTTGAAATTAATGTGCCATAATCATAGAAGTTTCTGAATTTAATGTGTACCATTATAACAATAGTAGTTGCTGAATTCAATATGTACCATTATAACTGTAACAGTTGCTAACATTCAGCAGTCTAACCATTCAGCAAACATTTCTCCGTTCGATCGAAGTTTTGTTGTGAAGCTGCCTTAGAGAGTCCTGTCGTTGTGCGAGTCACAAGAATCATTCGGCCCCTTGTTAACGACCGTGTGTTTCTTTGCCAATTAAGATTCTTGGGATCAGTTCCCTTTTAACGAGATGCTGAGGCCAGAGGCTGTTTGTTTCGTCGTGGATATCATTGAGACATTTCACGTTGGAAACTCGCAGATTTAAAGATGGATTTAACGCCCTCTACATAGATTACTTCTGTTTCAGATTAATGTATGGAATAGGAATAGAATGCATATTCATTATTGAAAGCTATGTGGATGCTATACACATCGAAAAATTTCAATTGTAGCGAAATGTTTTGTTTAAATAATTTGTAAGCATTATTTGTAGAATTAATAACTACTCCACTATGTCCCATAATATTAGTAGCAGTTGTTTAATTTATTTTTTGTATCGTAATAACAGTAGCAGTTGCTTAATTTAGCTTGTCCCATAACCATAATAGTAGTTGTTGAAATTAACTTATCCCATAATTATAGTAGATATAGTTGTTGAAATTAATGTATATCATAATAGTAGAAGTTATTGTAATTAACTTATCCTATAATAATAGTAGCAGTTGTTGAATTGAGAAAAAAAATCCAAAAAATTAATAAAATCTAACGACATGAATAAATCTGAATATTATTTCACCTTGGAATTTTACTTTTTAACATAGAATACGTTTTTGACGAGATTAACTTTCTGAAACATGTGATGAAATTTTTTTAACGCCATGTTCCCTGCGATTTGTGGTATCATAGCGACTCTTGTAAGATTAAAAACAAGAGGTAGGAAAATTTCTGCTTTGATTAAGAACGAACCAAACATAAGGTTGTCAAAAGAGCCAACAGATGACTAGCCTTTTACCCAAATTGAGATATATTTGCAAAAGCTAAGTGAATCAGCGGAGAAACACATATCGCACTAGTAAGATAAATATTTTTGAATGATTTCATTTTTTTTTTTTTATTTCATTCAAATTTATATTTCCTTTTTAGTGTTATATATTTCGTTACTCATAGGCTTTTTAATTAATATCATTAACTAAATTGGAGAAATTCCATGTTTTTAAATAATTTCATATGAAAAAGTCTTTTATTATATTTCAGAATAAACCCAAAAGTCAATAGAATTATAAAGTCTTCCAAAAAATATTTTAAGAACAATATCGAACAGTATTATAATTTTTTTTTAAATTATCTATACTTTTCATTGATTTCATGGATTAAAAAGTAAACAAAAAAACAGAAATAAATAATTCACAATCTCTTTACAGTTAGTTAATTAAAAAAGGAAAAAAAGAATTTATTCTTCACAAAAACATCAAAAACCCTTTAACCAAATAGATTCTTTTTTTTTTGGTTATCTCTCAAAAAATATCCCAAAATGTTGCATTGGTTTTCAATTCTTTTGGAATTTAAAATGAGATCGGCTTGAAAAAAAAACATTTAGAGAAAACAGATAAAATGATCTTGCTGCTTCCTTTGCATTTCATCAAAATGACTTCTGCCGATTTTGCAAAGGCTTTGTAATTTCATATCGTAATGAAACGGTTTTATCCAACTCAACTCCACATTTATCATTAATGGCGCCCTCTATCGGTCGACTGCAACATCTTTTTAAGTTAAAAAAAAATAGACAGAGAGAAGCTATCTGTTGAATATTTCATTGCACATCTCTGAATAATGTATTTCAAAAAGAAAGACCCCTTTTGACGTATTCTGAGTTTGGCTTATTTATTTTTTGCGATGACAACTTCAACCTGGGAATGGAAAGTGGAGCAAAAGACATGTGGTTAAAGTCGATGGAAGATTAAAAAGAAAGATCATACATGCTGGAGAAAGATTTATCAAAGACTGCATATTGAATAGCCGTGTCGTTTGAATGGATGCGAATTGCTAATTGTGATTGGAATATATAAATTTAGTTTTATTTGTCGAAAGTTGATAAATGACAAATAAAACTAATATTAAGATTTGATAGATGGGAAATTGTGCATTTTTGTTTTAGGGGAAGAAGAATATCAATTGTATTAAGGATCCTATTCTAGTATGACAACCAATGAAATGAAAATCTTTGAAATTTTGCACCATTGTCCTATAAGATGGCAGTATTGCTATTAGTAGTGTGGGAAATGTCTTGTAAAGAAAAATGATAAGTGTAGAGCAAGGGTGTCTAACCCGCGGGGCGCCTTGGATATTTTTCCGGCCCGTGAGATTTATCACACTCTTACAAAATATATTTATTTTATAATGGCCAAAGTAGTGAAAACCAATCTGTTAAAAAAATACATTATGTGTGCATCCATATATTCAAAATTGCATCAAATATGCAAAAGAAATAAGAAAACGGACATCTGCTTTTGAAAGCCAATTCAGTAAATTAGAGTTAGACAATTGCAACAAAATTTTTGAAATATATTCATTTCCCTTTCATGTTGAAATCGAGTCGGCCCCAGAATATCTCCAAATGGAATTGATTGACAATATTGAATTAAAACACATTTTTGAAATATCAGAATAAAAAATTAGATTCTTCATTTAATGATTTTAATAATTTCATTTTTCATTATTTCATGAATTCGATTATTTTATTTTTCATTATTTTAACGATTTCAATAATTTGATTTTCCATTATTTAATTATTTCAATAATTTGATTTTTCATTATTTAATAATTTCAATAGTTTGAAATTTTTAGATAATTGAATTATTTAACGATTTCAATAATTTGATTTTTCATTATTTAAGATTTCAATAATTTGAAAATATTCAATATTTGAATTATTTAACGATTTCAATAATTTGATTTTTCATTATTTCGTGATTTCAATAATTTGATTTTTCTTTTTTTTCAGGATTTAATACTTTTCATTATTTCACTTATAATAATATCATGTATTTTAAGTACAGAAAAACAGATCTCTTGCTTATATTTTATAAATCAATTTTAAATGATCACTTTTTTCTAGGTTAATCATAATAAAGATTTAACGATAAAATATTTAATAATTAAAAAGCAAAATTAATTAAAAGCTAGTTATATTAATTATTTTATACATTTCAATTGATATTTGCTGTCAACTTCAAAGAACAAAAATATTTATTATACAGGGTGATTGTAATTAAAGTCCCACTTTCCACATTCTGTAAAAAAAGAACCACTCTTCACAATGAGTTCAAATTGGAACTGAAGATACTTGAAGAAGATCGATATGGTATGCCATCAAAAAATGTTCCAAAGTGTATTAATAGACGACGCTGTAAATGGTATAAAGAAAGTGAATTCTGCTGCCAGTGATATTTTGAATAGAAATGACAACGTATTTGGCATGAGTTGCACATTAAACCCACTGTAGTGTTCAATTTGCTGGATTGTTTCGGTTTTTTTGATGGAAAAAATGATTTCCAAGTCAATCAACAGTTGTGACTTTGTCAGTGGGAAGCCCATCCACCACGGCAAGGTCGTACCAAATTGGATGGGAAAAATCGGTGGAACATTTTTTTTGATGTCATTCAGTTTCGTCCTTCTTCAAGTATCTTCTGTTCAAATTTGAACTCATTGTGACGAGTGACTTTAATTAAAATCACCCTGTATCTTTGGAGTGCACGAAAAAATTTATTATTATTTATTGAAAATTTAGCACTAAAACACTTCTTACGCTTTTCCAAATAAAAAAGTAGAAGTAGCTTATTGGACCTTTTTTTCTGATGCCGTACCGTTTCAACCTTCTTCAAATATCTTCAATTCAAATTTGAACCCTTTGTGACGAGTGGTCCTTTTTTCGCAGAATTTTGAATGTGGAACTTTGTTGTTGTTGTTGTTGTTTCTTATCCCACTTGGCTGGCCAAGCCCACGAGCCCATATGGACTCATGATTGAAGGGGAAGGAAGCAGCTTCTGTTGTGATGGAGCACCCGTAGGTAGAAGCCTGACTTTTGCTCCGTGACGCTCTTACAGTCATAGAAGACTGGGACCTACGGCTTAAAGTGGATTCCGAACCACTACAAACATCCATGGCACCGCCGGGATTCGAACCCGAAACCTGTGGCACCGAGCGCCAGAGCGCTAGACACTCGGCCATTCAGGTCCCAAATTTGCCAACGGCACGCAGATGTGGAACTTTAATTATAATAACCTGTACACAACTATATATTAATTAATAACCGTTTTTTATTCCCTAAATTTCAAGGGGGGAAAAGTTATTTACTACTAAATAATAATACAAACGTATTGAGCAATTTTATCAACAACAACCATTCAAAAACATGTAAATTAAGATTTTATTTCCACACTTCAGATTACCATATTGCTTTTACATTTAAAACAGAACTTCAATGAATTTATCTAAAAGGAATAAAAAGCCAGAGCTTAAAAAGTAAAAGAAAATGATTTTTAACAGCTGCATTTAAGAATTTTCTAAGAGGCTATAAAGTAGCTACTTGGAAATTTCTCTTTGACTTTTCATTTTCCATGAGAGAGATCTCTCACTTCGGAACATTAATTTTGGAGGAACTTTAAGTTTTGCAACTGTTCTTAAAATCTCGTCTGCCTGCTTCTCTTCATTTCGCTTCTTTTGCTGAATAATTTATAGTTGTCAGAAGCTCTGAAGTTTTTGAATTATGGATTAGGGTTAAAGCTTTAATATCCAACTCGCTCTGCAGTTAACTGTGAGACTTCTTCAATTTTTTTTTTTTTTTTTTTTTTTTTTTTCATCTTTCACATTTTATGCTACAGAAAGTTTTATTAAAAGATCTGTTCATTTATACAGTAAATATTTGATGTCCCAAAATTGCAAATTAATAATTTAAAAAAATTTCGTAATAATTGTAATAATTTGATTTTTTGTTATTTAACGCTTTCAATAATTTGATTTTTCAGTATTTAACGATTTCAATAATTTGATTTTCCATTACTTAACGAATCAATAATTTAATTTCTCATTTCATTAATTTTAATTATTTCATTTATAATAATTTCATGGATTTTTAAGTTCAGAAATGCAGATCTCTTGCTTATATTTTATAAATCAATTTTAAGTGATTACTTTTTTGCAGATAAATCATAATAAAGATTAAAAAATAAAATTTTTAATAATTAAAAGTTAGTTATATTAATTATTTTATACATTTCAATAGATATTTACCATCAATTTCAAACAACAAAAATATTTATTATATATGGGGATTATAATTATCCCACTTTCAAAATGCTATTAAAAAAAGAACCACTCGTCACAATGAATTCAAATTTGAACTGAAGATACTTGAAGAAGGGGGAAACTGTAAGACATTCAAAAAAGTTCCAAAGCGCATTAATAGATAGCGCTGTAAGTGGCATAAAGAAAGTGAATTCGGCTGCCAGTGATATTTTGAATCGAAATGACAATGTATCTGGCATAAGTTGAATATTAAACCAACTGTAGTGTTCAATGTGCTTGACTGTTTCGGTTTTTTGACTGAAAAGAATGACTTCCGAGCCATTCAACAGTTGTAATACTGTTAGTGGAAAGCCCATCCACCATGGCAAGGTCATACTAAATTGGATGGTAAAAATCGGTGGAACTTTTTTTCTAATGGTATACCGTTTCCCCCTTCTTTAAGTATCATCAGTTCAAATGTGAACTCATTATGATGAGGGGTTCTTTTTTTACTGCATTTTGAAAGTTGGACTTTAATTATAATCACCCTGTACACTACTATATATTAATAACCTTTATTTATTCAAGGAAAAAATTATTTTCTAGTAAATAATAATAACACAAACCTATTTAGTCATTTTATCAACAATAATCATTCAAAAATTTTTAAATTAAGATTCAATGTTACCGATTACTATATTGCTTTTACATTTAAAACAGAACTTGAACGAATTTATCTAAAAGGAATAAAAAACCAGAAAGTAAAAGAAAATGATTTTTAACAGCTGCATTTAAGAATTTTCTAAGGCTATAAAGTAGCTACTTGGAAATTTCCCTTTGACTTTTCATTTTCCATGAGAGAGATCTCTCACTTCGAAACATTAATTTTGAAGGAACTTTAAGTTTTGCAACCGTTCTTAAAATCTCGTCTGCCTGCATCTCTTCATTTCGCTTCTTTTGGTGAATAATTTATAGTTGTCAGAAGTTCTGAAGGTTTTGAATTATGGATTAGGGTTAAAGCTTTAATATCCAACTCGCTCTACGGTTAACTGTGACACTTCTTCAATGTAAGGGTTTCTTTTATCTTTCATATTTTATGTTACCGAAAATTTTATTAAAAGACGTGTTCCTTTATTCTGTAAATATTTAACGGTCTAAAAATCATTAAAAAATGAAATTCCACAACAATCCCTAAATTGAAATTAATAATTGTAAGAAAATTACTAATACTAATACGTATCAAGAAATTTTATCACTCGACTTAGATAGCGTGGAGTGATAAAAGTTCGTTTAAAAATGACAAAAAAAAAAATAAATAAAATAAATAGGTATTTATTCTAAAAATTAAAATATTTTATCTAAAATAGAGGTCCAAACCCAAGTGATCTTTTGGAAATATATAATAACTCCGCAGGCAGCACATAAAATTACATATCTCCATATTACATTTAGACAAACTATAGACGTTTTTTAAAGTGAAAATTTGAAACATATGCGTTATTATTTTTGTATTTACTATTATTCTTACATGTAAACACAGATAGCATAATAATAATGATACTAAACGCTCATTGTAAAGAAATCCATAACACTAGAAATAAAATATGAAAAATATATGAATATAAACGAAATAAAAAAAAGAAATCATTAAAAAAATATCTATTTCACTAGTGCGATATTTGTTTCTCCGCTCTTTTACTCACTTAGCTTTTTCAAACCGATCTTAGTTTGGATATTTGCATATCGTATATTACGTCCGTTAAAAAAATGCTATTAAAACCTCACAGAAATTATCAATCTTCCCTGTTATACCGCTGTATTATATAATCGTTGGTTGAACTATAAATGCCTCAACGTAAAAATATCCAGTTCTGAAAAACAACATATCAGAAGTTTTTTTCTTTTCTTTCTAATGCAGCTGGCAAACAGACACCTTGGTGTTGGATGCCTTAAGGCAAGTGCTGCACAGACGTACCCACTTTGCATTACCCAGGGGGCGCGTGTAACTTGAAGATCGTAAGCGTGTAACTACGATCTTATTAGACCGGGACCTACTTTTTAAAGTGGATTCCGAACCACTACAAGGAACCATGGCACCGCCGGGACACGAACCCGAAACCTGTGGTACCGAGCGCCAGAGCGCTAGCCACTCGGCCATTCAGGCCCCTATCAGAAATTATTCCAGTTATATGGATTTCCCGTATCAGATTTTCTGAAGGTAATTTATTATCATGTGTGAACATGATGTTGTTCTGGTTAGAGGTCCGTGACGTTATCCGAAAATCATGGCCAAGCAAATAAAACTCCATTTCAAATTTCGGCGGAAGGAATTTTGATTAGAATTTGGCTTTTGTTTGAAGTGCTCTGTAGTATGGTTTTGAAGCACTTTTCACGTCTTGGCTTGGGATTTTAAACATTTGTATATCCAATGGTTTTAAGTACTCACAGTGCGTTGATCAATTCCTTATTCTTGAAGTTTCACAGTTATCACTTTTTTGCATTTTCCCGTGCCTATTGAGCTGTATACTGCTCCTCATTGCATTTGGAATGCTTCGTTCTTCACTTGTGATTAGAATATTCGAGCTTGATATACAATGCTGGGTATTTTTTTGTGACAGCGTTTCTTGTAGAGTTGGGAACACTTCATTCTACATTTACGCCTAATATTTTCAATTTTTGATATATACCTTTGGGATTACATCATTCTTCATTTACGACGACATTTATCTCACTTTCGAATATCCTTTTATAGATTCTTGAACAATTCATTCTTCGTGAAGTTCTTGATCTATTCAACATTGCTATATTCATGTGGCTGTTGAATTTGGCCATTCTTGTTGTATTCCGATGAATTACTTCCTATATCTCTTGCATTATTAAACATTGGCATGTTCCTGAGTTTATTCGTCCGTTGTCCAATGTTCACACTTGATAAGGTGAAATTTCCCGAGAACATTTCAGTTTTTATTATTATGTTTTTTATTTTCTAAATTTATTTACGAATTTGCATGCAAATAAAAATAATTTTCCGTCTAACAAAATGTGATGAAGACTTTTGTGAGACATCAGTTCCGAAAAAAGTTTTCTTATCAAGACAAACGAAGCCATGTGAAATTTGGGGTAAATAATCAGAAAACAGATGATTTAAAGAGCCATCAGAAAATGACGCAATCAGTCGTAGATTGGGTAAACTTTAAAAGAAAGGATTATACAAGACATTCTGTTTCAGCACCACAATGAGTAATCCAATTACAAAGGATTTATTTAAAGGGACTCTAATAAACTTGTAAATGAATTTCTGCTAACTGCGTGGTAAAAATAGAACGAAGATAGATAAAAGTATTTTGTTTCTTTTAATGGCTAACATCCAATTAGAGAGTTTTGTAACAAATCTTTAAATAAAAAAATAAAATAAAAAAAATTAAATAAAATTAAAAAATAAAAAATTAAAAAAAAAAATTAAAAAAAATAAAAAAATTGAAAATGGGTAGAAATCGGGAAAAAGGATTCGTTTTCGTTAATCTTTTGGAACACTAATTGGTATCTCTTGTTTTTTTGGAATTAAATAAACTTCTGCGGTAAGTGTTCTTGGCTTATTTGAATTTAATAAATAATGTATGTTTGAGGGGAGGATTTTTTTTATTTTTCAGAATTTGGAATTGGATTGCGTGTTTTATTAATTAATTGTGAGGATTTTGCGGCAGGATTATTTCTGTTTTAAGTATCGACTTTTTAGTTCATTTGTTGCAGAAAGATTTAAGAAAACAACATAATTTTTGTTTAAACAAACTTATGATTAGCTGTATAGAATCATAAGTTGGTTTGATGAAAATAAAAATGGAATTGAATGAAAACTGTTCTTCTCATGAAAAAGAAATTGCTTGTACCTATTGCAAAAGTATACTGGATTTTTGTAAAATAGTTACCGAATAAATACTGGGTTCTGAAAATATATTACTATATATAGTACTAATCCTTGCAAGATCTTTTGCAGCTTTGGAGGAATCTTTTCGAGCTTTTGAATTGGTTGCAAGGGCTTTGCATCTAAACATAAACCAGGAGAAAACGAAAGAAATATTTGTCAGGATACACCCAATATTACCGTAGTCACGTACACTTTTGAATCTGTACTTAGTTTTAAATACTTAGGATCAAAAATTAACTGTTAAAATGATATCTTAAATGAAAAAAAAACCCAGAATTTTGGCTGCAATAAGGCCTTTTTTGCTTTGAGAAATCTGTTAAAATCACAGTTCGTAAGCAGAACATTGCTACATTCATGTGACTATTGAATTTGGCCATTCTTGTAGTATTCCAATCAATTGTTTCATATATCTCTTGCAATATTAAACATTGGCATATTCCTGAGCTTATTCATCCGTTCAACACATATTAATTTAAAATTACCGAGTAGATTTCAATTTTTTTTTCTAAATTTATTTGCTTATTTGCATGTAAATAAAAATAAACATTATTTCCTATGCAACAAAATGTGGTGATGACTTTTGTGAGACTTCAGTTGCGAAAAAAGTTTCCTCATCAAAGTAAACGAAGCCATGTGAAATTTGGGGTAAATAATCAGAAAACAACTGATTTAAGCAGCCATCAGAAAATGACGCGATCAGTCGTAGATTGTCTAAACTTAAAAAAAAAAGGATTATAGAGATTTTCTGTTTCACCACCACAATGCGTAATCCAATTACAAAGGATTTATTTAAAGGGACTCTAATGAACTTGTAAATGAATTTCTGCTAACTGCGAGGTAAAAATAGAACGAAAACAGATAAAAGTACTTTGTTTCTTTTAATGGCTAACATCCAATTAGAGAGTTTTGTAACAAATCTTTAAAAAAAAAAATAATAATGAAAATGGGAAGAAATCGGGAAAAAGGATTCGTTTTCGTTAATCTTTTGGAACAGTAATTAGTATTTCTCGTTCTTTGAATTAAATAAACTTTTGCGGTAAGTGTTCTTGGCTTATTTGAATTTAATAAATAATGTATGTTTGGGGGGAGGATTTTTATTTTTTATTTTTCAGCATTTGGAATTGGATTGCGTGTTTTATTAATTAATTGCGAGGATTTTGCGGCAGGATTATTTCTGTTTGAGTATCGACTTTTTGGTTAATATGTTGCAGAAAGATGTGGAAAAAAATTTTTTTTTTTAAACTAACTTATGATCGGCTGTGTAGAAATTGAATGCAAAATGTTTTTGTTCGTGAAAAAGAGGTTGCTTTAATTTATTGGATAATTATACTATATTTCTGTAAAATAGTTATCGGATAAATACTAGGTCATATCGCTCTAGGCCTTTGGTACTACAGGCTGGTGGTTCAAATACTAAATAATATTAACCTCCTGCTTATGGAGCTATATAGTGCTCCTTATTGTATTTGGAATACTTCATTCTTCACTTATGTATAGAATTTTCAAACATTGATATATTCTCTAGGCTATTGAATGTGATAGTGATTCTTGTAGAATTTGGAATACTTCATTCTTCATGCACGACTACATTTATCTTACTTTTGTATATTCTTTCAGAGATTCTTGAACAATTCATTCTTCGTGGAGTTCTTGATCTATTCAACATTGCTATATTCGTCTGTTAATTGAATTTGGCCATTCTTGTAGTATTCCGATCAATTGCTTCATATATCTCGTGCATTATTAAACAATTTGTGTATATATATGGCATTAGCCGAGCAGATTTCAGTTTTTTTTATTTTCTAAATTTATTTTTAAGGATTTGCATGTAAATAAAAGTAAAAATAAAAATTATTTCCCTTGTAGCAATATGCATTGACGACTTTTGTGAGTCTTCAATTCCGAAAAAAGTTTCCTTATCAAAGCAAACGAAGCCATGTGAAATTTGCGGTAAATAATCAGAATACAGCTGATTTAGCTGATTAAACAGCCATCAGAAAATGACGCTATCAGTCGTAGAACTTAAAAAAAAGGATTATACAAGAATTTCTGTTTCACCACCACAATGATTTATTTAAAGCGACTCCAATGAACTTGTAAATGAATTTTTGCTAACTGCGAGGTAAAAATAGAACGAAGATAGATAAAAGTACTTTGTTTCTTTTAATGGCTAACATCCAATTAGGGAGTTTTGTAACAAATCTTTAAAAAAAATTAAAAAATTGAAAAGGGGTAGAAATAGGGGGAAAGGGATTCGTTTTCGTTAATCTTTTGGAATAGTAATTAGTATCTCTTGTTTCTCTGAATTAAATAAACTTTTGCGGTAAGTGTTCTGGGCTTATTTGAATTTAATAAATAATGTCTGTTTGAGGGAGAGGATTTTTTATTTTTATTTTTAGCATTTGGAATTAGATTGCGTGTTTTATTAATTAATTGCGAGGATTTAGTGGAAGCATTATTTGTGTTTGAGTATCGACTTTTTGGGTTCATTTGTTGCAGAAGGATTTGGAAAAAAAACATAATTTTTGTTTAAATAAACTTATAATTGATTGTGTAGAAATTGAATGAAAAATGTTCTTGTTCGTGAAAAAGAGATTGCTTGTACCTATTGGAAAAGTATACTGTAGGTTTGGCTAATATGGCCTTGAATGAATGTTTTTCCAGTCCGTGAGATTTATCACACTTTTACTAAATATATTTATTTTAGAATGGCAAAAGTAGTGAAAGCCAATGTATTAAAAAAATACATTATGTATGCATCCATATATTCAAAAATGAACTGTCGAAATGATGAGAAAAATTATTTTTGATTTTAAAATAATATTCTTGTTGTCTGTTTTATTTGTAAGTTTACAGTTATGAGTTCGCAGAATAATTAAATTATATTCTGCGCAATCATGATGCGCTCGCATCATGAGTCATCTGAATTGGATTCTAATATAACAGGTTCTATGTTTCACTTTAACCGACCTCAGTGACGCAGTAATAATCCCTATAACTTTATATGCGGTCCGCGGAATTAGGATGCATTTCCAAAGTGATCCGCAAGATGAATTGGTTTGGCCTCCCCTGCTTTAAATAAATAAATATTAACATTCTTCACGTGTCATACTCATTTTCTGAAGGTACTTTAGTTTTCAAATTTATTTACGGATTTACTTGTAAATAAAAATTATTTCCCATGTAACAAAATGTAGTAAAGACTTTTGTGAGACTTCAGTTCCGAAAATTTTCCTTATCAAAGTAAACGAAGCCATGTGAAATTTGGGGTAAATAATCAGAATACAGCTGATTTAGCTGATTAAACAGCCATCAGAAAATGACGCAATCAGTCGTAGATAGCCCCAACTTTAAAAAAAGGATTATACAAGACTTTCTCTTTCACCACCACAATGAGTAATCCCATTACAAAGGATTTATTTAAGGGTGACTCTAATGAACTTGTAAATGAATTTTTGCTAACTGCGAGGTAAAAATAGAACGAAAATAGATAAAAGTATTTTGTTTCTTTTAACGGCTAACATCCATTTAGAGAGTTTTGTAACAAATATTTAAAAAAAAAAATTGAAAAGGGGTAGAAATCGGGAAAAAGGATTCGTTTTCATTAATCTTTTGGAACAGTAATTATTATCTCTTGTTTTCTTCGAATTAAATAAACTTTTGCGGTAAGTGTTCTTGGCTTATTTGAATTTAATAAATAATGTATGTTTGAGGGGAGATTTTTTTTTATTTTTCAGCATTTGGAATTAGATTGCGTGTTTTATTAAATAATTGTGAGGATTTTGCGGCAGGATTATTTCTGTTTGAGTATCGACTTTTTGCTTAATTTGTTGCAGAAAGATTTAAAAAAAAACATAATTTTTGCTTAAACAAACTTATGGTTGGCTGCGTAGAAATTGAATGCATAATGGTCTTGTTCATGAAAACGATATTGCTTGCACCTATTGGAAAATTATACTGCGGGGGTGGACTTGAATATGTTTCCAACCAGTGAGATTTATCCCACTTTTACAAAATATATTTATCCCATAATGGCCAAAGAAGTGAAAGCCAAGGTATTAAAAAATTACATTATATGTGCATCCATATATTCAAAAATGAACTGTCGAAATGATGAGAAAAATTAATTTTGATTTTAAAATAATATTCTAGTTGTCTGTTTTATTTATAAGTTGTCTGTTTTATTCTTGAACAATTCATTCTTCGTGGTGGAGTTCTTGATCTATTCAACATTGCTGTATTCGTCTGTTAATTGAATTTGGCCATTCTTGTAGTATTCCGATCAATTGCTTCATATATCTCGTGCATTAACAATTTGTGTATATATATGGCATTAGCCGAGCAGATTTCAGTTTTTTTTTTATTTTCTAAATTTATTTTTAAGGATTTGCATGTAAATAAAAGTAAAAATAAAAATTATTTCCCATGTAGCAATATGCATTGACGACTTTTGTGAGTCTTCAGTTCTGAAATAAGTTTCCTTATCAAAGTAAACGAAGCCATGTGAAATTTGGGGTAAATAATCAGAATACAGCTGATTTAGCCGATTAAACAGCCATCAGAAAACGACGCAATCAGTCGTAGAACTTTAAAAAAAGGATTATACAAGACTTTCTGTTTCACCACCACAATGAGTAATCCAATTACAGAGGATTTATTTAAAGCGTCTCTAATGAACTTGTAAATGAATGTTTGTTAACTGTGAGGTAAAAATAGAACGAAAATAGATAAAAAGTATTTTGTTTCTTTTAATGGCTAACTTCCATTTAGAGAGTTTTGTAATAAATCTTTAAAAAAAAAAATTTGAAAATGGGAAGAAATCGGGAAAAAGTATTCGTTTTCGTTAATCTTTTGGAACAGTAATTAGTATCTCTTGTTTTCTTCGAATTAAATAAACTTTTGCGGTAAGTGTTCTGGGCGTATTTGAATTTAATAAATAATGCATGTTTGGGGGGAGGATTTTTTTTATTTTTAGCATTTGGAATTCGATTGCGTGTTTTATTAATTAATTGTGAGGATTTTGAGGAAGGATTATTTCTGTTTCAGTATCGACTTTTTGGTTCATTTGTTATTGCAGAAAGATTTGAAAAAACAACATAATTTTTGTTTAAACACACTTATGATTAGCTGTATAGAATCATAAGTTTGTTTAAAGAAAATGAAAATGAAACGGAATTGAATGAAAAATGAAATGAAATGAATGAAGGAATGAAATGAAAAGGGAATTGAATGAAAAATGTTCTGGTTCATAGCAAAGACATTGCTTGTTGTACCTATTGCAAAAGTATACTGGATTTCTGTAAAATAGTTATCGAATAAATACTGTTTTCGAAAAATATTTTACTATTTTATATTGCTAATCCTTGCAAGATCTTTTGCAGGAAGCTTTTCGAGCTTTTGAATTAGTTGCAAAGGTTTTGCATTTAAACATAAAACGGGAGAAAACGAAATATATGCTTTCTTAAAGAAATATTTGTCAGGATACACGAAATATTACATTAGGCACTTACACTTTTGAATCTGTACTTAATTTTAAATACTTAGTATCAGAATTGTCAAAATAATATTTTAAGTGAAATAAAAAACAGAATTGTGTTTGAGTCCAATGAGGCCTGAAAAAGGCCTACGAGGCCTTTTTTGGGCCTGATCGCAATTCACTATGTTAAAATCACAATTCATAAGCAGAACATTGCTATATTCATGTGACTATTGAAACTAAACTGGGCTGCTCACATGTTAAGAATGAATGATTTAAACAAAAATCGAGAATATAATTTATTACAGAGATTATAATTTAATATAAAGGATAATCTAATTTAATTATTCTGCGAAGACATCACTGTGATCTCATCAATAAAACAGGCACTATCTGTCCTCTATTCGGAAGAATATTATTTTAAAATCAAAAGTTAATTTTTCCTCATAATTTCGACAGTTCATTTTTGAATATAGGGATGCACACATAATGTATTTTTTAATACATTGATTTTCCCTAATTTAGCCATTATAAAATACAAATATTTTGTAAAACTGTGATACATCTCACAGACCGGAAAAATTTTCGCCGCGGGCCGCGGGTTGGCCACCCCTGTTCTAGACATTTATTTGTTTACTGATTAGCAAACTAGTCCATCCCAATATGCTGCAACTAAATACATGTCACCCGTAATTTAATTCTGCTCCTATAATGAACGAGGTCCAACTTTTGAATCTGTGCCACTGTTTCCATTTCGCATCTGTCCCTCTCATTTAATAAGGACATTCGAGGACACATAATTAAAATGAATATCCGCCGACTGTTGTCCCCCGGCTGGAAGGGATCATCTGACTAATGGTATTTCGTAAAAGATGTGACATTTCGTTAAACATATTCAATAGTGTGCATTTATCTCTGCTTTTGGATAACTTGGGCACACTTCGTATGAAATTAAACGTGATGGAGGATAAATCTGAAGCACTGATAATCAGATATTAACTTTCACGGTTGTTTTTTTGAATCGCTTATGTACATCAAGAATTTTTTCAAAAAATCAGTGTTTTCTAACTTAACATTACGGGAATATGTGTTAAATGCAAAGAAATTTATTCAAGGTTTTTACCATCATGAAAACATACTTATTTACATATATATTTAGCTATGACGCTCGATATCACAGGTTTCCGGTTCAAGTACCAGCGATGCTGTGGATGTGTGTAGTGGTTCGAAATCCACTTTAAACCGTAGGTCCCGGTCTAATAGGATCGTAAAGAATTGTGCGGGTATTGCTACTCTGCTTCCGTAGCTTATTTTCAAGTTACATACCCCTCCTGGTTAGTGCTAAATGAGTAACAGCGATGCAGATGTTGCTTATGGCATAAAGATTATCTGTCTCTACATTTCCAGCTGCATTAGTACCACAAAATATATATTTTAAAATATAAGTACTTTTAAATGAACTTTCTATATTAATTAGCTAATTAATTCCCCTGCACTACAGCCTATGATAGGCCAAGGCCGTCTGCCTCTTTGTAGATTCCGAGATATAAGATATTTTCTTTTTTACGGGGTAGGATTGTCAACACTACGCCCGATGCTATACAATTATGTTAGACCTGGTCTTACGGCTTAAAGTGGATTTTGAATCACTGCAAGCATCCATCGGACTGCCGGGATTCAAACCCGAAACCTGTGCATCGAGCACCAGAGCACTAGTCACTCAACCATCAGGTCCCATTTTAGACATGTTGAAAAATACATTTTTTTAGAGTAATGAGTATATTTAATATTTTATATATGTGGGGCCTGGGGCCGAGTGGCTGGCGCTCAGTAAAAGAGGTTTCGGGTTTGAATCCCGGCGGTGCCATGGATGTTTGTAGGGGTTCGGAATCCTCTTTAAACCGTAGGTCCCGATCTAATAGGATCGTAGAGAGTTGTGGGGGGTAGTGTTACATGCCTCCGTAACATATCTCTAAGCTACACGTGACCCCTGGGTAGAGTTAAATGAGTAACCGAGGTGCAGTCTTACTTAGGGCATAAAGATTAACTGTCTCTGTATTGCCAGCTGCATTAGAACAACAATAACAATATTTTATATTCGCTTTAAAATTCATTTGTGATAAAAAATTTATTCAAAAAAAATACGGAATCAATATAATTCTACTTAAAATTAAACTCTTTATAATTTTAAATGCATTTCTTTTAATAAAAACAAACATTTTTGATAATTTTTTAATAATAGTTCAAATTATTGTAACAGAAAGATTCACTATGTTTATTTTTTATAGCACAATGAATTAATTCTCCTTTTTTGGATGTTGCATCTTACGCGGGCTTTTTGTAGAAAATGAATTCTACATCTAAAGGCAGGAGTATACCTAACACTCGCCTTCATTATGAATGATAAATTCAGCAATTTACTTAACAAGATGGACTGATATAATCATTGGGGAAATGAAATGATAAACCACCGACAAAAAACATTCAACACACTAAATTGAAATTTATTTGCGAAAAACATTTTTAATTTGAACCTTTAGAAATGGCGATCTATAATTAAGATTCCAACATAGTATCCGACATTTTTTTTTCTATTCGCAAAGAAACAAAAATTCTTCGGGTGTCTAATTCCAATCCAATCCCGAAACTGACACGACTAATCGAATTTTTTCCCTTCTAACCTGCTCAACCGGAGAGCACAGCTCCGACTTCTAATTGGTGCTTTTAAGATAAAGCATCCAATAGGGTTATTTCTCGACTTTTAATAATAACACTCTGCCTGTGCGGGCCATAGAGGGAAAAAAAGAAGCTGAAATGCAGATGTATCTTTCACACAACTCTTTCCGAAGAGAGAGTTACTTGGCAAAGATGAAGAATCAATTTTGTTTCCGGGATAAAACGGGAAAAGCGATTTTTAATTTCCCGAAAGGAAGGAGGAAGAATTAATAGCTCTCTCCAAAAAGTGAATTCCGTTCCTTAATTAATACTCGAGGAAAGATGAGATGAAATTATTAAGGCTGTTGCCGTTTTAAAAGTCTTGTTTCTCGTGGTGTAATATGAATTCGTGAAATAATTGATTTAGTAAAAGTTCATTTACAATGTACCTCAAGATATTAAAGCTTGATTGCGATGGTAACAACTAAGAAATTTGTAAAGTATTTAATTTTATATACCAGAAGAGAAAAAATAAATAAATAAAACTGAAATCTGCTCGGCAAATTTTAACTTATCATGTGTGATCATTCTAGAACGGATAAATAATCTCAGGAATATGCAAATCTTTAATAACAATGGAGACGAGAGTAGACGAGATGATGAGATGTAGGAAGCAATGGATTGGAATGCTACAAGAATGATCAAACTCAATATCCACACGAATATAGCAATGTTGAGTAGATCAAGAATTTAATGAAGTATGAATTGTTCAAGAATCTTCAAAAGAATATATGAAAGTAAGGTAAATGTAGCCGTAAATGAAGAATGAAGTATTCCAAATTCTACAAGAAACACTATAACATTCAATAGCCAAGAGAATATATCAAAGTTTGAAAATTATAGTCATAAATGAAGAATGACGTATTAAAAATACAATAAGAAGCACTATACAGCTCAATAGGCATGGCTATACAGCACAATGAATTAATTCTCCTTTTTGGATGTTACGTCTTACGCGGGTTTTTTTGAAAAAAAATTAATTGTACATCTAAAGGCAGGAGTATATCTAACATTCGTCTTAATAATGGATAATAACTCAACAAGATGGATTGATATATTCTTTGGGGAAATCGAAATGATAAAATCTGACGAAAAGCATTCGACACACTAAATTGAAATTTATCCGCGAAAAATATTTTTAATTTGAACCTTCAGAAATGGCGATCTATAATTAAGATTCCAACATAATATCCGACATTTTTTTTTCTATCGCAAAGAAACAAGAATTCTTCGGGTGTCTAATTCCATTTCAATCCCGAAACTGACACGACTAATTGAATTTTTCACTTCTACCCTGCCCAACCGGAGAGCACAGCACCGACTCTTAATTGGTGCTTTTAAGACAAAGCATCCAATAGGGTTATTTCTCGGCTTTTAATAATAACACGCTGCCTGTGCGGGCCATAGAGGGAAAAAAAGAAGCTGAAATGCAGATGTATCTTTCACACAACTCTTTCCAAAGAGAGAGTTACTTGGCAAAGATGAAGAATCAATTTTGTTTCCGGGATAAAACGGGAAAAGGGATTTTTAATTTCCCGAAAGGAAGGCGGAAGAATTAATAGCTCTCTCTCTAAAAGTGAAGTCCGTTCCTTAATTAATACTCGAGGAAAGATGAGATGAAATTAGTAAGGCTGTTGTCGTTTTAAAAGTCTTGTTTCTCGTGATGTAATATGAATTCGTGAAAGACTTGATTTAGTAAAAGTTCATTTACAATGTACCTCAAGATATTAAAGCTGGATTCCTTATAGATATTGATGTCAACTGATAAATTTGTTAAGTGTTTGTTTTTATTATGCGGAAGAGTAAAAAAAAAATAATAAAACTGAAATCTGCTCGGCAAATTTTAACTTATCATGTGTGATCATTCGAGAACGGATGAAAAGACTCAGGAATATGGTAATGTTTAATAATGCAAGAGATATAGGAAGCAACTGCTTGGAATACTACAAGAACGGTCGAATTCAATAGTCACACGAATACAGCAATGTTGACTAGATCAAGAGCTTCACGAAGGATGAATTGTTCAAGAAACTTTGAAAGAATATTCAAAAGTAGGATAAATGCAGCAGTAAAGGAAGAATGAAGTATTCCCAATTTTACAAGAAACGTTATTACTTTCAATAACCAAAAGAGTATGTCAAAGTTTGAAAATGCTAAACATAAATGAAGAACGAAGTATTCCAAATTCTACAAGAAATACTATAACATTCAATAGCAAAAAGAATATATCAAAGTTTGAAAATTCTATTCATAAATGAAGAATGAAGTATTCCAAATACAATAAGAAGCACTATACAGCTCAACAGGCATGGGCATACAGCACAATGAATATATTCTCCTTGTTGGATGTTACGTCTTACGAGGTTTTTTTTTTGCAGAAAATGAGTTGTACACTTAAAGGCAGGAGTATACCTAACACTCGTCTTCATAATGAATGATAAATTCAGCAGTTTACTTAGCAAGATGGATTTATATAATCTTTGGAAAAACAAAATGATAAATCTCTGACAAAAAACATTCAGCACACTAAATTGAAATTTATTCGCGAAAAACATTTTTAATTTGGACCTTTAGAAATGGCGATCTATAATTAAGATTCCAACATACTATCCGACATTTTTTTTTCTATCGCAAAGAAACAAAAATTCTTCGGGTGTCTAATTCCATTCCAATCCTGAAACTGACATGACTAATTGAATTTTTCCCTTCTATCCTGCCCAACCGGAGAGCACAGCTCCGACTTCTAATTGGTGCTTTTAAGACATAGCATCCAATAGGGTTATTTCTCGACTTTTAATAACACGCTGCCTGTGCGTGCCATAGAGGGAAAAAAAAGAAACTGAAATGCAGATGTATCTTTCACACGACTCTTTCCACAGAGAGAGTTACTTGGCAAAGATGAAGAATCAATTTTGTTTCCGGGATAAAACGGGAAAAGGGATTTTTAATTTTCCCGAAAGGAAGGCGGAAGAATTAATAGCTCTCTCTCTAAAAGTGAAGTCCGTTCCTTAATTAATACTCGTGGAAATGATTAGAGGAAATTATTAAGGCTGTTGCCGTTTTAAAAGTCTTGTTTCTCTGTGATGTAATATGAATTCGTGAAAGGCTTGATTTAGTAAGAGTTCATTTACAATGTACCTCAAGATATTAAAGCTTGATTCCTTATAGATATTGATGTCAACTAAGAAATTTGTAAAGTATTTGTTTTTATGTACCAAGAAAAGTTAAAAAAAATATCCCAATATGCTAAAAAAGTGTGTAAATTTAATTTTTTTTTATATTAAAAATTATATTAATGAAACTACAACACGTTATGTACCATTTCTGTAACATAAAGAAGGATAATATTTATTTATTTAAATCAGGAGTGGCCAACAGAAATGATCTTGCAGGCCACTTTGAAAATGAATCATAACTCCGCGGGTCACATATAAAATTATATATCCCCTATTAGATTTACACCCGCTATAGACATTTTTTGGAGTGAAAAATTGAAATACAACGAGTTATTATTATTGTGTTTACTATTATTCTTACATGTGAACATAGATAGCATAATAATAATGATACTAAACGCACATTGTAAAGAAATATAGAACACTAAAAATTAAGTATAAAAAATATATAAATATAAACGAAGTAAAAAAATGTAATCATTAAAAAACATTTATTTTACTAGTGCGATATTTGTTTCTCCTCTCTTTCACTTAGCATTTGCAAATTGATCTCAATTTGAATATTTGCACATCGTAATGGGTGTTGCAGGTTAGCGTCCGTTATGTTTGAGTGTGTTTTGTGTTGGGTCACTTTCATTTTCGAAAAAGATGATTCGCAGGTGTAAGTTGAACCAAAAGCGCTGACAACTTTTTGTGCCAGATTTTTCAAATTGGAAAATTTCTCTTTTGCGACGCAAGTGCTATATAAATCAATTTTTGATTTTGATGTTTCAAAAATATGTTTTAATTTAATACTGCATTGTAAGTCAACCAGTTCCATATGGAGGTATTCTGGCAAATTCGATTGCAGCATGAAATGGAGATGAATATATTTAAAAAATTATGTTGTATTTGTCTAACTCTGAATTACTGAATCAGCTTTTAAAATAAGCTTTGACCTTTATAAAATAAATATATTTTGTGAAAGTGTGATAAATCTCACGGACTGGAAAAATGTTCAAAGTGGAAAGCGGATCGGCCACCCCTGGTTTAGATTAAGACTGGTTTACCTGGTTTAGATTTTTAAGATGGTAATGATGTTATTCAAAACATTACTTTTTGTGTAGATATCACTACTGGTGGGAGTTTTCATTGTTTAATCAAGATTTTCGGTACATTTATATCTGAAAATAATTTGTATCGGTGTGAGTGACTCGGTAACGTTAGTGCTCTCTTCATGTTTGGCTGCTATGGAGGATTACATGCACTTTTTACAAAGTCCCCTATACACTGCGGACATATTGTATTATTCACAACGAAGTGTCTAGCGAATATAGCTAACATTGATTGTAGATAGTGATCTAATTGAATCGTAGTTCGTTGTTGTGGTAGTGTTACTCGCCTCCGTAGCATTTCTTCAACTACAAGTGTCTAATGGGTAGTGCTAAATGAGTAACAGCGGTGCAACCCTTGCTTATGGCATAAAGATAACTGCCTCTGTTGACAGCTGCATTAGGAAAAATGCATTTTTGCCACCTCATTATAAATAGTTTTTAATTTTGATTTTTGCAATAAAGTTTTCGTATCGTGATTTTTACAATAGAATTTTAAATAATTTTCCAATTGTTAAATTTTACTATAATTTTCTAATTACAATTTTTAATAATTTTACAATTGTTAAATTGTACTATGATTTTCCAATTAAAATTTTTAATAATTTTACAGTTGTTAATTTTACTAAATTTAAAAAAAATTAAACATATTCATTGTTAAAATTTATCGTTTCCTTACAAAAAGTTCACGTCTTAAATTATTTAAGATGTTAAACTAAATTATAGGAAATCTAAATTTAAAAAAAAAACTAAATTTAAGCATTTTAATTAAATTTAATTAAACTAAGTTTAAACTAAATTTAATGATACTAAAATTGTATCAAAATAATTTCAATTAAAGTAAGATTAAATTTTAAAACTAAACTAATTTTTTTCTAAAACATTTCATCATAACCATCTAAGTTTAGAGTAAGTCTTTTCATTAATTCACTCATCTGCAAAGATATTGTGAGGCACGCATAAAAAACAGAGCAATATAACGTTAAGTACAGGACACCCTTACATAAAGTAGAAAGGATGGCCGTTTCTCCATAAAAACCCAATCTTCCCGTGACACATCGCAGTCTGGGGTAATCCGGAGGAAATTTCAATCGCCCTGTGGTAATTACTGCCGGACCAACTCGTTCTGTTTGCCTCTTGGCCGTCGATTGCAGCAGAACTGGGGGGAACTAATGTTTGTCCTGAGGAGACGAGGAGGTGCAGCCGGGAAAAACATCGATTAAATGTGGGCCAGACGAGATTAGGACTTCAATACCGATTTGTTTGAGTTCCGGTCGGCGACGTCTCGCTTCAGACCCGTTTAATTGTGTGGCAGGGGATTGTCGTGGAAAAATTCAGAAAGTTTTTTTGTACTTCTTTTTTTATGGTTTCTTTTGACATTTAGGCGTAGATTGCTTCGGTTTAGTGAAGAGTTAATTCCGTTAAAAGAAATGGTTTTTTTTAGTGCTACTTTTAACTATCATGAGTGATTTTTTAAACCTTATGATACTTTTAACTATTGTGAGTGATTTTTTTAACCTTATGTTACTTTTACCTATTGAGAGAGTTTTTTTTTTACAAGTGTAAGATCTTACATATAAAGGTCAAACATATATGCTTCTTACATATAAGGCTGGATATAAAGGTCAAAAATATATAAGGTTACATATTAATAAAAGTGTGAGGTCTTACATATAAGGTTACATATTAATAAACGTATGAGGTCTTACATATCAAATTACATATAAATAGGCGTATGAGGTGTTACTTATAAGGTTACATATTAACAGGCGTATGAGGTCTTACATATAAGGTTACAAATATAGGTCAGACATTTACGATTATAAAGGTGAGACATTTATGATTATAAACGTCAAACATATATAATACTTACATATAAATAAACATATGAGATCTTACATATAAGGCTACATATATAGATCAAACATATAAGTCATATATAAAGGTGAAGCATATAAGTTCTACATATAAAGTTCAAATATATAAGGTTATATATAAAGGCTAAACATTTTTGGTTTTTCATCTTAAATTATTAGTTGACATATTAAATTATTTTAGGTTTCAATAAATTTAGTTAAACTAAATTATAAGAAATCTAAGTTTTAAAAAATATAACTAAATTTAAGCATTTTAATTAAATTTAACTAAACTAAGTTTAAAATATATTTAATGATACTAAAAATGTGCCAAACTATTTGCAATTAAAGTATAATTAAATTTTAAAACTGAAACTAATTTTTTTGCTGAAACATTTTCTCTAAGTTTAGTCTTCGTCTTTTCATTAATTCATCCATCTGCAAAGATATTTTGAGGTGCGCATAAAATAAAGGAGCAATATAACGTTAAGTACAGGACACCCTTACATAAAGTAGAAAGGATGGCCGTTTCTTAATAAAAACCCAATCTTCCCGTGACACATCGCAGTCTGGGGTAATCCGGGGGAAATTTCAATCGCCCTGTAGTAATTACTGCCGGACCAACTCGTTCTGTTTGCCTCTTCGCCGTCGATCTCAGCAGAGCTTGGGGGGAACTCATGTTTGCCTAGGGGTTGAGGGGGTGCAGCCGGGGGAAACATCAATTAAACGTGGGCCAGACGAGATTAGGCCCTCGATACCAATTTGCTTGAGAGGGTTATCGTCACATTACCTCGTCAGAATCTCCGATGTGGTGATTAATAACTCCGATTAATTGCATGACAGGGGGATTGACGTGGTAAAAATTCAGACAGGGTTTTTTTTTTTTTTTTTTTTTTTTTTTTTTTTTTTTGACATTTAGGCTTAAATTGCTTCGGCTTAGTAAGGAATTAATTCAGTTAAAAGTGCTTATTTTTTGTAGTGTGTCTTTTAACTATTATGACCGATTTTTTTAACTTTATGTTACTTTTAACTACTATGAGTGATTTTTTTAACCTTATGTTATTTCTAACAATTGTGATTTTTTCTAAATATATAAGGTTACGTATAAAGGTCGAACATATATGGTTTTTACACATAAGGTTGCATATAATGGTCAAGCATATAAGGTTACATATAAATAAACATATAAGGTTACATCTTAATAAACGTATGAGGTCTTACATATAAAGTTACATATTAATAAACGTATGAGGTCTTACATATAAGGTTACATATATAGGTCAAACATTTATGATTCTTTCATATAAAGATCAAGCATATATGGTTCTGACATATAAGGTTACATATAAATAAACATATTAGGTCTTACATATAAGGCTACATATAAAAGTTAAATATACAAGGTTACCTATAAAGGTCAAATACTGATGAGTCTTCCTCTTAAATTATTAGTTCTTATCTTAAATTTATTTAATTTTAATTAAATTTTGTTAAATTAAATTATAAGTAATCTAAATTTAAAAAAGAAAGTAAATGTAAGCATTTTAATTAAATTTGACTTAATAAGTGTAAGTTAGTTTAAACTAATAAATTATTAATTAATAATTATTATTTATTATCATTAATTAATGATACTAAAAATTAACCAGAATATTATTAATTAAAGTAAGACAAAATTTTCAACCTAAATTAAGTTACCTTTCTTAATAACCATCTAAGTTTAATCTTCCTCTTTTCATTAGTTCGCCCATCTGCAAAGATATTTCAAGGTACGCATAAAAAAAAAAAAAAAAAGAGCAATAAAACGTTAAGCGCAGGACGCCCTTACATAAAGGGAAAGAATCGCCGTTTCTTAATGAAAACCCAATCTTCCCGTGACACATCGCAGCCTGGGGTAATCCGGGGAAAATTTCAGTCGCCCTGACTGCCGGCCAAGTCGCTCTGTCTGCCTCTTCGCCGTTGATTTCAGCAGAACTTGGGGGGGGAGGGGGACTAGTGTTTGCCTGGGGGAAGGGGGTGGTGCAGCCGGGAAAAACATCGATTAAACGTGGGCCAGATGAGATTAGGGACCTTAATACCGATTTGTCTGAGAGGGGATCGTCGCATTACCTCGTCTGAATCTCCGATGTGGCGACGTCTCGTTTCAAACCCGATTCATTGCGTGCCGGGGGATTGACGTGGAAAAATTCGGACAGATTTTTTTTGCTTCTGTTTTTATGGTTTCTTTTGACATTTACGCTCAGATTGCTTCGGTTTAGTAAAGAATTAATTCAGTTAAGAGTTCTTGTTTTTCTTAGTGTTACTTTTAACTATTATGAGTGATTTTATTTTAATCTTATGTTACTTTAAACTATAGTGAGTTTTTTTTCTTCTTTTTTCAAATATATGAGATCTTACATATAAGGTTACGTATAAGGTCTAACATATAAAGGTTAAACATATATGGATCTTACATATAACGCTCCAACATAATCCAAGGTTAGATATAAATGGCCTAGTAGCTAGAGCTCTGGCGCTAAGTAGCAGAGGTTTCGAGTTCATGTATGTTTGCAGTGGTTCGGGATCAACTTTCAACCGTAGATCTCGATCCAATAGGTTTATATAGTGTTGTGGGGGTATTGCTACTCGGGTCCATAGCCTATCTTCAAGCTACAAGTGCCCCCTGTATAGTGCTAAATAAGTAACAGCGGTGCAGTCCTTGCTTATGTTATAAAGGTAACTGCCTGTTTTGCCAGCTGCATTATAAAAGGAAACTTTCTTGCCAATCCATTATAAATATTTTTTAATTTTGATTTTTATTACAAAGTTTTCTTTACATTAAAATTTAAGTAAAATTTTACGAACGATATCCATTGTTAAAATTATCTTTCTTTACAAAATGTTCATAAATTGAAAGCATCGTAAAAAAGCAAGCAATTCATAATAATTAAAATAAATAAATAATTAATTAATCATAAATTAAAAGCATTTCATAAATTAAGTGTGATAAATTAAATTAAAAATTAATTAAATGAAATTATAAGAGATCTAAGTTTAAAAACAAGAACTGAATTTAAGCATTTTAAGAATTTCACTAAACTAAATTTAATGATACTAAAACGACCTACATAAAGAGAGAGGATGGCCGCTTCTCCATAAAAACCCAATCTTCCGTGACACATCGCAATCTGGGGTAATCCGGGGGGAGATTTCAATCACCCTGCAGTAATTACTGCAGGCCAACTCGCTGTGTTTGCCTCTTCGCCGTCGATTGCAGTAGAAATTGGGGGGTCTAGTGTTTGCCCGGGGGGTGCAGCCGGGGAAAACATCGATTAAACGTGGGCCAGACGAGATTAGGACCTTAATCACCGATTTGTTTGAAGAGGGGATCGTCACATTGCCTCGTCCGAATCTCCGATCGGCGACGTCTCGCTTCGGACCCGATTAGTTGCCGTGGAAAAATTCAGAAGGTTTTTTACTACTTTTTTTATGGTTTCTTTTGAAATTTAGGCTCAGAATGATTCGGCTTAGTAAAGAATTAATTCAGTTAAAAGCACTTGTTTTTTTAGTGTGACTTTTAACTATTATGAGTGATTTTTTAACGTTATGTTACTTACAACTATTGTCAGTTTTTAAAAATATATATAAGGTCTTACATATAAGGTTGCATATAAAGGTCAAACATATATGTTTCTTACATATAAGGTTGCATATAAATGTTGTTGTTGTCGTTGCCGTGTCCCGCATGGAAGGAGGGAAGAGGCGTGCAGCTTCTGTTCTGATGGAGCACCCGTAGATAGAAGTTTGACTTCTGCTTCGAGACGCTCTTACATTCATATGAGACCGGGACCTATGGCTTAAAGTTTATTGCGAACCACTACAAACATCCATGGCACCACCGGATGTCGAACCCGAAACCTGTGGCCCCGCGCGCCAGAGCGCTAGTCACTCAGCCCCCGGTTGCATATAAATGTCAAACATATAAGGCTACACATAAATAAACATATAAGGTTACATATTAATAAACGTATGAGGTCTTACATATATATATGAGACATTTATGATTTTTACATATAAAGGTAAAAAAATATATATGTTTCTTATATATAAGGTTACATATAAAAAAACGTATGAGGTCTTACATATAAGGCTGCATATATACACTCAAGAGCCAAAACATTCTGACCACCCCTACATTTTGCAATGAACTCGCCTGGAGGACGTGGAAGGCACGTGATCAGGTGGAAGTAGTATTTAACTGCTGCTGGAAAGTCTGAAAAATCATTCTTTCACTTACTTCTGTGTGTGATGGGAAAGGCTGTGGATCTAAGCGACTTTGATAGAGGGCAGATTGTAATGGCTCGAAGGCTCGGAACAAGTATTTCCGAAACTGCACGACTCGTGGGTTGTTCGCGATCTACAGTTGTTAGTACTTATGAAAAGTGGATGAATGACGGTGAAACCAGCAGTAGACGACATGGTGTTGGACGTCCACACGCTATCAAAGAAAAAGGTCGTCGGAGATTGTCTCGCATGGTGAAGCAAAACCGGAGCCAGACAGTGGCTCAGCTGACAGCCCAAAACAATGCAGGGCCAAGTAGAATAGTATCGGAGCACACTGTTCAGCGGACATTGCTGGATATGGGGCTACGCAGCAAACGTCCCACTCGTGTGCCTTTGCTGACCAAGCATCATCGCCAACTGCACCTGCACTGGGCCCGGGAACATCGTGACTGGTCCATGGATCTGTGGGAGAGAGTTGCCTGATTAGATGAATCACGGTTTGTCATTCATCACGCCTATGGCCGTGTCAGCATACGCCGTCTTCCAGGCGAACAGTTGCTCCCTCAATGTACAGTAGGTCATACACAGGTCGGTGGTGGCGGTAGTATGCTTTGGGGGACGTTCTCTTGGGAGTCTCTGGGACCCGTGATTGTCGTAGAGCAGACCATGAATGCTACAGGGTATCTGAACTCTCATTGCGGACCAGTTGCACCCTTACATGGCCTCTGTTTTTCCAGCTGGAAATGGAATGTTCCAACAGGACAACGCCCCTTGTCACAAGGCTAAAATTGTGTTGGAGTGGTTCCAGGAACATGATGCTGAATTCCAGTTAATGTCCTGGCCGCCTAACTCACCGGATCGCAATCCGATAGAACCCATTTGGGATGTCCTGGGACGGCAGCTCAGAGTTCAAAGACCACCAATTCGCAATATCTCGGATTTGCGTGACCGTTGCTTAAACATCTGGTACAATCTGTTTCCGACCTACCAAAGACTTGTGGCATCCATGCCAAGGCGGGTTGAAACTGTGTTGCGCGCCAAAGGTGGGCCAACTCGTTATTGACAGGTGGTCATAATGTTTTGGCTCTTGAGTGTAGGTCAAACATATAAGTCCTACATATAAAAGTCAAGCATATAAGGTTCATATAAAGGTCAAACATATAGGGTTTTTCATCTTAAAATATTAGCTCCCTAATTTATTATAGTTTTAATTAAATTTAGTTAAACTAACTTATAAGAAATCTAAATTAAAAAGTAACTAAATTAAATTTAACTAAACTAAGTTTAAACTAACTTTAATGCTACTAAAAATGTACCAATATATTTTTAATAAAAGTAAGACAAAAGTTTAACACTAAACTAATTCTTCTATCTAAAACACTTTCGCTTAGTAACCATCTAAGTTTATGCAGCGCTTTTCATTAATTCACCCATCTGCAAAAATATATTTTGAGGTGCACATAAAAAAAAAGGAGCAATATAACGTCATGTACGGGACGCCCTCACATAAAGGGAAAAAGATGGCCGTTTCTCTCTAAAAACCCAATCTTCCCGTGTCACATCGCAGTCTGGGGAAATCCGGGGGAAATTTCAATCACCCTGTAGTAATTACTGCCGGCCAACTCGCTGTGTTTGCCTCTTCGCCGTCGATAGCAGCAGAACTTGGGGGACTAGTGTTTGCCCGGGGGTAAGGGGGGGGGTGTAGCCGGGGGAAACATCGATTAAACGTAGACCAGACGAGATTAGGACCTTAATCACAGATTTGTTTGAGAGGGGATCGTCGCATTATCTCGTCTGAATCTCCGATCAGCGACGTCTCGCTTGATACCCGATTAATTACGTGCCTGCCGTGGACAATTAGGTTTAGATTGCTTCGACTTAGTAACGAATTAATTCAGATAAAAGTTTAAATTTTTTTTACTGTTACTTTTTACTAATATGGGTGATTTTTTAAATCTCATGTTACTTTTATTTATTGCAAGGTATTTTTTTTTACATACATAAGATCTTACATATAAGCTTACTTGTAAAGGACAAACATATAGGGTTCTTACATATAAGGTTGCATATATAGGTCAAACATATAAGGTTACATATTATTAAACGTATGAGGTCTTACATATAAGGTTCCATATTAATAAATGGATGAGGTCTTACATATAAGGTTACATTATAGGTCAGGCATATATAGGTCAGGCATATGTAGGTCAGACATTTATGATTCTTACATATAAAGATCAAACATATAAATAAACGCATGAGATCTTACATATATATATCAAACATATTAGTCCTGCCTATAAAGGTTCTAATATATAAGGTTACATATAAAGGCCAAACATGTATGGTTATTCATCTTAAATTATTAATTCATATCTTAAATTATTTTAGTTTTAGTTATATTTAGTAAAATTAAATTATCAGAAATATAAATTTAAAAAAAAGAAAATCAATGTAAGCATTTTAATGAAACTTAATTAAACTAAATTTAAATTAACTTTAATATTACTAAAAATGTACCAATATATTTTTAATTAAAGTAAGACTAAAATTTAACACTAAACTAATTCTTCTATCTAAAACATTTTCTCTTAGTAACCATCTAAGTTTATGCAGCTCTTTTCATTAATTCACCCATCTGCAAAAATAAATTTTGAGGTGCGCATAAAAAAAAAAGAGCACTATAACGTCAAGTACGGGACGCCCTCACATAAAGGGAAAAGCATGGCCGTTTCTCTCTAAAAACCCAATCTTCCCCTGACACATCGCAGTCTGAGGTAATCCGGGGGAAATTTCAATCACCCTGTCGTAATGACTGCCGGGCCAACTCGCTCTGTTTGCCTCTTCGCCGTCGATTGCAGCAGAGCTTGGGGGGGGACGTGTTTGCCCGGGGAAGTGGGGGGGGGTGCCTCATTGGAAAACATCGATTAAACGTGGTCCAGACGAGATTAGGACCTTAATACCGATTTGTTCGCAGACAGTTTTTTTTTACTTTTTTTTTTATGGTTTCTTTTGACAATTAGGCTTAGATTGCTTCAGCTTAGTAAAGAATTAATTCAGTTAAAAGCGCTTGTTTTTTAAGTGTTACTTTTAACTATTATGAGTTATTTTTTTTAAAATCTTATGTTACTTTTAACTATAGTGAGGTTGTTTCTTTTTACATATATAAGATTTTACATATAAATGTCAAACAGATATAGTTCTTATATATAAGGTTGCATATACAGGTCAAATATATAAGTTACATATTAAAGAACGTACGAGGTCTTAACATATAAGGTTACATATATAGGTCAGACATTTATCATTCTTACATTTAAAGGTTAAACATATATGGTTCTTAGATATAATGTTAAAATAAATAAACGTATGATGTCTTATATATAAGGCCACATATATAGATCAAATGTATAAGTCCTACTTATAAAGTCAAATTATAAGGTTACATATAGGGTTTGTTATGGTTTATTTGAAATCTTAGTTATAAAGTTATAACTTATTTGTTCACATCTTAAATTTTTTTTAATTTCAGTTAAATTTTGTTAAACAGAACTATAAGAAATATAAGTTTAAAAAAATAACTAAAATTTAAGCATTTTAATTAAATTTAACTAAACTAAGTGTAAATTAAATTTTAATGATACTAAAAATTTACCAAAGTATTTTTAATTAAACTAAATTTCAAAACTAAACTAATTCTTCTATCTAAAATATTTTCCTCTTAGTAACCATCTAAGTTTAATCTTCCTCTTTTCATTAGTTCACCCAGCTGCGAAGATATTATGAGGTACGCATAGAAAAAAGAGCAATATAACCGTAAGTACAGGGCGGCCTTACATAAAGAGGAAAGGATGGCCGTTTCTCAATAAAGACCCAATCTTCCCGCGACACATCGCAGTCTGGGGTAATCCAGGGGAAATTTCAATCACCCTGTAGTAATTACTGCCGGCCAACTCGCTGTGTTTGCCTCTTCGCCGTCCATTTCAGCAGAACTTGGGGGACTAGTGTTTGTCCTGAGGGGTATGAGGGTGTGTAGCCGGGGAAAACATCGATTAAAGGTGGGCCAGATGAGATTAGGACCTTAATACCGATTTGTTTGAGGGGATTTTCACATTACCTCGTCCGAATCACCGGTCGGCGACGTCTCGCTTCGGACCCGATTAGTTGCGTGACAGGAGATTGCCGTGCAAACATTCAGAAAGTATTTTTTCACTTCTTTTTTTATGGTTTCTTTTAACATTTAGGCTTAGATTGCTTCGGCTTAGTAAAGAATTAATTCAGTTAAAAGTGTTTAATGTTTTTAGTGTTACTTCTAACTATTATGAGTGTTTTTTGGTAACCTTATGTTACTTTGAACTATTGTGGTTTTTTTTTTTTTTTTTTTTTTTTTTTCAAATATATGAGATTTTACATATAAGGTTACGTATAAAGATCAAACATATAAGATTACACATTTAAAGTTATTTATAAAAATCAAATATATAAGATCTTACATGTTAGGCTACATATAATGTCCATATAAGGTTACATATAAAGGTCAATATATATTTGAGTCCTTATATGTTACATATAAAGGTCACTTAAGGTTACATGTCAATGTTAAACGTATAAGGTCTTGCATATAAAGTTGCATATATAGGTCAAACATATAAAGATTAAACATATAAGGTTACATAATTTCAAGAGAGAAGTCGCACTTCTAAATAAAAAATATCTAAACTTTTTTTTATATTAGCGTAACAAAAGGTGAACCTAAAATCACTAGCAATTTAATGTAATTTTTTATATTCCTTTAATCCATATTTTTTTTCAATAATCTCAAACTCTTCTAGCATTTTAACATACATTTTCTAAATTATTAAGTTTAAATAATGTATGTGAAAGTGAAATATTTCAGATTAAATGAACATTTACCAATTTTACTTTTTTTTTCTCAATTGTTTTTGATACACATATTGACAATTTTTAAATTAATATTTTAGAAGGAGCATTCTTTTTGCTCTTTTTTTTAGAGGTAGCTAGTTATTGGAAAAAAAACCCTTTTAATCAAGTATTTTGAAGAAACATATTTATTTTTCTTGATAAATCTTTAATTATCTCTCAAAATATAGAGCAGATAGTATTGATTAAATATTTAGAAAATAAAAAATCATTGACAATAGCTTAATGACAAAAATTTCTGTTTCCCTGCCAAATAAATATCTGAATTATTTTTTTAAGAGATAACTATTTATTTTATAGAATCATTTCTAATTTACTTTATACAGTTTTCAAATCAAATCCTAATATGATTTTAAAAAATTAATTGCCCTTATTTTTTATGTGGCGATGCTTTTACTTAATTATTTTATTCTATTTATAATGACTTATTTTTACAATCTTAAAGACATTTTTTACAGCAAATACAAAATAAATAAAAGAGATTTAAAAATTAGACATTATACAAAATACATATAAAAAAACATTCAACAATTCCTTTGTTTTCATTAAAAAAAAATTCATAAAATGATTCATGAATATTATGTTGCTGTTCTAATGCAGCTAGCAATACAGAGACAGTTAATCTTTATGCCGTAATCTAGGGCTGCACGGGTGTTACTCATTTAGCGCTACCCAGGGACACTTGTAGTTTGAAGATAAGCTGCTGACGCAAATAACACTACCCCCCACAACGCTCTAGGATCCTATTAGACCAGGACCTACGGTTTAAAGTGTTTTCCGAATCACTACAAACATCCATGGCACCGCTGGGATTCGAACCCTAAACCTGTGATACTGAACACTAGCCACTCGACCATCAGACCCCTTTCCTGAATATTATATACAGGATTAAGAATCAAATTTGAACGAATTAAATTAATGATTTAAATAATTAAAATAATAATAATTTTGATAATAATCGAAATCCCCCCAAAACTAAAAACATATCATTATCATCATCATCAGTGACGCAACAACTCTATGGTTAACCAAGGCCGTCTGCCTAGTATCAGGTTTCGAGACGGAAGATGTTTTCTTCTTTTTTTACGGAGTAAGATTGTCAACCCTACGCCCAACACTCTACAGTCATATTAGACCGGAACCTAAATCTCAAAGTGAATTCTGAACCACTACACACATCCATGCAACCGCCGGGACCAGAAACCTGAAACCTGTGGCACCGAACGCCGAGGTAAAAAACCTATACTCCACAATAAATATAATTAAAAAAATATAAAAAAATAAATCGAATAGAAAGGTAACACGATTGAATGCAATCACGTCTTTTCGTTCCAATCCAACATAAAACGAATCCGGCACGCGTTTGATTGGCTGTCGCTGGAATGACGTCACATCTTTTATCCTTGCAAATAAAAGAGTCCAACCTTTAACAGCAGAAACGCGACGGAATGTGAAATTCTCTGCTCTATAAACGCAGCACAGACCTGATAGAATAGGCTTACAGAGAATGTTCTGGGTAGGATTAGGGGCAAATCTCTCTTATTTACACAGCGAGTTGTAAAAGAGAACTAGAGCTTCGTTATTTCGTCTGGCTTCGTCAGGTTTCGGAGGTGTTATTTCGTCTCGGACATTTATTGTCTACATCATCCACTTGGGTCCTCCGGTTCTTGAGCACCTTTTGGTGGAAGGAAAGGACAGTGCCCAGAAAGAAGTACTGGGGATGGGGTACTTTATTTATTCTGTGCAGAGGGTGGATTAGAACCTAAAGGATAATTAGTCTTTCCAGGCTTGCTGGCATACAATTTAGAATCTTGAAATTGTTTTTAGAATTTCTTCTTATATGAAGGGTATGAGTGCTGGCAATATAAACTCATGATTGTGAAAATTGCAACACCATGAAGGAATCGTCATAATTGAATGAAATTTAATACACAGTTGAGTGGTAGTGGTACAAATAAATGATTAAATGTTCAAAGCAAACAAACAATGACAAGAGATCGGAATCAGTATTTTGTGTAGCCACCACGTGCCGCAATAAGTGCTGCTACACGACGTGGCATGGAGTCAAACAAATTTTGAATGTCTGCCTGAGGAAGAGCATTCCATATTGCTTGTATGCGCACCCAAAGTTCGTCTGCAGAAGCAACAGGACGAGGATCACGAGCGAGACGCCGACCAACGAAATCCCACACATGTTCAATCGGCGACATATCCGGGGAATACGCTGGTCAAGGAAGAAGCTGTACCTGCCGCGCTGCAAAGAAGGATTGAGCAGTCCTGCATTATCCTGTTGAAATACAGCTCCTGGCAAGCTTTGAAGGAAGAGAACAGCTTGGGGCTGTAGAACTTCACTGATGTACCGGTTGCTGTTCAGATTGCCCACAATTCTTAGCAATTGAGATCGACCATGATATGCTGTGGCACCCCAGACCATAACTCTGGGAGTTCGTCCACTGTGGCGTTCGATAATGCACTCCGGAAGGTGGCGTTCACCGGCATAGCGTCTGACACGAATGCGGCCATCATGGTACCACAAATTAAAGCGGGATTCGTCAGAAAACACGACACGCTGCCAATCAGCACGCCAGTCTCTATGCTGAGCAGCCCATTGTAGCCGCAGGCGGCGATGGTTTAGCGTGAGAGGGATCCTGTATAAAGGAGTCCTTGCGCGCAGTCCACGATGCAACACACGTCTACGAATTGATGAAGCACACATTGAAACACCTGTAGCTATTGACCACTGTGCTGCCAATTGTCTAAAGGAAGCTGTACGGTCCGTCAGCGCCATGCGGACCAGGTGTCTATCATCGCGAGTTGACGTCGCAATTCGGGGTCCACTCTCGGATTTCCGAGTTGGCCGACACTCGTCCGTCCACTGCTTCCAAAGACGCATCACTGTGCTGCTGTTACGCTGCCCACGAGCGGCTACTGCACGATAAGACAATCCAGCTTCACAAAGGCCGATGATTCTCCCCCGTTCAAACTCTGTAAGTTGTTCAAATCTCGCTCTCTTTCGTCGAAGAGGCATAACGATGGAGCTAACGTTTACCACTAGCAGATAACCACCGATAACCATACACCGAAGCGTGTATGGTTCTACAGCTGTCTATTTATTCGGATCCATCCGCCGTTCAAAGGGCGCTGCTCAGCATACGCATGCGCTACGGATTTGAAATTCTAATCATTTGCATATCAGGCGTTAATTTGCATTTCCTGAAAATTTCATCTCACTCGCGTCTGTCCTTCATGGTCTTGCATTTTTCACAAACATGAGTTTAAGAAGAAAAGAGTTTTTTCCTACATCAAACTGTAGTGATATCCGCCCTAAGAACTCTAGCAACTTAATAAAAATTTGCTTTGGTAATGTTGTCAGGGTTAAAAGTCATAAAATCGAGTGCAGTGCATGTTGTCAAATGTAAAAAGTCCATGGCTTCATCCTACGAGCACAGACTTCATTAGTAGCTACACCCATGCGGTGCAAGTGTTTATTAAGAAAATCATGTCCTGTCGAGAGTCGGAAATGTGCTGTAAAAACTGCACGGGGCAAGTCCAATGGGGTGTGTGATGAAACAAGTATATTCCACGTCTTATCACTTGAAAGGACCTTGTAAGTTTGTTTTAGGGGTCTGTCTATTTTCTTCTTTATAAGAAGACATCTATATAAGATTATAACAAGAATATGTTTTCTTCTTAATAAGAAGAAAAGATAGTGTCCATAAAGATGATTAGAATTTATTATAGAGCCTAAAAGCCAAGTAGCTCGCAATACTAGACGAAAGGTTGCCAGACTTGTCACCAAGAACGTTATCTTTATTGTGAATGACGATAGTTTAATTAGTCGTTTTATCCAGCTTGCATATGTTTCTCTTAAAAACCTTTTTTACAATAAATAATCTCGATAGAATAATTTAAAAATAAGATACTATAAAAATACTAGTTAAGTAAAAAAAATCAACTGATTATAAAATTTCATTACAAAATAAGTAAAAAAAAAAAAAAATCTATAATATATATATATATAAATATAAATATATATATATATATATATATATATATATATAAATATAAAATATATATATATATATATATATATATATATATATATATATATATATATATATATATATATATATATATATATATATATATATATATATACAGTAGAACATCTGTAAGTCGAACTTCAAGGGAGATGCCAAATAATTCGAATTATAGAGCTTTCGACTTACGCGGATTTTGTAAGGAAATATTATTTAACTTGTAGAGGTTTAGATTCTTTCTGACTTATTTTGAGTTAGAGAATTAAAATAAATAAAAATTCAAGTTACAAAGGTAATAAACATGTTTATTTGCAACTTAAAGGTTATATTATGTACTACAATAAAAAATCAAAATAATTTTGAAACGACCTTAAAATTTAAAATATTATGTATTAAAAAACGTCAGTTATTTTTTTTTCTGCTTTAGACAATTCGATCGTTCTCTATCTATAGCATTATCTAAGCTATAAAGAGCAGAAAATTCTTTTTCTTCCGAGTTGCTAGTTTGCTCTATGAAATTCCGTAAAACGTTTAATGCTGTTCTTTCCTCTTTGATGGAAACCCATGGAGAGCATGTTATATTATTGGAGTCTTCTATGTCATCTAAATCATTAGTTTCAGTTTCTTCTCGAACTATAGAGGTAATTGGTTTCAAATGATTGAGTTGTAAAGGTTGTAAAATCAAACATTGCTAATGTTCGAGATACAGAGGTCCAATTTTTTCCTTTTTACGGAGGGAAAATATATACCAGAATGATTCATTAATAATTCATGACTCAAATGACTCATTATTTCGACATGTAGAGGGTTGAATTTCTCGTCATGGAGGTTTGGGGCTTGAAGGGAACTAAACAAAAAATGTTTTCGAGTTTTGGAGGTTTTCGACTGATCGAGGTTTGACTTAAAGAGGTTCTACTGTATATGAACTCATGTTTGTGAAAATTGCAACACCATGAAGGACTTACGCGAGTGAGCTGAAATTTTCCGGAAATGCAAATTAGCGCATGATATGCAAATGATTAGAATTTCTAATCCGTAGCGCATGCGTATGCTGAGCAGCGCCCTCTGAACGGCGGATGGATCCGAATAAATAGACGGCTGTAGCGAGGCGTGTATGGTTATCGGTGGTATCTGCTAGTGGTAAACGTTAGCTCAATCGTTACTTATGCCTCTTCGACGAAAGAGAGCGAGATTTGAACAACTTACAGAGTTTGAACGGGTGAGAATCATCGGCCTTCGTGAAGCTGGATTGTCTTATCGTGCAGTAGCCGCTCGTGTGCAGCGTAACAGCAGCACAGTGATGCGTCTTTGGAAGCAGTGGACGGACGAGTGTCGGACAACTCGGAAATCCGGGAGTGGACCCCGAAATGTTACTTCAGCTCGCGATGATAGACACCTGGTCCGCATGGCGCTGACGGACCGTACAGCTTCCTCTAGACAATTGGCAGCACAGTGGTCAATAGCTACAGGTGTTTCATTGTATGCTTCATCAATTCGTAGACGTCTGCTGCAGCGGGGACTGCGCGCAAGGACTCCTTTATACAGGATCCCTCTCACGCTAAACCATCGCCGCTTGCGGCTACAATGGGCCACTCAGCATAGAGACTGGCGTGCTGATTGGCAGCATGTAGGGTTTTCTGACAAATCTCGCTTTAATTTGTGGTACCATGATGGCCGCATTCGTGTCAGACGCTATGCCGGTGAACGCCACCTTCCGGATTGCATTATCGAATGCCACAGTGGACGAACGCCCAGTCTGGGGTACCATAGCATATCGTGGACGATCTCAATTGCTAAGAATTGTGGGCAATCTGAACAGCAACCGGTACATCAGTGAAGTTCTACAGCCCCAAGCTGTTCCCTTCCTTCAAAGCTTGCCAGGCACTGTATTTCAACAGGACAATGCCCGCCCTCATATCGCTAGGACTGTTCAAACCTTCTTTGCAACGCGGCAGGTACAACTTCTTCCTTGGCTTCCTTGTATTCCCCGGATATGTCGCCGATTGAACATGTGTGGGATTTCGTTGGTCGGCGTCTCGCTCGTGATCCTCGTCCTGTTGCTTCTGCAGACGAACTTTGGGTGCGCATACAAACAATATGGAATGCTCTTCCTCAGGCAGACGTTCAAAATCTGTTTGACTCCATGCCTCGTCGTGCAGCAGCACTTATTGCGGCGCGTGGTGGCTACACAAAATTCTGATTCCGATCTCCTTTTATTGTTTGTTTGCTTTGGACATTTAATCATTTATTTGTACCACTACCACTCAACTGTGTACTAAATTTCATTCAATTATGACGATTCCTTCGTGGTGTTGCAATTTTCACAAACATGAGTTTATATATATATATCACTAAATAAAATATAATAATTTCGTTTTAAATTCAACATGACACGAATTCGATTTACTGTCGCTGAAATTGCGTCGCGTCTTTTCATCATCATTGACAGCACGATACCCCAGACTTCCTTTGAGGAGATTTCCATCCATCGCAACCTGGGTCGTCCTCTTCCTCTTTGTCTCTTGCTTTATCACAACGAGCCTTTTTACAGCTTTCAAATCATTCATTCTAAATATATGAGTAGCACACTTTAATCTGTTGATCTTAATACATTTTATAACATCTATGTCTTTATAGCATTTATATATTTATGCGTTCTACCGTCTTCTCCAACAATCACTTTTCTTAGTACCGTTATATATTTTATTCTTACAAGAAACAAGTAATATGAAAAAAAGATTTAAAATTTTTAAATTTAAAATTTAAAATTTAAAAAATTTTTAATTTAAAAAAATTTAAAAAATTTAATTTTAATTTATTATTTATTCTTACAAGAAACAAGTAATAATAATTTAAAATTTAACTTTTTTTTAATTTAAAAAATAATTTAATTTTTTAAATTATTATTTTTTTTTTAATTCATACTTTTTTTCACTCTATTGCAGAAAAGTCCTTTACAAATAAAGTTGAAATTTTGCTTTTACATCTGGCGCCATCTATTGATAGATACATATAACTTAAATCTAAAAAAAAAAACTAAAATGAATGAATTAAATTTAATGAATGCATTAATATAAAAAAACTGTATTCACATCCAGTGTCATCCACTACAAGTTCGAAAAAAAATGTATTTGAACTTGAGTGGCTGAATAAAGAGTATTTTATGAACGATTGAAAATTTGAACAAGATATATATATATAGGGAGAGTGTGAGCTAATAGAAGGAATTGAAAAAGTGTACATTTGCCAGCAGAAACGCGTTGAAATACGCAATTCTCTTCTTCTGTAAGAAAGAACTAATAGAATAAGCTAACTGAGAAAGTATTGGAATCAGGGGCAAATTTCTCTTACTCCCACAACAAGAAGTGAAAGTGGGAGCTGTTTCGTCATCAGGTATTGGTCTTGCCTTGAACATTCACTGTCGACAGGGCCGGATTTAGACGAAAAGAGGCCCCAGGCTATTTCACTTCCCATTTTTAAGTTTGTAAGTTACAAGAGAGATAATAATAAAATACATCATTACTGGGATATACACTCAAGAGCCAAAACATTATGACCACCCCTATATTTTGCAATGAACTCGCCTGGATCACGTGGAAGGCACGTGATCGGGTGGAAGTGGTATTTAACTGCTGCTGGAGAGTCTGAAGAATCATTCTTTCACTTACTTCTGTGTGTGATGGGAAAGGCTGCGGATCTAAGCGACTTTGATAGAGGGCAGATTGTATAATGGCTCGAAGGCTCGGAACAAGTATTTCCGAAACTGCACGACTCGTGGGTTGTTCGCGATCTGCAGTTGTTAGCACTTATGCAAAGTGGATGAATGACGGTGTATATCAATATGTTAAATGAAACATGTTGTGATGGATACTAATCTTTATAAAAAAAATGGGGCACGGATAATAAATAAAAAAAAAGTCGAGAACACTTATTTGGACATTTATTCTCAGCACTTTATATAGTACTTGTAGCAATAACTAATCAAACATAACACACAACATTTACAAAGAAACAAAATTCAAATAATAAAATTCCTTGAGTACGAAAATAAAATATGCAATAAAAATTATTCTATTTTCTATCAAATTAATGCTTAGTAGCATAAGGCACGTCAATATTTGCCATAGCAATCAGTGAACGTATGAACGATACTTTGGTGCAATCTTGTATATGCGAACGGACAGACCCAATGAGCCGAACGCGTTGATCTTAACCAATACATTTTTATGTTTGTTTATGAGTCATATGTATAGAATTTCTCCTTATTCTCAATTCAGTGTTTTAGTGTTAACTGGTTTTAGAACAGTGTCATTCTAATTTTGCTAACAATTTGAATGTAGGCCCCTCTTGATCTTGAGGCCCTAGGTTTGGTCTTGGATGCCTTAAAGCAAGCGCTGCACAGACGTTACTCACTTTGCATTACCCAGGGGGCGGGTGTAGCTTGATGGTAAGCCACGGACGCGGAGTAACAATGCCCCCGCAACGCTCTACGATCCTATTAGGACCGGGGCCTACGGTTTAAAGTGGATTCCGAACCACTACAAACACCCATGGCACCGCCGGGATTCGAACCCGATACCTGTGGTACCGAGTGCCAGAGCGCTAACCACTCGGCCATCAAGCCCCATATCTTCCTATACGTTAGCTGTGCAATTTTTTTTTTTCTGGGTTGAACATCGTGCTGTACTTATGTAGGCCTCAAACACCTCCGCTGTGATCAGAAGATATATAGAGTGAACTGCAGAAGGGCTTTTTTAGAGTTAACAGCACCACATTTGCTTGTCATATGGGGAGAAATCTCCGAAAACACCCACCAGGCAACTTGAATTCAAAATACTAAATACTTAACAAGCATTTTCAAGATTGTCATCAAGTCTCCTCTTTTCTGAGGGCAAGGACTGGACATCGTCAGTGGATTCGAACCTGCGCACTATGAATTCACTTTATTACAGGGTGTTGAATTGGCCTTTCAGCGGGATTGAATTCCGTATATTATTTTTATATTTCTTTAATATTACAAGCGTCTCTAACCTACTCTTATTTTCTTTCAGGTAAATTCTGTGGTGATACAAAAGTTCCAGACGTGCTTATTAGCACCAAGTACCGAATGTTAGTAACCTACAAGGCCTCTGCCAACCACAATACCTACAAAGGATTCAAGGCGCATTATGAAGGTAAATTCATTAACATTTCCGCCTGGCTCATTTACGACTCTCGTATTTTACTTTATGCTTGTGTTTTTTCTTGCTATGCCCTGAACTAGACTTAACGTCTTAATGCTTTCTATTGTGTAAAATATTGCACACGACACTTGTTTAAAACAACAGAAGTGTTAGGTTTAGTTTCAACATGAATTTTATTTTTTGTGTTTACGAGAAAACAAAAGCTATTTAAAATAATTGTTTGACTTGGAATATGTGACGAAAATAGTGTAAACATGCAATTTATTAAATCGAGGCTAATTGTTATGATGCTAATTATAATAATTAGCGCTTAAAAAAATCCAACAGATGTGTATAAGTACAGGGTGATTATAATTAAAGTCCCACTTTCAAAATACTGTAAAAAAAACTCCACTTGTCACAATGAGTTCAAATATGAACTAAAGAGACTTGAAGACGGGGCAAACGATACAGCATCAAAAAAAAAAGTTCCAAAGTGTATTAAAGGATGGGGCTGTAAGCGGCATAAAGAAAGCCAATTCGGCTGCCAGTGATATTTTGAATCGAAATTACAACGCATTTCGCATGAGTTGCACATTAAGCCAAATGTAGTGTTCAATGATAATGTAGTGGCAAATAAATAAAGCTTCAGAAGATTCAACACATATATTTTCATATTAATCTCCGGATATACTTTAAGAAGCGCGTAGAAAAACGAAACGTAGAACGGAAATCATTATCATCAGAATAAATCCCACACATATCCAATTTTTCATCCACCTTAAACGCATACAAGATAGTCAAGATAGCTTCTAAATAACCAATGATTTATTGGATAAAGTACCGAAATTCTAATAAAACTGTTCTAAAGTATCAGAAAAGTAATAATAATCGCAAACCACAGAATCTCTCTTTAGATCTCTGAAACTGAGATCTGACCCTGATATTGAAGAAGAAAAATAATTAAAGAATAAGAAGATGTAATCTGAACATGAAAAAAACTACATTTGAATTGAAACAGATATCGAACTTTCACTGACAAATAAATAAAGATTCAAAAGATTCAACATATATATTTTCTTATTAATCTCCGGATATACTTGAAAAACAAACCATAGAATTCATAATTAATCCCACCCATATCGAATTTTTTCATCCACCTTAAACCTATATGAGATAGCTTCTATATAACCAAAGATTTATTGGAGAAAGCACAGAAATTCTAATAAAATTGTTCCAAAGTATCAAAAAATAATAATAATCGCTAACCATAGAACACCACTGAACGTACATCAAACTGAAACTGATATCGAACTTTCACTGACAAATTATAAAGCTTAAAAAGATTCAACATATATATTTCCTAATTAAACTTCGGATATACGTGACAAAACGAACCATAGAATTCAAATGCTTATCAACAGGATATATCCCACCCATATCCAATTTTTCATCCACCTTACACCTATACGAGATAGCTTCTATATAACCAAAGATTTATTGGAGAAAGCACAGAAATTCTAATAAAACTGTTCCAAAGTATCAAAAAACAATAATAATCTCTAACCATAGAACACCTCTGCAAGTACTGAAAGTACATCTCAGCTGAAACTGATATCGAACTTTCAGTGACAAATAAATAAAGCTTCAAATGATTCAGCATATGTATGTATACTAAGATCTAACCCTGATATTGACGATCATACATGTTAGTCAAAGTAGTCTATAAATAGCCAAAAAAATCGTGGATTTAGCACCAAAATTTTAATAAAATTGTTTGAAAATATCAAAAAAAAATTATAAATATGGTCAAACGTAGAGCGTCATAGAAACTGAGACCTAACGTAACCTTGATATTGACGAAGAAAAAATAAGAAAATGTAATAGGAATATGAAAAAAACTACATTTCAATTTAAACAGATATCGAATTGTCACTGACAAATAAATAAAGCTTCAAAAGATTCAATATATATATTTCCTTATTAATCTCAGGATATACTTGACAAACCAAACCAGATACGAGGTAGTCGAGGCAGCTTCTAAACAACCAAAGGTTTATTGGATAGAGCACAGAAATTCTAATAAAACTGTTCCAAAGTATCAAAGAAATTATAATAATCGCTGGTCTTGGAACACCACTGCAAGTACACCTCAACTGTAAACTGATATCAAAGTCTGGTATTGACGAAGAGAAGAAAACATATATATTTTCTTATCTCCGGATATACTTGACGAACAAACCCTAGAATTCGAATCCTTATCATCAGGATGTATACCACCCATAACCAACTTGTGTTGTTGTTTCTTGTCCCACTTGGCTGGCCAAGCCCACGAGCCCATACATACTCATGATTGAAGAGGGAAGGAAGCAGCTTCTGTTGTGATGGAGCACCCGTAGGTAGAAGTCTGACTTTGGCTCCATGACGCTCTTACAGTCATAGGAGACCGGGACCTACAGCTTAAAGTGGATTCCGAACCACTACAAACATCCATGGCACCGCCGGGGTTCGAAACCGAAACCTGTGGCACCGAGCGCCAGAGCGCTAGGCACTCTGGCCATTGTCCCAAATTTGTGAATGGCAACGGCACGCGGTGTTCCCAGGTGGTCACCCACCCAAGTACTGAGCGCGCCCAATGATGCTTGACTTCGGTGATCTAACGAGAACCGGTATATTCAGCATGGTATGACCGTTGGCTCGTTGTAATAACCAACTTGTAATCCACCTTAAACCTATACTAGATATTCGAGATAGCTTCTAAATAACCAAATATTTGTTGGATAAAATACCGAAATTATAATAAAACTCTTCAAAAGTATCAAAGAAATAATAATAATCGCAAACCACAGAATCTCTCTTTAGATCTCTGAAACTGAGATCTGACCCTGATATTGACGAAGAAAAAATAATTAAATAAGAAGATAGAATCTGTACATGAAAAAATCCACATTTCAGTTGAAACAGATATTGAACTTTCACTGACAAATAAGTGAAGATTCAACATATGTATTTTTTATTAATATCTTGATATACCTGACAAAACAAACCATAAAATTCAAATCCTTATCATCAGGATACATCCCACCCCTATCCAATTTTTCAACCACCTTAAACCCATACGAGATTGCTTCTAAACAACCAAAGATTTATTGGATAAAGTACCGAAATTCTAATAAAACTCTTCAAAAGTATCCAAAAGTACTAATCGCAAACAACAGAACATCACTGAAACTGAAATCTAACCCTGATATTGACGAAGAAAAAATAATTAAAGTATAATTTTCTGAAATAGGAACATGATAACAAACTTTCGATAACATTTGAAACAGATCTCGAACATTCAATGGCAAATAAATAATGCTTCAAAAAATTCAATACATATATTTTCTTATTAATCTCCGGATATACTTGACAAAACAAAGCATAGAATTTATGATATATCCCACTCGTATCCAATTTTTTATCCACCTTAAACCCATACTAGATAGCTTCTAAATAGCCAAAGATTTATTGGATAAAGCACCGAAATTCTAATAAAACTGTTCCAAAGTATCAAAGAAATAATAATAATCGCTAACCTGGAACACCGCTGCAAGTACTGAAAGTACACATCAACTGAAACTGATATCAAAGTCTGATATCGACAAAGAGAAGTAAGAAAGACAGAAAAAAGAATAAATAAAGAGGAAGAAGAAGATGGAATCTAAACTGTTCGAGCAGAAGAAAGAAGTTTGGAACAATTTATCGAAGCGGGAATGATTCTTTGTCTGAGGTCGACGGGGCGGTGCCGATTCTTAAAAGGGGGAGGGAAAGGAAGACATCATTTCGTTCAAGAAATTGATGGGGCGAGGCGGATTATCTTGGGCATGAGAGGTTCTTTCGCTTCGTCATCATGGTATTCTTCTGGGAGGTTTTATGCGGTTAATTGTCAGGGGAGGTATCTGTCTCGTGCTGATGGCACGGAATTAAATGTCAACCCATAAATGAAAGGTTCTTTCATCTAAGGAAGAATTAACTTCGTTTCTTGATTTCTCGTAGTACGCTATTTTATTGCATATGTGCTTGACTTTTTTTTCTTGATATTAAATATCACATCAATGTGCAATGTTCTTTAATTCTTTAAAACCTATAAAAAGTCCATACATGTTTTTTGTTACGATGCTTTCATTCTTTTAAGGCAAGAGCATTTGTTTTACTTACAGTTTGGTCTATAAAACTCATATACACAAACTGATAACTCATATTTAAATTTGGGAAAACACATCTACACAGAAAAAAAAATCTACAGAAAGGAAGACTTTATCCAAAAAACATGTTAAAAGAAACACGGTGTGTCATGACAATATGAGGAATATCTTTTTGCAAATATTTTTTTTTGATCATGGTGAAATTTTATATAATTATTATACAGGGTGATTACAATCAAAATCACACTTTCAGAATGTTGTTCATTCTATTGAAACTGTTCCAAAGTATCAAAGAAATAATAATAATCACTAACCAGAGAACACCAGTGAAAGTGCATCTCGATTTAAACTGATATCGAACTTTCACTGACGAATAAATAAAGATTCAAAAGATTCAACATAAATATTCTCTTATTAATCTATGGATATTCTTTACATAACAAACCATAAAATTCAAATCCTTATCATCAGGATATATCCAATTTTTCATCCACCTTAAACTCATAGGAGGTAGTCGAGATAGATTCCAAATATCCCCAGATTTATTGGATAAAGCACCGAAATTCTAATAAAAATGTTCCAAAATATAAAAGAAATAATAATACTCGCTAACCAGGGAACACCACCGAAAGTACTGAAAGTACATCTCAATTGAAACTGATATCAAAGTCTGATATCGACGAAGATAAGAAAGACAGAAAGAAAAAAGAATAAATAAAGAGGAAGAAGAAGGTGGAATCTAAACTTTTCGAGAAGAAGAAAGATGTTTGGAACAATTTATCAAAGCGGGCAGGATTCTTTGTCTGAGGTCGACGGGGCGGTGCCGATCCTTAAAAGGGGGAAGGGAAGAAGACATCATTTCGTCCAAGAAATTGATGGGGCGAGGAGGTTCCTCTTGGGTCTTGAGGGGTTCTTTCGCTTCGTCATCATGGTATTCTTCTGGGAGGTTTTTATGTGGTTAATTGTCAGGGGAGGTATCTGTTTCGTGCCATCAGCACGGAATCAAATGTCATCCCACAAATGAAAGGTTCTTTCATCTAAGAAAGAATTAACTCAATTTTTTGATTTCTTGTAGTTAGGTATTTTATTCCATATGTGTTTTTTTTTTTTTTTTTTTTTTTTTGCTGATATTAAATATCATATTAATGCGCAATGATTCTTAATTCGTTAAAATCTATATAAAAGGCTATATATGCATTTTTTCAATGCAATGGCATTTGCTTTACTAACATTTTGTTCAGTGAAACTCATATACAGGGGGATTAAAATTAAAGTCCCACTTTCAAAATGCTGTAAAAAAGTGCCACGCACAATGAGTTCGGATTTCAACTGAAGATACTTAAAGAAAGGGGAAATGTTAAGGTATCTGAAAAACGTTCTAAAGTTTATTGATAGATGGTGCTGTAAGCGGCATAAAGAAAGTGAATTCGGCTGCCAGTGATATTTTGAATCAAAATGACAGCGCATATGGAATGAGTTGCATTCAACATATACATATATAAACAGATTCAACATATACATATATAAATATATTCAACATATATATTTTCTTATTGATCTCCAGATATACTTGACGAAACAAACTATAGAATTCAAATCCTTATCATAAGGATATATCCAATTTTTCATCCACCTTAAACCCATACTAGATAGCTTCTAAATAACCAAAGATTTATAGGACCAAATTGAATACCTTTGAAGGCCATCCCTGCCTATGACTTGTTAGCATGGATTAAGGATTGCGAAAAAAGTCGGCATAAGTGCATTGTGTCCGGACAGGATTACTTTGAAGGTGATGAAATAAATATTTTCAAGATATCTTCTAAATAACCAGAGATTTACTGAATAAAGTACGGATATTCTAATATAACTGTTCCAATGTATCAAAAAATAATAAACATTGTCAACCATAGATCATCACTGAAACTGAGATCTAACCCTGATATTGAAGAAGAAAAAATAATTAAAAATAAGAAGATGGAATCGGAACGTGAAAAAAAAGCTGCATTTGAATCGAAACAGATATCGGACTTTCACTGACAAATAAATAAAAATACAGCAGATATATTTTTCTTATTAATGTCAGGATATACTAGACAAAACAAATCATAGAATTCAGGATTTATCCCACCCACATCCAATTTTACATCCACTTTAAACCCAAACGAGATAGTCGAGATTACTTCCAAATAACCAAAGATTTATTGCATGAGATACCGAAATTCTAATAAAACTGTTCCAAAGTATCAAAGAAATAATAATAATCGCAAACCATGGAACACCATTGCAAGTACTGAAAGTATATCACAACTGAAACTGATATCAAAGTCTGATATCGACGAAGAGAAGTAAGAAAGAAAAGAATAAATAAAGAGTAAGAAGAAAATGGAATCTGAGAAAGAAGTTTGGAACAATTTATCGAAGCGGGAATGATTCTTTGTCTGAGGTCGACGGGGCGGTGCCGATTCTTAAAAGGGGGAGGGAGGGAAGACATCATTTTATCCAAAAAAATTGATGGGGCGAAGCGGTTTCTCTTGGCCCTTGAGAGGTTCTTTTGCTTCGTCATCATGGTATTCTTCTGGGAGGTTTTTATGCAGTTAATTGTCAGGGGAGGTATCTGTCTCGTGCTGATGGCACGGCATTAAATGTCATCCCATAAATGAAAAGTTCTTTCATCTAAGAAAGAATTAAGTTCATTTCTTGATTTCTGTTAGTACGCTATTTTATTCCATATGTGTTTTTTTCCTGGTATTGTATATCATCAATGTGCAGTGCTCCTTAATTCTTTAAAATCTATATAAAAGTCCATACAGACATTTTTTATAAGGCTTTTATTTTTTTTAATGCGAGGAAATTTGCTTTACTAATATTTTAGACTGTGAATGTCATATATATGTGCAAACCTTTTATCAAACAATAGATTTATTATTTAAGACAATAATGAAAGATTCTTTCACTAAGAAAGAATTAACTTCATTTCTTGATTTCTCTTTGTAGGTTCTTTTATTAAATATGTGCTTGATTTTTTTTCCTGATATTAAATATCACATCAATGTCCTTATTTTTTTTAAATCTGTAAAAAAAGTCCACACATGTATTTTTTTCAGAGGTTTTTATTTTTTTTTAATGCGAGAATATTTGCTTTACTACCATTTTAGTCTGTGAAAGTCATGTATATGTTCAAAAAATTCAACATATATATTTTCTATTTAATCTCCGGATATACTTGACAAAACAAACCATAGCACTCGAATAGTTATCAACAGGATATATTCCTCCCATATCCAGTTTTTCATCCACCTTAAACCCATACGAGATAGCTGCTAAGTAAAAAAGGATTTATTGGATAACCGAAAATCTAATAAAACTGTTCCAAAGTATCAAGAAAATAATAATAATCGCTGACCATAGAACGTCATCGAAACTGTGATCTAATAAGATCCTGAGATCTAAGCCTGATATTGACGAAGAAAAAAATAATTAAAGAAATAAAAAGATGGAATCTGAACATGATATACAACTTTCGATATCAGTTGAAACAGATCTCGAACTTTCAACGACAAACAAATAGTGCTTCAAAAGATTCAACACATATATATTTTCTTATAAATCTCCTTATATACTTCACAAAACAAAACATAGAATTCATGATATATCCCACTCATATCCAATTTTTCATGCCTCTTAAACCCATACTAGATAGCTTCTAAATAACCAAAGATTTATTGGATAAAGCACCGAAATTCTAATAAAACTGTTCCAAAGTATCAAAAAAAATAATAATCGTTAATCATAGATCACCACTGAAATTGAGATCTAACTTTGATATTGACAAAGAAAAGAAGAAAAAATAATGGAAGAATAATTGAAGAATAAGAAGATTCATTTGAAACATACATCGAATTTTCACTGACAAATAAATAAAGCTACAAAACATTCAACATGTATATTTTCTTATTAATCCCAAGATATACATGTCAAAACAAACCATAGAATTCAAATCCTTATCATCAGGATATTTCCTGCTGCCAAATAACCAAAGCTTTATTGGATAAAGCACCGAAATTCTAATAAAACTGTTCCAAAGTATCAAGGAAATAATAATAATCGCTACCCATGGAACACCACTGCAAGTACTGAAAGTACATCTCAACTGAAACTGATATCAAAGTCTGATATCGACGAAGAATAAAAAAGTCCATACACCAAAAGTCCAAAAATTTATAAAAGTCCATACAGGTAATTTTTTATGAGGTTTTCATTTTTTTAATACCAGAACATTTGCTTTACTAACATTTTGGTCTCTGGACTCATATACTACTGTATCCAAAAAGTAAGACCAATTTTTAATTGAAAATTCCCGGGGCTTATGGAATTTCAATTTTTTTTTCCTTTTTTTAGGTTGCTGGCGCTGTCTTTGACATTTGTATGAAATTTCATATAAAAATACTTATTAGTGTTTGAGTTACGGTTGGCTTTGTGAGCCGCTAAAACTGATTAAGGCGATTTCTGAAATTACCATGGTCTTCACACCATGCGATTCTGACTATTCCCGATTCTCTAAAGACCACTCCGAGGACACCGGTTTGAGTCGATTAAAGAGATTCAACGTGAATCGCCACGCGCTTTGAAGGCCATCCCTGCGTATGACTTTTTAGCCTCGATTAAGGATTGCGAAAAAAGTTGGCATAAGTGTCAGGGACAGGATTACTTTGTAGGTGATGAAATAAATTTTTTCAAGGTATCTACTAAATAAACAGAGATTTATTGAATAAAGTCTAATAAAACTGTTCCAAAGTATCAAAGAAATAATAATAATCGCTAACCATGGAACACCACTGAAAGTACATCTCAACTGAAACTGATGTCAAACTTTCCCTGGCAAATAAATAAAGTTTCAAAAGATGTAACATATATATTTTCTTATTAATCTCCGGATATACTTGACAAAACAAACCATACAATTCAGGAGTTATACCACCCATGACCAATATTTCATCCACCTCAAGCCCATACGAGATGGTCTAGATAGCTTCGAAATAGCCAAAGATTTATTGGATAAAGCACCGAAATTCTAATAAAACTGTTCCAAAGTATCAAAGAAATAATAATAATTGTTGCCCATGGAACACCACCGAAAGTACATCTCAACTGAAACTGATGTCAAAGTCTGATATCGACGAAGATAAGAGAAGTAAGAAAGAAAAGAAAAAAAGAATAAATAAAGAGGAAGAAGAAGATGGAATCTAAACTGTTCGAGAAGAAGAAAGAAGTTTGGAACAATTTTTTGAAGCGGGAATGATTCTTTGTCTGAGGTCGACGGGGCGGTGCCGATTCTTAAAAGGGGGAGGGGAAGAAGACATCATTTCGTCCAAGAAATTGATGGGGCGAAGCGGTTTCTCTTGGGTCTTGAGGGGTTTTTTCGCTTCGCCATCATGGTATTCTTTTGGGAGGTTTTTATGCGGTTTAATTGTCAGGGGAGGAATCTGTCTCGTGCTGATGGCACGGAATTAAATGTCATCCCATAAAAGAGAGGTTCTTTCATCTAAGAAAGAATTAACTTCATTTTTTGATTTCTTGTAGTGGGTATTTTATTCCTTTTGTTCTTGATTTTTTTTTTCTGATATTAAATATCACATCAGCAATGTTCCGTAATTCTTTGAAATCTTTATAAAAGTCCATACATGCATTTTTTATGAGGTTTTCATTTTTTTAATGCAAGGACATTTGCGTTACTAACATTTTGGTCTCTGAACTCATATACTACTGTATCCAAAAAGTAAGACCAATTTTTAATTCAAAATTCCCGGGGCTTATGGAATTTCAATTTTTTTTTTCTTTTTTTAGGTTGCTAGCGCTGACTTTGACATTTGTAGGAAATTTCGCATAAAAATACTTATTAGTGTTTGAGTTACGCTTGGCTTTGTGATCCGCTAAAACTGATTAAGGCGATTTCTGAAATTACCACCGTCTTCACACCGTGCGACTTCTGACTATTCCCGATACTCAAAAGACCACTCCGGGGACACCGTTTTGAGTCGATTGAAGAGATTCAATGTGAATCGTCACAAGCTTTAAAGGCTATCCCTGCCGATGACTTTTTAGCATGGATTGATGATTGGGAAAAAAGTCGACATAAGTGCATTATGTGCGGACTTTGAAGGTTATGAAATAAATTTTTTCTAGATATCTTCTAAATAACCAGAGATTTGTTGAATAAAGTATCGAAATTCTAATAACACTGTTCCAAAGTATCAAAGAAATAATAATAATTGCTACCCATGGAACACCACTGAAAGCAAATCTTAACTTAAACTGATATCGAACTTTCCCTGACAAATAAATAAAGTTTCAAAAGATTTAACATATATATTTTCTTATTAATCTTCGCATATACTTGACAAAAGAAACCATACTATTCAGGATTTATACCCCCCATATCCAATATTTTATCCACCTCAAGGCCATATAAGATAGCTTCGAAATAACCAAAGATGTATTGGATTAAGTACCGTAATTCTAATAAAATTGTTCCAAGGTATCAAAGAAATAATAATAATTGCTACCCATGGAACACCACTGCAAGTACTGAAAGTACATCTCAACTGAAATTGATATCAAAGTCTGATATCGACGAAGAGAAGTAAAAAAGACAGAAAGAAAAAAGAATAAATAAAGAGGAAGAAGAAGGTGGAATCTAAACTTTTCGAGAAGAAGAAAGATGTTTGGAACAATTTATAGAAGCGGGAATGATTCTTTGTCTGAGGTCGACGGGGCGGTGCCGATTCTTAAAAGGGGGAGGGAAAGAAGACATCATTTCGTCCAAGAAATTGATGGGGCGAGGAGGTTTCTCTTGGGCCTTGAGAGGTTCTTTCGTTTCGTCATCATGGTGATGATTCGTCATCATGGTGTTTTTATGTGGTTAATTGTCAGGGGAGGTATCTGTCTCGTGCTGATGGCACGGAATTAAATGTCATCCCATAAATGAAAGGTTCCTTTCACTAAGAAAGAATTAACTCAATTTCTTGATTTCTCCTACTAAGCTATTTTATTTCATGTGTGTTATATATATGTATATTTCGTATGGGTTAGCTATTTTATTTTATTTTTTTCCTGATATTAAATATCACATCAATGTACAAAGCTCCTTAATTCTGTAAAATCTATATAAAAGTTCATACCGACATTTTTATGAGGCTTTAATATTTTTAATTTGCTTTACTAACATTTTGGTCTGAGAAACGTCGCAAGTTTATCATTTCTTACATAATTTTGTCTCAAATTTTGCTGTACAGGCGTGTGGAAGAAAATATCGGCGTGTCAATATTGCTCTAGCACTAAATATTGGATTGAGAAATTTTCATCTCCTTCAAGTTTTTTGGCTTTATATATACGGTGTCCACTTTCAAAATGCTGTAAAAAAAGAACCACTCGTCACAATGAGTTCAAATTTGAACTCATTGTGACTGAAGATACTTGAAGAAGTGGGAATCGATACGGCATAAAACACGTTCCAAAGTGTATTAATAGATGGTGCTGTAAGCGGCCTAAGGAAATTGAATTCGGCTGCCAGTGATATTTTGAATCGAAAGGACAACGTATTTGACATGAGTTTCACATTAATCCAACTGTAGTGTTCACTACTGTAGTGTTGCAGATTAAATCATTGTAGTGTTCAGTGTGCTTGACTGTTTCGGTTTTTTTTGACGGAAAAAATGACTTCCAAGTCATTCAACAGTTATGACACTGTGAGTGGAAAGCCCATCCACCACGGTAAGGTTCTACCAAACTGGATGGGTATAATCGATGGAATTTTTTTTTGATGCCGTAGCGTTTCCTCTTTCTTCAAGTATCCTAAGTTCAGATTTGAACTCATTGTGACGAGTGGTTCTTTTTTTCCAACATTTTAAATGTGGGACTTTAATTAGAATCACTGTGTATAGTGATCATCAATGGTGTCAAATGTCTTGCATTTGTAAATAACTTGTCAAAAATTCTTCAAAAAAAATTTATTCATCGGAAAATTTATCCACATATTTAAACCGCTGATTTAGTTAATGTTGTAGTTTATCTGTATGCCGTAAGTCTTGTCTGTATGTCTTAGCTATCTGATGCCGCACCTTTTCCCCCATCTTCAAGTATCTTCAGTTATTGTCACTATTGGTTCACTTTCTTTATACCGCTTACAGAGCCACATATTAATATACTTTGGAACTGGTTTTTATGCCGTACCTTTTCCCACTTCTTCAAGTATCTTCAGTTATGTGACGAGTGGTTCTTTTTTTACAGCATTTTGAAAGTGGTACTTTAATTATAATCACCCTATATAGTGATCATCAATTGTGTTAAACTTCTTGCGTTTGTAAATAAGTAAAAAATTCTTCAAAAAAAAAAATTATTTTTCTGAAAACTTAGCCATATATTTAAACCACTGATTTAATTTAATGTTGTAGCTATCTGCGGTGGCGATATAGTCCATGAAAAATGAATTCTACACAGTCGAAAATTCTTCTGAAAGAAAAATACATTTATTTTACCCACATATTTAAACCACTGATTTAATTTAATGTTGTAGCTATCTTGGTGGCGATATAGTCCATGAAAAATGAATTCTACAAGTCGAAAATTCTTCTGAAAGAAAAATACATTTATTTTACCCACATATTTAAACCACTGATTTAATTTAATGTTGTAGCTCTCTTGGTGGCGATATAGTCCAAGAAAAGGGAATTCTACACAGTCCAAAATTCTTCTGAAAAAAATACATTTATTTTACCCACTGATTTAATTTAATGTTTTAGCTATCTGCGGTGGATATATAGTCCAAGAAAAGGGAATTTTGCATAGTCCAAAATTGTTTTGAAAAAAATACATTTATTTTAATCACATATTTAAACCCCTCATTTAATTTATGTTGTAGCTATCTTGGTGGCGATATAGTCTAAGAAAAGGGAATTCTGCATAGTCCAAAATTCTTCTGAAATAATTAGATTTATTTTACCCACTGATTTAATTTAATGTTGCAGCTATCTGCGGTGGCGATATAATCCAAGAAAAAGGAATTCTGCACAGTCCAAACTATCCTGAAGATTACTGGTCAAACAAAGAATGCACGTGGAGGATTACAGTGCCAGAAAACCACCAGGTGGCTCTGAAGTTCCAGTCTTTTGAGGTGAGTTGCCAATTCTCGTTTTTAACTAAATAAATTACTTTAGTTAATCAGACAGAGTGAAAAAAATGTTTAAAAATTTCTTTTCAGTTTTTGTTATCACTCTTTGTTGTATTAATGCATTTTCCCACTACCTTTATAGAATTCTTTTTACCAACTTTTGTTGATTAATGATTAGTTTCTTTTAAGAACTTAGCACATCGAAGCATTAATTTAGCTTCCAATGATAACCTGCATCTTATAATAGATAATAAAAGACCATTAATTTAACAAGCAGGAATTATTTTCTTTTTTATTATTTTAAATTCGACACGAGATTTGTGTTTTTTAATTTAATTTATCGAGACCTGTTCCCTTAATTAAGCTGGGAAATCCAATTATTATCATTTGCATCGATTATTTTTTAAAGGTGTATAAATCATTCATTAATTATCCAATTAAGTATTGTCGAATGATTAAGGATGCTATTGCTTAATAGAAATTGAGTATGATTAATATTGCGTATAAAAAATTAAATAGGATTAATATTGAATAATCAATAATGCTTTTAATCTTTTATTTTTTAACAGAATCTTTTATTCTGCGTTTATTATAAAAAATCTATATCGCATTAACTTATGTACACATTAACGTACGCTGTGGCGCTCGATACCGCAGGTTTTCGGTTCGAGTCCCGGCGGTGCCATGAATGTTTGTAGGGGTTCGGAATCCACTTTAAAACGTAAGTACTCGTCTAATAGGATCGTAGAGCGTGGCGGGGGTATTGTTACTCCGCGTCCGTAGCTTATCTTCAAGCTACACGCACCTCCTGGGTAGTGCTAAGTGAGTAACGATTGTGCAGTGCTTGACTTAAGGCATAAAAAACAAATGTCGAAGTGTTTGCCAGCTGCATTAGGAAAAAAATGTACACATTAACTTAATATTAGTATTAGGACACATTAGTACTTGATAAAAAATACAAAAATGAATTTAGCGGGGGTTTAATGATAAACATAAAATAAATATTCACTAATATTAATATAATGCTTTACAAAGAAAAACAAAACGCTAAAGAAATAAATGTAGAGTGATTTTAATTTTAAAATTGGGATAAATACTTCATTTAACTTATAAATTATTCATCATCATCATCATTAGTGGCGCAACATCCCCATGGTGGCCAAGGCCGTCTGCCTGCTGGTAGATTTCGAGACAGGAGATGTTTTGTTTTTACGGGGTAGGGTTGTCAGCACTACGCCCAACGCTCTACAGTCATATGCCACCGGGACCTACAGTTTAAAGTGGATTCCAAACTACTACAAACATCCATGGCACCGCCAGGATTCGAACCTGAAACCTGTGGCTCCGAGCGCCAGAGTCACTCGACCATCAGGTTCCAAAAATTTTGGATGCCAACGGCAATACGGTGTTTCCAAGTGGTTTATAAATTATTAGTATTTTAAATTATTTTTAGTGCCCGACTCATTGTTTAGTAACAATGTATAATCCACATCAAGAAGTCTTAAGGTTTCATGATTCACATCAAGAAATTAAAAAAATTTCACTTTTCAAGATCTGATATATACGTTAAAGTTTTAGCGTATGATCCGCACCAAGAAATATCAAGGCTTTAATAATCCGCAACACTAAATTTTAATGGTTTAACGTATAATCTTCATGTAATTGAATATTTTAAAGTAAAATCCTCATCATGTATCGAATGTTTTAACTTAAAGTCCTTACCCAAATATTTTAACTTTGATAAATAATTCGCAATACAAAATTTTAATACTTTAACATATAATCCGGGGCCTGAGGGCCGAATGGCTGGCGCTCTGGCGTTCGGTACCACAGGTATCGGGTTCAAATCCCGGCTTTGACCGTGGGTGTTGTAGTGGTTCGGAATCCCATTTAAGCCGTAGGTCCCTGTCCTAATAGGATGGTAGAGCGTTGTGGGGGCGATGTTACTCCGCGTCCGTGGTTTACCATCAAGTTACACGCGCCCCCTGGGTAATGCAAAGTGAGTAGGCAGTGAGCCTTAAGGCATCCAAGACCAAGCTGTCTAAGTGTTTGCCAGCTGCATTAGAACAAAAAAAAAAACATGTAATCCTCTTGTAATTGAATGTTTTAACGTATAGTTCTCACCAGATAATTGAATGTTTTAAACGTATCATGTAATCGAATTATTTATCGTGCACTTCTCACACCATGGAATTTTAATATATTTATCTGTGGATTTCATGCCATAGATTAAGCAGTAATAGATGCACATCAATTCCTTTATTTGCAGATAGAGAACCACGACAACTGCGTCTATGATTACCTGGAGATACGGGACGGCCACGAGAGCACGAGTCCACTGCTGGGAAGATTCTGCGGCTACAAGAATCCGGACGACATCCGCTCCACGGGAAACAAGATGACCGTCAAGTTCGTCTCGGACAGGTCCGTGCAGAAGGCCGGATTCGCGGCGGACTTCATCAAAGGTGGCCATTCATTTCTTGCTTCTACCAGCGTTGAATTATTTATTTTGTAACTATGCAGTAAAGGAGTCTAGAAGTTGCTTTAAAAAAATGCATTGATTCAAATCTTATTGTTATAGTTCGTATAACAAATTTCAACTTGTTCTCTCCATTAGTTTGTTGACACGAATTTTTGCATTAGACGTTTTGCGGGTTTTTTCGTTAAAATGGATAAACTTGAATATCGTACGATCATAAAATCCTTCGTTTTGGATGGACTAATCCTTAAGGAAATTCATCCGAAGTGAACAAAATTTTACGGGGACTCTGCTCCTTTCATGCCGACCGGTAAAAAGTGGTCAGCTGAATTTAAACGGGGTCGCACATCCCTCGAAGATGACCCACGTGAAGGACGGCTAAAAACCACAACCACACCGGAAACTATCGAAAAAGTGCATGATATCGTGTTGGACGATAGTTGAGTGAGATAGCTGAGGCTGTGGGGATATTGGAAGAAAGGGTGCGAAACATCTTGCACGAAGAATTAGGGATGCGAAAGCTCTGCGCAAGATGGGTGCCGCATTTTCTAAATGCCGATCAAAAGCAAACGGTTTTCGCAGCAATCTTTGGACCAATTCAATAGAGATCCGACCGATTTTGTGCGGCGATCTATCGCCATGGATGAGACATGGGACCGCCACTACACGCCAGAAACAAAACAGCTGTCCAATCAATGGGTGGAAGCAGGTGGTTCAGCGCCAAAGAAAGCGAAGTCGATCGCATCCGCCACCAAATTTCTGAATTACTGTAAAAAATATGAATTATTTTCTATTCAATGTAAATTTCAAAATCAAAACTTTATTGCAACTTCTCTTCTTTTAACACACAAAAATTATCTTTTTTTTATGTAAAAAAACCCCAATCAAAATGTTCTTTGAATGGCTCCAGAACAAATTAATATTTTCTTCAAATGATTAAAGTAAAGTTACAAAATATTATTTCTGTTTTTAGAAGCCTTAGTTTATATTTAAAGCATTATTCATAATTACAAAGCACATTCCTCAGATATTATTTACCTTTATGGAAAAACTGCCTTCCGAGAGGATTTTTAGGGACAATGGTCCCACATTTTCATGTCGTATTGAGGAGAGTTTGAGTTTGGTTTGGCGCTCTACTGTCATTTTGTACACACTTTGGGCTAATTAGACCGGGACCTACAATTTAATGTGGATTCCGAACCACTCACAAACATCCATGCCATCGCCGGGATTCGAACCTGAAGCACCAAAGGTCGGAGGGCTAGCGAATTGGCCATCAGGACGCAGAATTCAGAAGACAAAAATCATAAAAACTACTACCTGTTTGAATGGTGTTGGAATTGAAGTAACTGCAACGGCTCTTGCACCTGATTCAAACCTGAATTCTGTGCAATATTTATTTTGAACATCGTTGGGCATTATACACATGTATGCTGCTTATGGGCCATCAAGGGTCGAAAAAATGAGAACAGTGCCTTCCGAAAGAACTTTTAGGAATAATTACCCCGCATTTGCGCATTGTATGGAGAAAAACTATCATCAGGCAGTCTGATTATCAAGATGCGTTTTGTACATTGTCAAAATCTCCATCGAAGCAACTTCTTTTTGGATTCCTGCAACGACGACGCCAGCGGATTGGAACCTGGGGGCTTGGTGGCAGAGGTGTCACATGTGTTCATAGGTGTCATATAATTTTAGGAGTTTCTTCTCTATGCAAACAACAATCACTATGACAATATTGCAACATCTTTTCGTGGGCCTGATGGCCGAATGACTAATGCTCTGCCACTCTGTACCGCAGATTTTGGGTTCGAAATCGGGTGGTACCATGGATATTTGTAGTGATTCGGAATTCACTTTAAGTCGTAGGTGTAGGTTTCATATGACCGTAGAGCATCACAGAGCCCGTTCAGATTTCTCTCACCCACGTCATTTACAAACCGTTAAGGGGCAACTGAGCTCTAGGCACAGTGATGTGGTATGGTGTAGTAGTAGTAGTAGTAGCAAATGGAAACCTCAGTCCTTCTGCGCACTACGCGAGCATGTATGTAGCTTTAACCTACTTTATTTCCTTTCCTTGCAGAGCTGGACGAGTGCAAAGGCGATCACGGATGTGAGCATGAATGCACGAATACGCTGGGTGCGTACAAATGCGAGTGTAGGATTGGATACGAATTACATTCAGATGGTAAAAAATGTGAAGGTAAGGTTTTTTTCCACGTCTTACAATTATTAATGCTCACCCATTTACTAATGATTGTAAATTTGAAAATAGGAGCTGGCCCCCGAAAGGCAGGTTACTACTATATATATTTAAATTTATATTAAATTTTTATATAAAATCCTTATTAGACCTGTTTTGGTCTATGGCTCTGAAACTTGGACTTTGGCAAGATCCGATGCCAATTGGCCATTGTTAGCCATTTGGGTCTATTTGAGCGGAAGATTTTAAGGATTATTCTTGGAGGTGTTAAGTAAAGGGATTATTGAAGATGGTACAGCGCAGAAATTTATAAATGCTATAAAGACCCAGATATTATAAAATTTATTAATCAATGGATTGAACTGGGGTGCTCATATATATATTTTAATGATTTCATTTGCTCATTTCGTTTATATTTATATCTTTTTGATGTTTCAGTTTTAGTGTTCTATATATCTTCACAATGCGCGTTTAATATCACTATTATTATATTATCTATGTTTATATGTAAGAATAATAGTAAACCCAATAATAATAACTTATTATGTTTCCATTTTTCACTCCAAAAAAATGTCTATAGTAGGTCTAAATCTAAGAGGGGGATATATAATTTTATATGCTGTCCTCGGAGTTAAGATGCATTTTCAAAGTGGCCCGCATTTTTGGGTTAGCCACCCCTGCCTTAGAGAGATATACTAAATTAAATTTAACTCAAATTAAATTACATATTTTTTTGTAATCGTATTGTCAATATTTTGTGCTGTTTGAATGCAATTAGGTGGAAATAATGGCATCAGAATTCTTCCACAGTTTCTATGGCAACACAGCATCAATGCTTCTAGGATTTAGGCAACTTGAAGAGTTCCGAGTCAGATATCTGTTTACAGCTCACGAAAGACTTTTGATCGTAATGAGTGGATATTTTAATTGGTGATATTAATGCTGCTTCCTAATTATAATTCTGTCGTCAAAATGGGGAGTCTAATTATGATTGCTGCTTATGAATGATTAGTTCGTCACGGCTTAATTAGTGAGAGATCTTTGAAACTCGTATTAATGAAAGTTGGAAATGAGGTTTTCGATGAAAGGCTTTTCGTTAATTAATTCTGAACTTCATTGACTCTGATTAATCGTGTATTTTCAGTATTAAGGTCAAAAGAATGAGTGGAGATTTTTCGTTAAATTTTTTTCAATGCATGTTTTAAGTTTGAAAAAAAGTTTCTTTCTTTATTTTTAGAAATATCATAGGCAGCAATAAACGACATATTTTTCAGATAATTAGTTTCGTATATAATTATCGATGTTAAAAATATAAGAGATATTCAGCAGAAATACAGGGTGATTGTAATTAAAATCCCATTGAAGATAATTGAATTGAAGATAATACTTGAAGAAGGGGCAAACGGTATGGCATCAAAATAAAGTTTCCCTGATTTTTCACATCCAATTTGGTATGACCTTGCCGTGGTAGAGGGACTTTCCAATAACAGTGTCACATCTGTTGAATGACTTGGAAGTCATTTTTTCCGTCAAAACACCTAAACACTCAAGCACATTGAACACTACAGTTGGTTTAATAGGCAACTCATGCCAAATAGGTTGTCATTTCGATTCAAAATACCACTGGCAGCCGAATTCACTTTCTTTATGTCGCTTACAGCGCCCTATGTTAACACACTTTGGAACTTTTTGATACCATACCGTTTCCCCTTTCTTCAAGTACCATCAGCTAAAATTTGAATATATCGCATATTAAACAAAGATTATGTAAAGATGTCGCATATTAAAGAAAAGTATGGGACATGTAAAGCAGAGAACGGAATTACCACCATTGATTACAGTATATAATGGCGAACATGACAAAAATCGAGTACCATCTTGCTGCATTCAACTCATGGTGTCCTTATAGAGATGTACTAAATTAAATTAAATTGAAATCAAATGAGGCACAAAAGTATATACACGTTATTTTGTAATCGTATTATCAATATTTTGTGCTGTTTGAATGCAATTAGGTGGAAATAATGGCATCAGAATTCTTTCACAGTTGCTATGGCAACACAGCGTCCAATGCTTCTAGGATGTAAACGGCTTGAAAGATCTACATTCAGATATCTGTTTACAGCTCGCTAAAGACTTTTGGTCGTAATGAGTGGTTATTTTAATTGGTGGTATTAATGCTGCTTCCTAATCATAATTCTGTCGTCAAAACGGGGAGTCTACTATAGGATTGCTGCTTATGAATGATGGGTCGTCACGGCTTAATTGCTGAGAGATCTTTGAAACTCGTATTAATGAAAGTTGGAAATGAGGTTTTCGATTGAAAGGGTTTCGTTAATTAATTCCGAATTCCATGGAGTTTGATTAATCGTGTCTTTTCTCGATTAAAGTCAAAAGAATGATTGGAGATTTCTTTTAATTAACATTTTTTCCATGTATGTTTTAAGTTCAAAAAAGATTCTTTCTTTATTTTTAGAAATATCATAAACAGCAATAATTAGCCTCTTTCTCCGAAAATTAGTTCATCTATATAAAAAATGTAAGAGATAGTGAGCAGATATACAGGGTGATTACAATTAAAGTCCCACTTTCAAAATGCTGTAAAAAAAGAACCACTCGTGACAATGAATTCAAATTTGAACTGATGATACTTGAAGAAGGAGAAACCGGTGTGGCATCAGAAAAACAGTTCCAATAGAAGTTCCACCGATTTTCCCCCTCCAATTTGGTATGACCTTGCCGTGGTAGATGGACTTTGCCCGCAGTTTGCTTTTTTTTTTTTTTTTTTTTGCTTTGGACAGTGTCACAACTGTTGAATAACTTGGAAATCATTTTTTCCATCAAAAAACCGAAACAATCAAGCACATCGAATACCACAGTGGGTTCAATGTGCAACTCATGCCAAATTTATTGTCATTTCGATTCAAAATATCACTGTCAGCTGAATACACTTTCTTTATGTTGCTTACAGCGCCATCTATTAATAGACATTGGAACTGTTTTTTGATGTCGTACCATTTCTTCCTTTTTGTAATGTCTTTCGTTCAAATTTGAACTCGATTGGCAGATTTCGAGACAAGAGATGTTTTTCTTTTTACAGCGTAGAGTTTTCAGCCCTACATCCTACAGTCATATTAGACTGAGTTAAAAGTAGATTCCGAACCACTAAAAACAGTCATGGCATCGCCGGTATTCGAAACCGAAACCTGTTTCACCAAACACTAGTTATTCGGCCATTAGGCCCGTTGTATACAGGATGATTATATCCCGATTTCAAAATACTGTAAAATGGAACCATTCACCACAATGACTTCAAATTCGAACTGAAAATACTTTAAGAAGGGGGAAACGGTACGGCATCAAAAAAAAAGTTCCAAAAGTTTTGATGGTGTATCTTAGAGTGATCTCGAAAACTCTGATAAAATATTTATGGTGAACACGATAGTTTTCATTATGTATTTTAGAGTGATCTCAGAAAGCCCTGGTAAAATACATAAAATATCAAAATATCTATGATTGTTTCGAAAGTTTTAGCGATGTATGATAGGATGTCCTCAAAAGCTTTAGCGATGTATGATAGGATGCCCTCGGAAGCTTTAGCAATGTATGACAGGATGTCCTCGAAAGCTTTAGCGATGTATGATAGGATGTCCTCGAAAGCTTTAGCGATGTATGATAGGATGTCCTCGGAAGCTTTAGCGATGTATGATAGGATGTCCTCGGAAGCTTTAGCGATGTATGATAGGATGTCCTCGAAAGCTTTAGCGATGTATGATAGGATGTCCTCGAAAGCTTTAGCGATGTATGATAGGATGTCCTCGGAAGCTTTAGCGATGTATGATAGGATGTCCTCGAAAGCTTTAGCGATGTATGATAGGATGTCCTCGAAAGATTTAGCAATGTATGATAGGATGTCCTCGAAAGCTTTAGCAATGTATGATAGGATGTCCTCGAAAGATTTAGCAATGTATCATAGGATGTCCTCGGAAGATTTAGCGATGTATGATAGGGCGTCCTCAAAAGCTTTAGCGATGTATGATAGGATGCCCTCGAAAGATTTAGCAATGTATGATAGGATGTCCTCGGAAGCTTTAGCAATGTATGATGGGATGTCCTCGGAAGCTTTAGCGATGTATGATAGGATGTCCTCGAAAGCTTTAGCAATGTATGATAGGATGTCCTCGGAAGCTTTAGCGATGTATGATAGGATGTCCTCGAAAGCTTTAGCAATGTATGATAGGATGTCCTCGGAAGCTTTAGCAATGTATGATAGGATGTCCTCGGAAGCTTTAGCAATGTATGATAGGATGTCCTCGAAAGCTTTAGCAATGTATGATAGGATGTCCTCGAAAGCTTTAGCAATGTATGATAGGATGTCCTCGGAAGCTTTAGCAATGTATGATAGGATGTCCTCGGAAGCTTTAGCAATGTATGATGGGATGTCCTCGAAAGCTTTAGCAATGTATGATAGGATGTCCTCGAAAGCTTTAGCAATGTATGATAGGATGTCCTCGGAAGCTTTAGCGATGTATCTTAGGATGATCTCTAAAGCTTTGCCGATAAATCCAAAGACTGTTTCTAATGAACCTAAATGGCACAATTCATAGTTGAATAAGAGAAAAATGTATTGATCCATATTATAATAATACATATTTTCTATTTTAATAGAAAAAAATTGTTCTAAAGTGAACTTTTTACTAAAAAATTAAACAAATCTTTTAAGATGATAAGTAAAGATACATTTTTCATTAGCGAAAATATCATATTTAAGAATTTTCAGAAATATCGCAAATATTTACAAGAAGAATCCATACAGTGGAAAGACAGATTTCTACAGCTCTTTCTACTTCCGCGGAAGGGAAACAATTATTTTTCATTTCCATAAATAAACTTCCTCCTTTCCCCCTCAACACCTCCTCCGATTCATCATTTCAAACAACATGGGTCACCTATAAGAGTCCCCTTTCATCGCCTGCTCCTACAGGAGACATCTATTACAGGGGCTCTGCGACGAATGGAAGCACCTACCCCTGAAGAAATATCGCCCTCAGAGAAGAATGAAGAAGGAGATTTAAGAGATCAGCGGAAACTTTTTCTCTCTCTTCGGCGTAATTTTTTACACCTGAGCCTTCGTCTCGCCCCATCCGTACCTTTTGGCGGGGGAGTGAGTCCTTTTTGGGGAAATATTTTTACTCGTTTTTTTCTTTTCCTTCGTCTCCAAGAAAGCTTTGGAGAGTTCACTTGGCGGGAAAAGAAAATGTTGGATGACGTCTTAAAGAGAGTTTTCTTTGGTGTGAAGGGGGGAGCACTTACTGCCCTTCACAACGGTCTCGGGTCATTGTCTCTGCCTTCTAAACATTACTTGTGAAAGAGAATCGAATTAATATTTAGTTATGTAAAAGTTCTTTTATGTAAAAGTTTTATGTTTCATGAAGAGTTTTTCATGAATTTTGGAAAAAAAATATTGTCTTGTTTTTAATGATGATTTGTAAATATTTCGTACGTTTTTGTTTAAAAAGGAATAAAAATCTTCTTTTGAGCAATCTATATTACCTAAGTTGGGATTTTACTACTTAGTTATTTAAAAGTTATACATGATTTTTTTTTCTTGTGGCAACAGACCCATGGTGGGCTAAGTAGTAGATTACGAAAGGATGTTTTCTTTTTACAGCGCAGGGTTTTCAGCCCTACATCATATTAGACCGGGGCATATGGTTAAAAGGGGATTCAGAACCCCCTAAAACATTCATGGCATCGTTTGATGATTTCGAAAGTTTTAACGAAGTATCTTAGAGTGATATCCAAAGGTCAAGCAAAATATGTATAGTAATTTCGAATGATTTGACGGTGTATCTTAGAGTATCTAAACTTTGGCAAAATATCTATGGTGATTTCGAAAGTTTTAGCGATGTATCTTAGGGAATCTTGAAAGCTCTGGCATACTATTGTATGGTGATGTATAGTAGGAAGATCTTCAAAACTCTAATGAAGAATCGTAGGATGATCTCAAAAGCTTTGGCGATAAAACCAAAGACTTATTTCAACGAGCTATCTGAACGGCTCAATTTATATTTTAATATCAATAACAAAAAATAAATACAATAACATAAAATTTTATTCGTCCATGTTCTAATATTACATATTTTATATTTTAATTGAAAAAAAGGGTTCTGGAGTGAACTATTACTTAAAAATTAAACAGGTAATTTAAAGTTATAAGGATATAGTTTTCCTTAACAAACATATCATATCTAAGAGTTTCCAGAAATATCGCAAATATTTACAAGAAGAATCCATACAGTGGAAAGACAGATTTCTACAGCTCTTTCTACTTCCGCGGAAGGGAAACAATTATTTTTCATTTCCAGAAATAAACTTCCTCCTTTCCCCCTCAACACTTCCGATTCATCATTGCGAACAACATGGGTCACCTATAAGAGTCCCCTTTCATCGCCTGCCCCTACAGGGGACATCTATTACTACAGGGGCTCTGCGGGGAATGGAAGCACCTACCCCTCAAGAAATATCGCCGTCAAGGAAGAATGAGAAGGAGATTTAAGAGATCAGCGGAAACTTTTTTCTCTCTCTTCGGAGTAATTTTTTACACCTGAGCCTTCCTTCTTCTCGCCCCCTCCGTATCTTTTGGCGTCCTTTTTGGAGAGATGTGTTCACTCGTTTTTTTAGTTTTCCTTCGTCTTCAAGAAAAGTTTTGAAGGGTTCGCTTGGCGGAAAACGAAAATGTTGGCGGATGTTTTAAAGAGAGTTCTCTTTGGTGTGAAGGGGGGGGGGAAGCACTTACTGCCCTTCACAACGGTCTCGGGTCAGTTTCTCTGCCTTCGAAACACTGCTTGTGTAAGAGAGAATCGAATTAGTGTTTAATTTGTTGATTTTTTTTATTTAGGGGTTTTTATGTAAACGTTTTATGGACAGTTTTTAATGAATTTTGTTAAAAAATTATTGGCTTGTCTTTAACGAAGATTTGTAAACATTTCGTACATTTCATAAAAAAAAAAAAAGGAATAGAAGTCTTCTTTTGAGATAGTTAACACTATCTTAGTAAGAATTTTTATTTGTTTTAAATGTTCAAATATTGCTCGTTTGCATTTTCTATGATTATTCTACTTAGTTATTAAGAAAAAACTAAAAGTTATATATATTTTCTTTTTCTTGCAATAGCCCTATGGTGGGTCAAAGCCGTCTGCCTATTGGCAGATATCGAGGCAGGAGATGTTTATTTTACAGCGTGGGGTTTCTTAGAGTGTTCTCAAAAGCTCTGGCAAAATAGTTATAGTGATTTCAAATGCGTTGACGAGGTTTCTTAATGTGATCTCGAAAGCCCTAGCAAAGTATCGTTTAATGATGTCAAAGTCGTTGTGTTTTAGAGTGATCACGAAAACTCTGACAAAATATTTATGATGATTTCGAAAGCGTTGACAAAATATTTAGGATGATTTCGAAATCGTTGACAAAATATTTATGATGATTTCGAAAGCGTTGACAAAATATTTAGGATGATTTCGAAAGCGTTGACAAAATATTTATGATTATTTCGAAAGCGTTGACAAAATATTTAGGATGATTTCGAAAGCTTTGACGATGTATCTTAGGGTAATCGCAAAAGCTCGGCATACTATTGTATAGTGATATATCGTAGGAGGGTAGTGAAAACTCTGACGAATTATCGTATAGTGATTTCGAAAGCTTTAGCGATGTATCGTAGGATGACCTCGAAACCTTTAGGGATATATCATAAAATGATTTCGAAAGTTTTAGCGATGTGTCATAGGATGATCTCGAAAGCGTCGCCGATAAATCCAAAGACTTTTTCCAATGAGCAACCTGAACGGCACAATTTATAGTTCAATATCAATAACAAAAAATAAATAAAATAAGATAAAAATTTATTGATCCATATTCAACTAATACAGATTTTCTATTTTAATCGAAAAAAAAATTGTTTTGAAGTGAATCGTTACTTAAAAATTAAACAGGTCCTTTAAGATTGTAAGGATATAGTTAGTTTCTTTAGCGAAAATATCATATCTAAGAATTTCCAGAAATATCGCAAATACTTACCAGATGAATCCATACATTGTGGAAGACAGATTTCTCCCTTTCTACTTCCGCGGAAGGGAAACAATTATTTTTCATTTCCAAGAAATAACCTTCCTCCTTTCCCTCCGAACACCTCCGATTCATCATTTCGAACAACATGGGTCACCTATAAGAGCCGCCTGCCCCTACAGGAGACATCTATTACTACAGGGGCTCTGCGACGAATGGAAGCACCTACCCCTGAAGAAATATCGCCCTCAGAGAAGAATGAAGAAGGAGATTTAAGAGATCAGCGGAAACTTTTTCTCTCTCTTCGGCGTAATTTTTTACACCTGAGCCTTCCTTCTTCTCGCCCCCTCCGTATCTTTTTGGCGGGGGAGTAAGTCCTTTTTGGAGAGGAGATGTTTTTACTGGGTTTTTTTTCTTTTCCTTCGTCTTCAAGAAAGCTTTGGAGGGTTCCCTTGGCGGGAAAAGAAAATGTTATTGTTGTCGTGTCCCTCATGGAAGGAGGGTAGAGGGTTGCAGCTTCTGTTCTGATGGAGCACCCGTAGGTAGAAATCTGACTTCTGCTCCGTGACGCTCTTACAGTCATAGGAGACCGGGACCTACGGCTTAAAGTGGATTCCGAACCACTACAAACATCCATGGCCCCGCCGGGACTCAAAACCGAAACCTGTGGCACCAAGCGCCAGAGCGCTAGACACTCGGCCAGTCAGGCCCCAAAAGAAAATGTTGGCGGATGTTTTAAAGAGAGTTTCTCGTTGGTGGAAGGGGGAGCACTTACTGCCCTTCACAGCGGTCTCTGGTAATTTTCTCTGCTTCGAAACACTGCTCGTGAAAGAGAATCGAATCAGCTTGCGTTTAGTGTGTTGATTTTTTTAAATCTTTTTTTTTTTTTTTTTTGGGGGGTAAGCTTTTATGTAAAAAGAGTTTCTAATGAGTTTTGGAAAAAATTATTGGCTTTTCTTTAACGATGATTTACATTTCGTACATTTAAAAAAAACAAGAATAGAAGTCTTCATTTGAGAAAGCTATACAATCTATTGGGATTTTTTATTTGTTGAAATCTTCAATCTAAATATAAAACTAATATATATATATATAAAGTTATAATGCGCGCGCTACGCCTTATAGAAGATAGTTTTTATTACCATTTGTAACATGTCTTGTTCTCTCGGTATCAAAAAACACATCAATTATACCAAACAATAAAAATGAATCATTTTTGCTTAGAATAGAATGAAATTCATTTTAAAAATGTGTTGTTTTTTTATTTACATCTGTCGTGTCAATATGAGAAATATATTTTTGTAAATATATATATATATATATATATGTTTGATTATGGTAAAATTTTATATAAGCTAAACTGTCGCTCTTGACCATCTGTCACGAAGTTTCGTATGTCCCCCGCCAATTAAAACACTTCCCAGAGATATCCCTTCACCGCAGCTATAGCCCGTTTCCCCCTTCTTCAACTAACTTCTGTAGCAAACGACTGCACCCACCGGAAAAACATCTATCCAAAATCAAACAAAAATCCGGTATGTTCATCTTTTTGAACATACCGGATTTCCATACGGTTAGAAATAGTGACCATCAAACACGCACATAGAAGGGACGCACATCCAAGGGACACACATAGAATATAGCATAGCATATGAATTATACAGGGTGACCACAATTAAAATCCCACTTTCAAAATGCTATAGAAAAAGAACCACTCGTCATAATAAGCTCAAATTTGTACTGAAGATAGTTGAAGAAGGGGGAAACGGTACCGCATCAAAAAATGTTCGAAAGTGTATTAAGAGAGGGCGATGCAAGCGGCATAAAAGAAGTGAATTGAGTGCTGCAGTGATATTTTGAATCGAAATGACAACGTATTTGGCATGAGTTGCACATTAAACCAACTCTTTTTAACTCTCTTACTTTTCAACTCTTTCTCTCTCTCTCTCTCTTTCTCTCTCCAACTAGTGCTCTATTGTTTCGGGTTTTTTTAGGGAAAAAATGACTTCCAAGTCATTCATGAGTTGTGACACTGTGAGTGGAAAGCCTATCCACCACAGCGCAGTATTATCATATTGAATGGGGAAAATCGGTGGAACATTTTTTGATGCCATACCGTTTCCGCATAAGCCATACCGTTTTTTTTATGCCATACCGCATAAGCCACGGACGCGGAGTAACAATACCCCCTCAACGCTTGACGATCATGTTAGACCAGGACCAACGGTTTAAAGTGGATTCCGAACCAATACAAACATCCATGGCACCACTGGGATTCAAATCCGAAAACTGCGGTGCCGAGTACCAGAGCGCCGGCCACTCGGCCATCAGGGCCTTATGTTTAGAAATAATTAAGACCTTTTTTATTATAAATTAAATACCCTTTGGATAAATCTATAGATATAAAAAAAAATTCTATAAATGTTCTCATTACTTAAATAAAAACATTAAATAACGTTGAAAGAATATTTACAAACTCTGATCAATACTATTTAAAAATGATAAAAATCCAATAAATGCTTTTCTTAATGAATAAAAAAAAATATTTCTTATTTTTATGAATGGCATATAATAACATATGCATGGAAATTAGTTTCCTATAATTTATTTACCTACTAGATCCGATATATTACGGATAATTCGTCTAGACAATGTACTTCAAGTGCATCATACTCTAATATCCAGGGTATTGATTTTATTTAATACCACCCGCAATTCTTTTCCACCGTATCTTGATGCAAAATCCGGTTCGATTTTCGATCAAGCCCGTATTTTTATCATTATCTTTTTTTTATGTAATTATCTTTAGGTGATCAATCACCGAATTCCGATATTATTCAGACTGATAGAGATGACTCACAGTGAAACCATTTGAAGGGAAAATCTCTTGTTCTCTTTTTTTATCTTTTCACTGTGATATTTTTTTTTCCTATAAAAAGAACTAAGCTTTGATGGGATTGCGATTTTTTTTCAACTTGCTTGGAAAACTTTCCAGCGTTTTTTAAAAGTGTTCATTTCATGAGTAAATATTTTTAAAATAAATTTTGAAACTCACATCTGCACTGAAGAAAATTCCGCAGAAAGTTATGTTCCGCACATGTTAAAAGAAGTTGAATATTTCATGTCAATATGAGCAATATATTTATGTAAATATATATTTTTTTTGTTTAAGGTAAAATTTTGTATAATTATTGTACAGGGTGATTACAATTACCCACTTTCCCACTTTCAAAATGCTGTAAAAAAAGAACCTCTCGGCACAATGAGTTCAAATTTGAACTGAAGATACTTGAAGAATTGGGAAACGGTATGGCATCAAAAAAAAAGTTCTACTGGTATTTCCCATCCAATTGGTATGACCTTGCCGTGGTGGATGGGTTTTCCACTAACAGTGTCACAACTGTCGAATGACTTGGAAGTCATTTTTCCAGTTAAAAAACAAAAAATATACCGAAACATTCAAGCACATCGAACACTACAGTTGGTTTAATGTGTAACTCATACAAAATACGTTGTCATTTCGATTTAAAATATCACCGGCAGCCAAATTCCATTTCTTTAGGCCCCTTACAACGCCCTCTATAAATAGACTTTGGAACTTTTTTTTGGATACTGTACCGTTACCCCCTTCTTCGAATATCTTCAGTTCAAATTTGAACTCATTGTGACGAGTGGTTCTTTTTTTACAGCATTTTGAAAGTGGGAATTTAATTATAATCACCCTGTACATGCGTTATATTAATGGAAAGGAGTGTTCCTTTCTGAAAAAATTGTGAGGTATGGCCTTGTTGTTGCTTAATGTAGGGCAAAAAACCCTGAAAAGTCTTAGTTGCTAATTCAATTGTTAAGATTTATTCGATTTTTTTGTATTTCCAACAGCAAGACAAAACAAAAATGGGAAAAATACAAAATAATGGAGAAAATGCACACACAAAAGTTCCACAAAGTTGACCAAAGCCATTGCCTTAGGAGTTCTCTAGCTTGCCAGTATCTCCATGAGGTGCCAAGCAACGATGGAAATGATCTGGATTCAGTTCTGCCAAATCACAAAGAATGCAGTTTGGTTCGCCAAACATCCCATTCCGATGTAGATGTTCATTATGTCAGTTCTTTTTTATGGAGACAAGCCACCAGCATTCCAAAGCATACCTACCTCCTAGTGGTGCAGTCTGGGCAACGTTCTATACGGCTAAGTGATCTACAGTTTTCGGCATGGGAATTATTGTCGTGGTCACTTTTCTTTTGAAGGGCATCACCCCATCAGTTTTTCGAAGGGACTTTTTTATATATAAAATTGATTTGGCTCCACCTGGAAAAACAATCTAGCTTCCTTTGTCGTGAAATGTCCCCCATAAAGATTCTGTAAACTTCTAAAAAGATGGAAATCTGTTGAACTAAGCACTGGAAAATATAGTTGATGAAACATTATTTCACAGCTAAATACTTCTAGGTTTGGTTTGTCGCTCTAAGGTCATCTTGAGGCACATGAAGGCTAAACAGACCTGGATCTACAGTTTAAAGTGGATTCCGAACCACTACAAACATCCATACCATTGCCGGGACTCGAATCCGAAACCTGTGGTACCAAGCGCCAGAACGCTAACCACTCGGCCATAAGGCTCCAAATACTTCTATAAGATCCTTAATCATTCTTGCAGCGTGGGGTTTGGCACAGCCATGCTGCGGAATAGCTTTCTGTTTATCAACGAGTGCCGCTTTTCTGTGAAAAATATCTTAAAAGCGTCTTTTCTTAAAGTAAATTCCAGCCGTAACAGTTCATAATGAACAGTTCCTTTCCTATCCGCATTCCCCCCTCTACACTCAAAAGAATCCTTAGGCAAACCTTGAATAATGGCTAAGCCAAGGGTGGCCACCCGCCCACCTCGAAAATTTTTCCGCTCCTTGAGATTGATCACACTTTTACAAAATATATTTATTTTATAATGACCAAAGTAGTGAAAACCAATGCATTCAAAAAATATATTATGTGTGCATCCATCTATTCAAAACTGAACGGTCGAAATGATGAGGAAAAAATTAACTTTGATAATAATAATAAATACAGGACAATAATATTCTAAACATAATATTCTTGCCAATACAGGGCAGGTTTTATTGATGAGTTGATAGTAAGGAGTTCGCGGAATAATTAAATTATATTCTGCGAACTCATGATGCGCGCGCTTCTTGAAACATCTCATGTAACAGGTTCTATGTTTCACTTTAAGTGACCTCAGACGCAGTGAGCATTTATAGATACGGATCCCTAGATATTTGAGAAAGCTGGCATAAAAAGTTAGCGATTTCGGTTCAACTTGCACCTAAGAATCGTGTTTTTTCCCCCAAAAAAAATAATATTCACCAAACACAAAACACCCTCAAACATAACGGACGCTAACTTGCAACACCCATTGCGATGTGCAAATATCCAAATTGAACCGAAATCGATTTGCAAAAGCTAAATGAAAGAGAGGAGAAACACATATCGCACTAGTAAAACAAATATTTTTGAATGATTTCATTTTTTTTATTTCATTTATATTTATATATATTTTTATATTTCATTTTTATCGTTATATATTTCTTTACAATGAGCGTTTAGTGTCATTATTATTATATTATCTATGTTGACATGTAAGAATAAAAGTAAACACAATAATAATAATTCCTTATACTTCAATTTTTCACTCCAAAAAGTGTCTACAGTGGGTCTAAATCTTATATGGGGATATATAATTTTATAAGCTGTCCTCAGAGTTAAAATCGGATGCATTTCCAAAGTGGCCCGCAAGATCATTTGGGTTGGCCACCCTTGGCTTGGATGGTTAGAACAAGTTTGGCTACCATTTTATCACTACAATATTATTATCCTTCGGTGCAAAACAATATATTTTTGTCTTTTTTTTTGTTCCAATGTTTTTTTTTTGGCCACCCCAGTTTAACAACCACGAAAAGAAATGTCGTCCTGTAAAAGATTGGACATTTTTAATCATCTTCAGATGACATATCCTGGCTTAAGTCATCGGACTCTTCCTTCAAAGTAGCTTAACAAAAGACTTTTTATACGGATATTGTTTCAGTTATTAATATAATCCTAAATTGACTATAAATATTAAAGTAACTTCTCAAACGAGGAAATTAAAAGATTAAGAGGATGTCAAAGATTAAATAAATTTATGAACAAATGAAGAAAAATAAAATCTTTATTTCTTCAAGGTCTATAGTGTATCTAAATCCAATGTGGCCCACGGAGTTAGGATGCATTTCCCAACTGGCTCGCAAGATCATTTGGATTGGCCACCCCTGTTATAGAGAAACCACTTATTTGCAATAGATAGTTAGAAGTTGTATCCGTGTTATTATGTCTTATAATTATACTTAAAAACCAGACAGAACTTTCTTTATATCCTGATGCTGTAGAATTTAGTATATGACCTGTGTTATGATTTAAGTTGATTCAATGTCTCTTGCAGATGCTTGTGGGGGTGTGATCGAAGAAACGAACGGCACCATCATCAGCCCGTCCTTCCCCGACCTCTACCCACCCAACAAATTCTGCATCTGGGAGATCATCGCGCCGCCGCAGTACAGGATCACGCTCAACTTCACGCACTTCGACCTCGAAGGGAACAACGTGAGTAGCTCCCTTCCTTCTGTTTGCGTGAATGGAGTGCATGATATGCTGTACAATGCTACTTTTATGTTAATAATTTACCTTTAGAGACAATATGCTGTTATACTTTGTTTATAATTTTCCATAAGAGACAGCATGTCACCCTTTTACGTTTATAATTTACCATTAGAGACAATATGCTGTTCTTCTTCTATGTTTATAATTTACCATTAGAGAGAACATACAGTCCTCATTTTATGCTTATAATTTACCATTAGAGACAACATACTGTTCTTCTTTAGTGTTTATAATTTACCTATAAAGACAACATACCGTCCTCCTTTTTTGCTTATAATTTATCATTAAAGACAATATGCTGTTATTCTTCTATGTTTATAATTTTCCATAAGAGACAGCATGTCACCCTTTTACATTTATAATTTACCATTAGAGACAATATGCTGTTCTTCTTCTATGTTTATAATTTACCATTAGAGTCCTCATTTTATGCTTATAATTTATCATTAAAGAGCAGCATACATTTCTTTTATGTCCCATTAGAGACCCCTTTTATGCTTAAATGTACCAGAGACGGCATGCTATTCGTCTTCTATGTTTATAATTTACCACTAAAGTGGATGCCTTGATATTTTCTCTGGATATCTCAATTGGGTAATCTGTATTTCAGAAAGCAAGGTAGACTTGCTGCTGCCGTTCCGTACAGTTACATTACTTATCTTTTTTTTAGGATATCCACTAACTGCAGAATATTTGTACCACATCCATTAATGTGATTTTGTTGTTGTTGTTGCAGCAAGACTGCGAGTACGACAGCGTGGACATCCGCAGCAAGATGGCAGACGACGAGGTTCGCAAGCACGGGGTGTTTTGCGGTTCGAGGTTACCACCCCTGATCACCTCGGAGGGCAACTCGCTCCGAATTGAGTTCAGCTCGGACAACTCGGTGCAGAAGAGCGGATTCGGCGCCCTCTTCTTCACAGGTATGTACATAGACTAGCATTTTTATATTGCATCACATAACATCATCATCATATAATATCATCATCATTAACATCACATAACATTATGTTCATCAAGTGAAGTTATTCTTTCCACAAGACTGATTCAACAATTAAGTAACTCGTTCCACTATACGCATTTAAAAATGACTCGTCCAACAAGTAAATGACTCATTCAACAACAGGAATCATTCAACACTGAAGAGATTCCGGAAGCAATTCTCTCTTTTCAGCAATATATGTGATTTCGTTAATAATGAATTGATACGTTCAACAAGTCAAGTGAGTCATTCAATCGAGTGCAGCTCCAACAACTCCGTGAGTCGTTCAGATCCGACAACTCCGTGAGTCGTTCAGTTCCGACAACTCCGTACAGAAGTGCGGGTTCGTAATAACGTGATTTATTTAATAATGAATTAATTCCTTCAACTTGTCAAGTGAGTCGTTCAATTGAGTTCAGCTTCAACAACTCCTTGTAGAAGAGGGGGTTCAGTGCTCTCTTCTTCACAGGTACTCGCATTTTTACATCGCATGTTATACTTTTTTTGAGCAGCAATTCTCAGTGTAAAAGAAAACTTGTTTATCAATTGAAGTTACTCTTTCCACGAGACTGATTCAACGATTAAGTAATTCACTCTACAATATTCATTCAACTATTGAATCGTAACAATAGGACTCGTTATACATGTAAGACTCGTTGAGCAACAGGAATCATTCAATATTGAAGTGATTCATGAAGCAATTCTCTCTTTTCAGCAATAACGTGATTTATTTAATAATGAATTGATTCATTCAAAAGTCAGCTCCGATAACTCCGTGAATCGTTCAATCGAGTTCATTTCCGACAATTCGGTCAGGAGAGCGGGTTCGGCGCTCTCTTCTTCACAATGTATACACATAGACTTTTATATCGCATGTTATGCTTTTTTTGTGCAGCAATTCTCAGTGTAAAAGAAAACGTGTTCATCAAGTGAAGTCATTCGTTCCACGAAACTGATTCAACAATTAATTAACGCACTACTCTACAATATTCATTCAATTAGTGACACTTAACAATAGGACTCATTCAACAAGTGATTCGGTTAAAAACAGCACGAATCATTGAATATTTGAAGGCATTTATTCAGCAATAACGTGATTCATTTAATAATGTGTGACAATTTTTTTTTTCGAATACAATTTTGTTTTAGAACAATTCGTTTTTACTTAAATTGAAAATATGCAATGTTAACTATGATCTTTAAGTTTTATCATATTCTATTTATTGTTTATTTGAGAAATTCAAGTGTCTAGGATTATGATATAATACAATAAATAAATTTCTCACCATAAAAAATAAAATTATGATAATTCTCGAATTGTTTTTTAAATACATTGTAGTTTACAATACACAAACCGCAATCCAATCTCATCGAGTGTTTTTTTCCGTCCACTCCAAAACGTTAGACCCATTATTCCTCAAACTTTTTATCCCTACCACTTTATTTTTTCCCCGTCCATTCTTCCCCGTCGGATAACAACAAGCCAGAGCGGATAACGCCTGAGTGCCGCCGGAGAGAAACATAAAAAGTCCTCCATCGACTTTAGGCTGAAAAATGGATTCAGACTTTCAGAGAAAAAGGAGAAAAGTCGAGAAAAGTTGGTCGGGAAATAAATTTGATTTCAAGACGCCGAAAGATTTGAAATATAGAATTCTGGGAGGTTGTGGTGCCCCTTTGGAGTAAAGCCAGTGGAATCAATTTCTCGTGTGTGCTTGTCATACTCTACTCTATAAATCGGATACAATTCCTTTTCTCATTCCATCAATGAAATTCGGCGGAATTTGAGTTTCAGAAACGTAGTGTCTTAAATTTTTATTCACAATGCGCATGGAATTCTGTGCTAAGGTAAAAAATAAATAGTCTTGAAAAAATCTTATTTCTTGTACCAAAATTTTATTTAAATAGCAATATCTATTATGTTATTAAGAACAAAATTTCTGTAATATTCTCACATCCGCAACGACCTGGAATGGGCAGTTATAATTTTCCACTAAAAATAATTTTTTTTTTTTTGATGCAGCAGGCAAATACTTAGACCGTGATCTTTTATGCTATAAGTGCTGCACCGACGTTACTGACTTAGCACTACCCAATGGGCGAGTATAACTTGAAGATAAGCCATGGACGCGGAGTAAGAATACCCCTGCAACGCTCTGCTATCCTATTAAACTCGTACCTATGGTTTAAAGTGGATTCCGAACCACTACAAGCATCCATGGCACCGCCGGGACTCGAACCCGAAACCTGTGGTACCGAGCGCCAAAACGCTAGCCACGCGGCCATCAGGTCCCCTCCACTGAAAATAAAAACAATAATAAAATAAATAAAATAATCACCCGAAAAAAATGTCTATAGTGGGTCTAAATCTAATATGGTGATATATAATTTTATATGCAGCCTACGGGGTTATGATGCCTTTCCAAAGTGTTGGCCACCCATGCTTTAAGGATACAATAGAATAAATAAAATACAGATTGTTTCGTTTTTTTTTTTTTACAATAAATTAAAATTAATGCAATCGTTTATTTCTTTCTTTCTGATAATCTATGAATAATACATTCTAATTTATGGTACATAAAGCGCAATCCAATCTCATCCAGTGTTTTTCCCTCCACTTCAAAACGTTACCCGTTATTCCTTCAAAAGTTTTATCCCTACCACTTTATTTTTCCCTATCCATTATTCCCCGTCGTATCACAACAAGCCGAAGCGGATGACGCCTGAGCGCCGCCGGAGAGAAACATAAAAAAGTCCTCCGCCGACTTAAGGTTAAAAAATAGATTCAGACTTTCGGAGAAGAGGAATAAAAGTCGAGAAAAGTTGGTGGAGAAATAAATTCGATTTTGAGACGCCAAAACATTTGAAATATAGAATTCTGGGCTGTGGTGGGAATCAAGCCAGTGGAATCCATTTCGCGCATGTGCTTGGCATACTCCACTATATAAATCGGATGCAATTCCTTTTCTCATTCCCATAAATGAAATTCGGCGGAAATAGAGTTTTAGAAAACGTAATGTCGTAGATTTTTATACACAGTGCGCATAGAATTGTGTGGTTCTCTGCTGTCGCTAAGAAAAAAAAAAAATACATTTGAAAAAAGTTTTATTTCTTGTCCCAAAATTTTACTTAAATCAAAGTTTTTATCTATTATGTTATTAAGAACAAATTTTCCGTAATATCCTCACATCCGTAGAGATATATTATGGGCAGTTGTCATTTTCCCCCAAAATAATAATAATCTCATCTTGAAACATCTAATATAACAGATTCTATGTTTCACTTTGAGTGACCTCAGTGACGCAGTGACCCTTCCTATATACGCACAAATTAACCAAACACAAAACTCGCTCAAAAACAACGGACGCTAATCTGCAATATCACAAATACCCAAATTAAGATCGATTTGCAAAACCTGAGTGAAAGAGTGGAGAAACAAATATCGCACTAGTGAAATAAATATTTTTTAATGATTTGAATTTTTTTTTATTTCGTTTATATTTATAAAATTTTTATATTTCATTTTGAGCGTTCTATATTTCTTTACAATGTACTTTTAGTGTCATTATTATTATATTATCTATGTTAACATGTAAGAATAATAGTAAACATAATAATAATAACTCATTTTGCTTCACTTTTTCACCCCCAAAAATGCCTTTAGTTGGTCTAAATCTAATATGGGCCTATATAATTTTATATGCAGTACGTGGAGATATGATGCATTTCCAAAATTGCCAGCAAGATCTATTGGGTCTACTTTAAGGATTAAATACAATAAATAAAATAATGATTTGTTTCGGGATTTTTTTTTTACGATAAATTAAAACTAAAGCAATCCTATATTTCTTGATATCTTTTTTCTTTCTTATAATTCTCGAATTGCTTTTTAAATACATTGTAATTGACGATACATACATAAAACCGCATTCTAATCTCATTCACTGTTTTTCCCATTCCACTCCAAAACGTTAGAGCCGTTATTCCTCAAAATGTTTATCCCTACCACTTTATTTTTTCCCCATCCTTTCTTCCCAGTCGGATCACAACAAGCCTGAGCGGATGACGTCTGAGCGCCGCCGGAGAGAAACACAAAAAGTCCTCCGTCGACTTAAGGTTGAAAAATAGATTGAGACTTTCGGAGAAAAAGGGATAAAAGTCGAGAAATAAATTCGATTTTGAGACGCCAAAACATTTGAAATATAGAATTCTGGGTGGTGGTGGTGGTGCCACTTTGGAGTAAAGCCAGTGGAATCAGTTTCCCGCATGTGCTTGTCATACTCCGCAATATAAATCGGATGCAATTCCTTTTCTCATTCCATCAACGAAATTCGGCGGAATTTGAGTTTTAGAAAACGGAGTGTCGTAGCGTTTTTATGCAGAGTGTGCATGGAATTCTGGGGTTCTCTGCTGTTGCTAAGGTAAAAATAGACTTGAAAATAAAATTCAAAAAAATATTTCTTGTCTCAAAATTGTATTATAAATAAAAGATTCATCTATTATGTTATTAAAAACTTTTGTTTTGTATAATTTCCTCATATCCGCCATGCCATGTTATAGGCAGTTGTAGTTTTTCTCCCAAATAATAATAATAATAATAAACGGAACAATTATGTCCACGGACAATTTCAGATTGTACATCTGTTTTTATTTGTTCTACTTTTAATTATAAACTTTGTTCGATGATAGCGTTCTTGATGGCCAAGTGACTAGCGCTCTAGCCATGCTTAGTACAAGCTTCAGATAGGAATCCTAGAGGGGGCATGGATGTTTGTGAGGGGTTCGGAACCCAATTTAGACTGTAGGTTCAGGCAATTTTTTTTTATCTACGGTTTAGAGGGGATTCCGAACCACTGCAAACAATTATGGCACCACCGGGACTCGAATCCGAAACCTGTGTCACCGAGTGCCAGAGCGCTAGTCATTTGGCCATCAGACCTCTTTACTTTAAATACTTTTAATTTCTTCTTACTTTAATTACTTACTTTATTTCTTTTTTACTTCAATTACTTTAATGCAAAGTTTTCTGTTAATCTTTATAACGATTGAAAAAGGAATACAAAACATTTACAAGTTATACATACAGGGGAATTCCCCGGTTATGGTACAAACTTTGAGACGGAAACTTTGAGTTACTAAAACATGAATTTTTTGTATACAAATGTAGGGTCGGGAGTGCCGCGTTGAGGACACGAAAACACTTTGAAACATATTTCTGGCAAAAACCAAGCACAGTTGCCCAATTGATACACGTCACGTAACGAGTTTCTAGTCCTCGTACTCAACCACGATGCGCAATCTATTTTATTCTTTAAAATTTATTATTGTAATAACTTTCTTTTTTATTATCGTTGACCAGTCTTGCTTTAAGGATTTAATACAATAAATAAAATACAATTTTTATTACATTTTTTATGTGAAATTAAAACTAATACCATCGTTTATTTCTTGATATCTACTTTCTTTCTCATAATTCTCGAATCATTTTTAAATACATTGTAATTCACAATACATACATAAACGTCAATCCAATCTCATCGAGTGTTTTTCCCTCCAATCCAAAACGTTAGTCCCGTTATTTCTTCGAACTTTTATCCATACCACTTTATTTTTTCCCCATCCTTTCTTCCCCATCGGATCACAACAAGCCATAGCGGACGACGCCTGAGCGCCGCCGGAGAGAAACATAAAAAAGTCCTCCGTCGACTTAAGGTCGAAAAGTAGATTGAGAGTTTCGGAGAAAAAGGGATAAGAGTCGAGAAAAGTAGGTCGAGAAATAAATTTGATTTCAAGACGCCGAAACATTTGAAATATAGAATTATGGGTGGTGGTGGTGCCACTTGGGAGTAAAGCCAGTGGAATCCATTTCCTGCATGTGCTTGTCATACTCTGCTATATAAATCGGATACAATTCCTTTTCTCATTCCATCAATGAAATTCGGCGGAATTTGAGTTTCGGAAAACGTAGTGTCGTAGATTTTTATGCACAGTGCGCAGAGAATTCTGTGGTTCTCTGTTGTTGCTAAGGTAAGAAATAAATAGACTTGGAAAAAAATCTTATTTCTTGTCCCAAAATATAATTTAAATACAAGTTTTTATCTATTATGTTATTAAAAAAATTCTGTTAAGAATTCTGTAATTTCAACACATCCACAGTAATACACTGAAGTGACAAAAGTCATGGGATACCTCTTAATATCGTGTCGGCCCTCCTTTCGCCCGGCGAAGTGCAGCAACTCGACGTGGTATGGACTCAACAAGTCGTTGGAAGTCTTCTGCAGGAATATTGAGCCATGCTGTCTCGATAGACGTCCATAATTGTGAAAGCGTTGATGGTGCAGGATTTTGGGCACGAACAGACCTCTCGATGATGTCCCATAAATGCTCGAGGGGATTCATGTCGGGCGATCTAGATGGCCAGATTATTCGTTGGAATTGTCCAGAATGTTCTTCAAACCAATCGCGAACAGTTGTGGCCCGGTGGCATGGCGCATTGTCATCCATAAAAATCCCATCGTTGTTTGGGTACATGAAGTCCATGAATGGCTGCAAGTGATCTCCAAGTAGCTGAACATAAGCATTTCCAGTCAATGTTCGGTCCAGTCGCACCAGAGGACCAAGTCCATGCCATGAAAAAACAGCCCACACCATTACGGAGCCACCACTAGCTTGAACAGTGCCTTGCTGACAGTGGGTCCATGGCTTCGTGGGGTCTGCGCCACACTCGAACCCTACCATCAGCACTTACCAACTGAAATCGTGACTCATCGGACCAGGCCACGGTTTTCCATTCATCTAGGGACCAACCGATATGCTCACGTGCCCACGAGAATAGCTGCAAGCGATGTCGTTCTGTCAGTAAAGGCACTCGAGTCGGTCTTCTGCTGGAATAGCCCAAGAAAGCCAAATTTCTCCGCACAGTTCTAACAGAAAGTCCCTTGTACGTTCCACATTGATTTCTGCGGTTATTTGACGCAGTGTTGCTTGTCTGTTAGAATTTACGACTCTTTGCAGACGTCGCCGGTCTCGGTCGTTAAGTGCAGGCGGTCGACCACTGCGCTGTCCATGGTGGGATGTTATGCCTGAAATTTCATACTCTCGGCACACTCTTGACACAGTGGATCTGGGAATGTTGAATTCCCTAACGATTTCCGAAATGGCATGACCCATGCGTCTAGCTCCAACTAACATTCCGCGTTGAAAGTCTGTTAATTCCCGTCGTGCGGTCATCATCACGTCAAAACCTCTTCACATGAATAACTTGAACAGAAATGAAAGCTCTGCGAAAGCACTGCGCATTTATACCTGTTCTACGCGATGCTACTGCCATCTGAAAATTTGCATATTGCTATCCCATGACTTTTGTCACTTCAGTGTATATTGTAGTGAGTTACCATGGCACCGCTGGGATTCGAACCCGAAATGTGTGACACCAAGCGCCTGTTCGATGATGTTATTGAGGTAAATATAAATAGATTTTATTTCTTGTCCCCAAATTTTATTTAAATAAAACTTTTTGTCTATTCATGTTATGAAGAAATTCTGTTAAGAATTATATAATTTCCTGACATCCGCCATGCCATGTTATGGGCAGTTGTAATTTTCCACCAAAAAAACAAATAATGATAAAAATAATAAACGGAACAATTATGTCCATGTACAATTTCCGATTGTGCATTTGTTTTTCTTCTAATTATAAGCTCTGTTCGATGACAGCGACCTGATGGCCAAGTGGCTGCCGCTCTACTACAGACTTTAGGTTCGAATCCTGGCGGTGGTAGGGATGTTGTGAAGGGTTCGGAATCCACTTCAAACTGTAGGACCCAGTCTGTTTAACCTTCGTGGGCACAACATGACACTAGAGCAACAAATTAAACTATTCGATGATAAATTGTTAGATATCACAGTATTATTTATATGTATTTTTTACTTTAATTGATAAGTTTTCTATTAATCTTTACAACGATCGAAATGTGTATACATTAAATTTAAAGCATTTAAAAAGGAATGATATATATATATATATCAATTATGTGTAAATAGGTGTATGTATATATATATATATGCATACACATATATACACATAATTGAACGGTCATGTTTTTGTATATGAATGTAGGGTCGTAAGTGACACGTTGAGGAACGAACACCCTTTCAAACATATTTTTTTCAAAAGCTAGGCTCAGTGCGCCAATTGATACGCGTCAAGTGACGAGTTTCAAGTCCTCGTACTCAACCCCGATGCGCACTCTATTTTATTCTTTAAAAGTTATTATTGTAATAAATTTCTTTTTATTTGGGAATAGCAACCCCTACTTTAAGGGTTTAATAAAATTAAAAAAATGCAGATTTTTTCGTTTTTGCTCTTTTATAATAAATTAAAACTAATACAATCGTGTATTTCTTGATATCTTCTTTCTTTCTCATAATTCATGAATTGCTTTTTAAATACAACGTAATTCACGATACATACATAAAACCGCAATCCATTCTCATTCACTGTTTTTCCTGTCCACTCCAAAACGTTACCCGTTATTCCTTTAACATTTTTATCCCTACCACTTTATTTTTCCCCATCCTTTCTTCCCCGTCGGGTCACAAGAAGCCGCCTGAGAGAGAGGAGGGCGGGGAAACACAAAAAGTGCTCCGTCGACTTAAGGTCGAAAAATAGATTGAGACTTTCGGAGAACAGGGATAAGAGTCGACAAGAGTTGGTGGCGAAATAAATTTGATTTCGAGGCGCCAAAACATTTGAAATATAGAATTCTGGGTGGTGGTGGTGCCACTCTGGAATGAAGCCAGTGAAATCTATTTCCCGCATGTGCTTGTCATACTCCACTCTATAAATCGGATGCAATTCCTTTTCTCATTCCATGAATGAAATTCCGCGGAAATAGAGTTTTAGAAAACGGAGTGTCGTAGCATTTTTATACACAGTGCGCATAGAATTCTGTGGTTCTCTGTTGTAGCTAAGGTAAGAAATAAATAGACTTGGAAAAAAAATCTTATTTCTTGTCCCAAAATATAATTTAGCAATCTATTATGTTATCAAGAAATTCTGTTAATAATTATATAACTTTCTCACATCCGCAACGATATATTATGGGCAGTTGTAATTTTCAAACAAATAGTAATAAGAGGGCCTGATGGGAGTGGCTAGCGCTCGGTACCACGGTTCGAGTGCCAGCGGTACCATGGATGTTTGTAATGGTTCTGGATCCACTTTAAACCGTAATTTAATAGGATCGTAGCACGTTTGGGGGATAGTGTTACTCGCATCCGTAGCCTATCTTCAAGATATACGGATCCCCTGTGTAGTGCTAAATGAGTAACAGACCTTGCTTATGGCATAAAGATTAACTGTATCTGTATTGCCAGCTGCATTAGAACAGTAACGAATAATAATAAAATAAAAAATTACGATTATGTCCAGATACCATACACGGTCAGTGTCCAACTGTACATTTGTTTTTATTTTACCTGTAAACTATTCCATGTTAAATTGACAGATTTTTCAGTATTATGTAAATATTTTTACTTTAAATCATACTCATCATCAGTGGCGAAACAGCCCCATGGTGAGCTAAGGCCATCTGCCGGCTCTGCAGATTTCTAGACAGGCGATGTTTTCTTTTTGCGAGGTAGGGTTGTCAGCACTACGCCCGACGCTCTACGTTCGTATTAGACCGGGACCTACAGTTTAAACTGGATTCCGAAGCACTGCAAATATCCATGGCATGGCCGGGATGCGAACCCGAAACCTGTGGCACCGAGGTCCAGAGCGCTAATCACTAGGCCCTTTTACTTTAAATACTTACATTAATTTTTTTACTTTATTTCTTTTTTACTTCAATTATTTGTAATTGATAAGTTTACTGTTAATTTTTATAAGGATTGAAAATTGAATACAGAACATTTAAGATATTCTAGAAGAAAATATATATAGATATATATACAACACACACAGTGGAATTCAGCAGTTATGGTACAAACTTCTTTGGGATTTGGTTTGGTTTGTCGCTCTACTGTCATCTTGTGCACATGAGGGCTAAACAGACCGGGGCCTACAGTTTAAAGTGCATTCCGAACAACCAACAAACATCCATGCCCCTGCCAAGATTCGAACCTGGATCCTATGGTACGAAAGATCACAGCGCTAGCCAATTGGCCATCAGGCCGGACATACTTTGAGAGGGAAACTTTAAGCTTACTGAAACATACTTTTTTTTGTAGAGGAATATAGGGTCGTAAGTGCCGCGTTGAGGACACGAACACACTTTCAAACATATTTCTGGCAAAAGCCAGGCACAGTGCGCCAGTTGATACACGACACGTGAACGAGTTTCATGTCTGCGTACTCAACCCCGATGAGCACTCTATATTATTCTTTAATTTTTTTTATTTTAATCAATTTCTTTTTATTTAGATTTTATTAGATTTTATTTGATTTTATTTAGATTGCTTTAAGGATTTAATACAATAAATAAAATACAGATTTTTTACATTTTTTACAATAAATTAAAACTAATACAATCGTTTATGTATTGATATCTTTCTTTCTCATAATTCTCGAATCGTTTTTAAATACATTGTAATTCACAATACATACATAAACGTCAATCCAATCTGATCGAGTGTTTTGCCCTCCATTCCAAAACGTTACCCGTTATTCCTTTAAATTTTTTATCCGTACCACTTAATTTTTTCCCCATCCATTCTTCCCCGTCGGATAACAACAAGCCGAAGCGGATGACGCCTCAGCGCCGCCGGAGAGAAACATAAAAAAGTCCTCCGTCGACTTAAGGTCGAAAAATAGATTGAGACTTTCGGAGAAGAGCGATAAAAAGTCGAGAAAAGTGGGTCGGGAAATAAATTTGATTTTGAGTCGCCAAAACATTTGAAATATAGAATTCTGGGTTGTGGTGGGAATAAAGCCAGTGGAATCCATTTCCCGCTTGTGCTTGTCATACTCTACTCTATAAATCGGATACAATGCCTTTTCTCATTCCATCAATGAAATTCGGCGGAAATAGAGTTTTAGAAAACGTAGTGTCGCAGATTTTTATACACAGTGCGCATGGAATTGTGTGGTTCTCTGCTGTCGCTAAGGAAAAATTTTAGATTTGAAAAAAGTTTTATTTCTTGTCCCAAAAGTTTACTTAAATCAAAGTTTTTATCTATTCTGTTATTAAGAACAAATTTTCTGTAATATCCTCACATCCGTAAAGATACATTGTGGGCTGTTGTCATTTGCCCCCAAAATAATAATAATCTCATCTTGAAATATCTAATATAACAGATTCTATGTTTCACTCTGAGTAACCTCAGTGACGCAGTCACCCTTCCTATATACGCACAAATTAACCAAACACAAAACTCGTTCAAAAATAACGGACGCTAAACTGCAATACCCATTATGATGTATGTACAAATACCCAAATTAAGATCAATTTGTAAAACCTGAGTGAAAGAGTGGAGAAGCAAATATCGCCCTAGTCAAATAAATATTTTTAATGCTTTCAATTTTTTTTATTTCGTTTATATTTATATAATTTTTATATTTCATTTTGAGCGTTATATATTTCTTTACAATGTGCTTTTAGCAATTATTATTATATTATCTATGTTAACATGTAAGAATGTAACACAATAATAATAACTCATTCTGTTTCAAATTTTTCACTCCTAATAGGGGGATACATAATTTTATATGCGGTACGTGGAGATATGATGCATTTCCAAAATCACCCGCAAGATCATTTGGGTTGGCCACCACTGCTTTAAGGATAAAATACAATTAATTAAATACAGATTTTTTCGGATTTTTTTTTTTTTTTTTTTTTTTACTATAAATTAAAACTAAAGCAATCCTTTATTTCTTGATATCTTTTTTCTTTCTCATAATTCTCGAATTGCTTTTTAAATACATCGTAATTCTCAATACATACACAAACCGCAATTCAATCTGATCGAGTGTTTTTCCCGTCCACTCCAAAATGTTAGAGCCGTTATTCCTTCAAACTTTTATCCCTACCACTTTATTTTTCCCCATCCTTTCTTCCCCGTCGGATAACAACAAGCGAGAGCGGATGACGCCTGAGCGCCGCCGGAGAGAAACGTAAAAATTCCTTCGTCGACTTAAGGTTGAAAAATAGATTGAGACTTTCGGAAAAAAAGGGATAAAAGTCGAGAAAAGTGGGTCGAGAAATAAATTTGATTTTGAGACGCCGAAACATTTGAAATATAGAATATATCTGGGCGGTGGTGGAATCAATTTCCCGTATCCCTCATACTCTACTCTATAAATCGGATACAATTCCTTTTCTCTTTTCATCAATGAAATTCACCGGCAATAGAGTTTCAGAAACAGAGTGTCGTAGATTTTTATACACAGTGCGCATAGTTCTCCGCAGTTGCTAAGGTAAAAAACAACTAGTCTTGAAAAAAGTTTTATTTCTTATCCCGAAATTTTTTTTAAATAAAAGTTTTTATCTATTCTGTTAAGAATTATATAATTTCCTCATATCCGCTATGCGATGTTATGGGCAGTTGTAATTTTCCACCAAAAAATTATAATAACAATAATAAACGGAACAATTATGTCCACGGACAATTTCAGTTTGTACATCTGTTTTTATTTGTTTTACTTTTAAATATATAATCTGTTCGATGATAGCGACCTGATGTCCAAGTAGCTAGTGCTCTAGCCTTGAGTAGTACAAAGTTACGGTTCGAATCCTGGCTGTGGTATGGATGTTTCTGAATGGTTCGGAATCCACTTTAAACTGTAGGTCCCAGTCGATTAAACCCTCGTCTGTATAAAAGGATAGTAGAGCGACAAACTAAACTATTCGATGATAAATTGTTAGGTTTTATAGTATTATGTATATGTATTTATTAATTTAATTGATAAGTTTTCTATGAATCTTTACAACGTTTGAAATGTGAATACAGAATATTTAACATTTTTATAAAGGATATATATATACACGAGATAATTGAACCGTCATGGTAGAAACACTGAGAAGTGGTACAAAAACACGCAATTTTTTGTATAAGAATGTACTGTCGGAAGAGGACACGCGTTGAGGACACGAACACACTTTGATAAATGTTTCTGCAAAAGCCGAGCACAGTGCTGCAATCGATACACGTCACGTAACGAGTTTCAAGTTCTTGTACTCAACCCCGTTGCGCACTCTATTTTATTCTTTAAAATTTATTATTTTAATAAATTTCTTTTTATTTGGGTTGGCCACCCCTGCCTTAAGGATTCAATACAATAAATGAAATACAGATTTTGTTCATTTTTTTTTACGATAAATTAATACAATCGTCTATTTCTTGATATCTTCTTTCTTTCTCATAATTCATGAATCGTTTTTAAATACATTGTAACTCACTATACATACATAAACGTCAATCCAATCTCATCGAGTGTTTTTTCCTCCACTCCAAAACGTTAGAGCAGTTATTCCTCAAAATTTTTATCCCTACCACTTTATTTTTCCCCATCCATTATTCCCCGTCGGATAACAACAAGCCGAAGCGGATGACGCCTGAGCGCCGTCGGAGAGAGAGGAAGGCGGTGAAACACAAAAAGTCCTCCGTCGACTTAAAGTCTCAATTTATTTTTCAACCTTCGGAAAAAAAAAGGGATAAAAGTCGAGAAAAGTGGGTCGAAAAATAAATTTGATTTCGGGAAGCCGAAACATTTGAAATGTAGAATTCTGGTTGGTGTTGGTGCCACTTTGGAGTAAAGCCAGTGGAATCATTTTCCTGTATGTGCTTGTCCTACTCTACTCTATAAATCGGATGCAATTCCTTTTCTCATTCCATCAATGAAATTCGGCGGAAATAGAGTTTTAGAAAACGTAGTGTCCGGAGGAAAAATTTATTTCTTGTCCCAAAATTTTATTTAAATGCAGCTAAATTTTTTAAATTTTAACAGCAGCTACGTGTTATGGCAGTTGTAATTTTCCAAATAATTGGAAATTACAAAAAATAAATTCCCACCAAAATAATAATAGTAATAAAATATAAAAAGGTACGATTATGTCTGGTACCATCTAAGACAATTTCCGACAGTAAAGTTTTTTTTAAAAATTTTATTTATAAACTTTATTCGACAATAAATTGGTAGGTTTTATAGTATTATGTATATATTTTGTACTTGAAGTACTTACATTAGTTGTTTACTTTAAGTACTCACATTAATTTTTTACTTTAATTATTTACTTTGTTTCTTTTTTATTATAAGTTGATATTGATAAGTTTTATTATTGATAATTTCTCTCTTTCACTCTCTCTCTCTATATATACATATATATATACAAGTTGATTATAATTATTCTTCGAACTGTAAACTCATAAATAAAGCAGGCAATATCTGTCCTATATTCGTAGGAATATTATTTTGAAATCGAAGTAAATTTTTTCTCATCATTTCGGCAGTTCATTTTTGAGTATAGGGATACACACAAAATGTATTTTTTGAATACATTGGCTTTCACTGCTCCCGCCATTATAAAATAAATGTATTTTGTAAGAGAGTGATCAACCTCCCTGACCAGAAAAATATTCCACCCTTGCGTTAAACAATGTACTACATAAAGAATGAGTATTTTGATTTTTTTCCTCCAATTGTATTAACCTATAAATTCATTTATGTCTAAACAACATAAGACTTTTTTAGAACTTGTTTGGAGTTAAATCTAATTAAGGCTTATTTTAGATCCGACTTGCCATGGAACTTTTAAAAAAAAAATTGTTTTAGTAAGAAATAATATGAATTTAGCTGTTAAAACCATCGAGAAGTTAAGACACATTGACTGACTTCCCTATAATATAAAATATATACACTCAAGAACCAAAACATTATGACCTCCTGTCAATAACGAGTTGGCCCACCTTTGGTGCTCCACGCAGCTTCAACCCGCCTTGGCACGCATTAATATCACCACTTAATACCAGTTAAATACCACTTCCACCTGATCACGTGCCTTCCATGTCATCCAGGCGAGTTCATTGCGAAATGTAGGGGGGTGGTCATAATGTTTTGGCTCTTGAGTGTACATTCGAACTTGAACTGATTAACCTGTTTGTTTGCAGACAAAGACGAGTGCGCCACCAACAACGGCGGATGCCAGCACATCTGCAAGAACACCATCGGCAGTTACGCCTGTTCGTGCCACAACGGATTCGTCCTACACGAAAACAACCACGACTGCAAAGAAGGTAAGCACAGCAGCAACTGATTCTAAATCGCATCCATAAGTGCAATAGGCTACTTCGAGTTTTTAGTTGAAAAAGCGTGAGAAATATTTGGTTTCAATAAATAACAACAACAATACATTTTTTTTCATTCGCTCGATAAATACAGGGTGATTATAATTAAAGTCCTACTTTCAAAATGCTGTAAAAAAAGAACCACTCATCACAAAGAGTTCAAATTTGAATAGAAGGCATTTGAAGAAGGGGGAAACAGTATGGCATAAAAAAAAGTTCCACCGATTTTTTCCATCCAATTTGGTACGACCTTGCCGTGGTGGATGGGCTTTTCCCTCACAGTTCACAACTGTTGAATGACTTGGGGATCATTTTTCCCGTCGAAAAAACCGAAACAATCAAGCCCACTGAACACTACAGTTTGTTTAATGTGTAACTCATGCCAAATACGTTGTCTTTTCAATTCAAAATATCACTGGCTGCCGAATTCACTTTCTTTATGCCGCTTACAGAGCCATCTATTAATACACTTTGGAACTTTTTTGATGCTATACCGTTTCCCCTGTCTTTAGCTTCAATTCAAATTTGAACTCATTGGGACGAGGGGTTCTTCTTTTTACAGCATTTTGAAAGGACGAAAATTGAAAAAGGAACTATGTTGAATTATTCCATAATGAAAATATATAGTTCCAAATTTTATCGATACTGGGCACAACTGACAATGGGCACAATAATAATAATGGACAGTATAATGAATTATAGTGATGGAATTGATTGGATTATTTATTTTATTGGGGTTTCTCAAAGCATGTCTAAGTTATTCCCTTTTTTAGTGGCATAGGAAATGCATTTATAAAAAGTGCAAAGCATTTTCTACAACCGATTTTAACATGTTTGAAGGTATGGTCATCGTAACTTGTGTTAATTCATTGTTAAAAGTATTTATTCTATTTACCAAATCTATCAATTCTATTTCTAAAATCAATTTTATTGCCGAAGACCTATCAATTCCATTTGCGAAAGTTTTATTTTGATAGGGTCCCTGATGTGGGTTCAGAATCCTACCAGAAAGAACCATTAAAAACCGAATCTTACCATGGTTATTTTAAGTCTTAAAACCCTACAACATAGAAAGGAAGATCTGAATTCTATATCGCCAAAATTCGCAAATGAGGAAAGTTGGTGCTTTTGTTATTCACCATACATTTCATATAACAACCACCCTATCTTGTAAACTAGAAGTGGCATCCGTTGAAATTGCAAAGCTTTTTCTGTATCCGTACATAACATTTTCAAAAAAAAAAAAATGTTCAACGCAGTTCATATTAATCGTCCATTAAGGTAGCCAAGTTCGAGACCCAATCAAAATAGATCTAAAGTTGAGATATCACCCTGGAACCATCAACACACAATGCAGTTGTCAGTTCATAGAAATGATGAGTACATTGAACACGTCTTAAATCGCTATTACAGTATCAATTAAATTTACAAAATCTCTCAGTTCTATTTATCAAATCAATTTATCACCAAAGAATTGGGTTCACCTGGGTTCAGAATCCTACCAAAAAACAATTAAATTGTCAATCTTACCAAGGATATTTTAAGTCTTAGACCCCCCTAAGATATCCATACGATATAGTCAGGAAGATCTGAATTCTTTATTCACAAAGTTTAGTTCCACAATTCGCCAAATGGGAAAAGGTGGCGATTTTCAGATTTATCATATGTACATCTACCATAACTTGTAACTGCATCCATTGAAATTGAAAAGCTTTTTCTGTATCCGTACATAACATTTTCAAAAGCAAAAATAATAATAATAAAATGTTCATCCTAGTCAATGTTAATCGTCCATTAAAGTAGACAAGCTCGAGACCTAATCAAAATAGATCCTGACACCATCAAGTACACTGTGCAATTGTCAGTTCACAAGTATCTAAGTAGTAGAACAGACAGATAAGTAGATTCAATACGGACTTGTGTCAAATCACCGTTAAAGTATTTACCAAATCTCTCAGTTCTATTTATCAAATCAATTTTATCACCAAAGAATTATCAATTCCATTTGCAAAAGTTTTATCTTTATAGAGTCCCTGACCTGGGTTCAGAATCCTACCAAAAAACCATTAAATTGCCAATCTTACCCAGGGTATTTTAATTCATTTTAACGTCTCAATAAAAGCTAATGTTTCAGTTCAGTTTTACCACAGTAATTTATTGGTTAAGCCATTTATTGATCTTTCGTCATTTTCCCCTATCGGCGACTTTGAAACTATTTTTTTTTCCGTTCGTTGTCTCTATTAGTTCCCCTGGCAAACTCTGTATAATTCTGGTTGTCAGATAGGGCTACAGAGTGATTCGGCTAATGACACTTTAATTATGGCAAACAGGCATTTTGAAAAAATGAGAAATTATGAAAAAAACGAAAATTGATTCAATTTATTTTGCTACCAAAGAATAAGGAATAATTTGATTATTCTGTTTATTATAAATCTAGAAAATATGTGTTAAATTTGTTAAAAATGTTTAAATTGTTTAATAAAATACAATAAATTGTTTTTGAAATATAAGCTTTTTTTAACCTTTTTTACGGACATATTTTTCAATTACCTTATTCAAATGGTTGCGGCCAATTGGCTAACGCTCTGGCCATTTGTACCACAGACTTCAGGTTCGAATCCTGGAGGTGGCATAGATGTTTGTTTGTGTTTCAGAATCCACATTAAACTGTAGGGCTCGGTCTAATTAGCCGAGTGTTCACAAAATGACCGTAGAGCGACAACCCAAACTATTCAAATGATTACTCATTCCAGTTTATTATGATCAAAATTTCTTTTTCTTATATCCATCCCTTAATTATCAGGGAAGTATTCTTTCGTTCTTTTCTGCCTACTTCCAAATAGCTTATTTTTCTGAATGTAATATACAAAAATTAACAATTAGAAAATGTAAGTTACGAAATTTTTTTAAAAATTCAAACTACTCCGATATTCAGAAGTGAAATCCGGAACAGACTGTCAGTATGATAGTTATTTTCTCTGCCAGACTACTCCTATTGTGTCAAGATATGAATGTATAAAAAGGAACAATTAGAAACTGTAAGTTAAGAAGTTTTCTAAAAAATCAAACTACTCCGATATTCACAAGTTAAATCGGAAACAGACTGACAGTTTGATAGTTACTTTCTCTGCCAGACTACCCCTATCGTGTCAAGATAATGGCAGTCGTTTCTAGTTAGAAGAGAAAGACTGAAATAGTTACTACTGCAATACCCAAATACTACTGCAATACCCAAAAGAGTCATTAGAAAAAGGGATGAACGTAGAAACAAATTTTCTAACTGTAGGGTTACTTTCTCTGCCTTACACCCATATAATGTCGAAGAACTGATGCTTAGGTCATTTCCGTAAGAAGAGAAAGAATGATAATTTTTGAAATTCCTGAATGAATAGCGACCTGATGGCCAATTGGCTAGCGCTCTGCCTTTGGTACGACAGGTTCCAAGTTCGAATCATGGCAAGCGGCATGCATGTTTGTTATTGGTTCGCAATCCACTTTAAAATGTAGATATCGGTCTGTTTAGCCGCCCTCGTGTGGCAAGATGACCGTAGAGCGACAAACCGATCCAAACTTGAATGAATAATTTTGAATAATTCCCTTGAATATGAATGCGTCAACTTGAACGTTTCATGTCGAGCAAAGAAGGATTTAAGACGGGGGTGGCCAACCCGCGGCCCGCCTTGAACATTTTTCAGGCCAGTGAGATTTATCACAACATCAAAATATATTCATTTTATAATGGCCAAAGTAGTAGAAACCAATGTATTAAAAAAATATATTATAGTATGTGTGCATTCATATAGTCAAAAATGAACTGTCGAAATGATGAGAAAAAATTAACTTTGATTTTAAAATAATATTCTTGCGCAAATAAATATCGCACTAGTAAAATAAATACTGTTTAAGGATTTTATTTTTTTTATTTCATTTATATTTATACATTTTTTATATTTCATTGTTAGTGTTACATATTTCTTTACACTGTGCGTTTAGTACATATTTAGTTACACTGTGCGTTATCATTATTATTATATTATCTTTGTTTACATGTAAGAATAATAGTAAACACAATAATAATAACTCATTGTGTGTAAATTTTTCAATTCCAAAATAATGTCTATAGGGGGTCTAAATCTAATGTAGGGATATATAATTTTATATGCGGCCCGCGGAGTTAAGATGCATTTCAAAAGTGGCCTGCAAGATTATTTGGGTAGGCCACCCCTGATAAAAGAGCTTATTTAAATAGGCCTCAAAATTGAGTAAATTTTTTTTATCAAAATATCAATATTTCTTAACTTTTGTAAAATTTTCATTGGTTTAATCTAAAAATGATAAAAACTTTACTTTTATACACATTAAACAAAATAAAAAATAAAAGTTTATACACTAGATTATATGTCTCCCTCTACATTTTTAACTTTCATTATTAAATAAAAAGTATCACTTCATTTAAAGCACTTCAAGATTTTTTTTGTATTAAAAGTAATTAAGTCTGCAAAATTCTGGGTTATCAACTCATAATCTCATCACTCCGAAAGCTCCTGGGTGCCGCAAACCACCAGAAACCCGGCCAAGAATTAATAAACTGTATCATCTTCATCATCAGAATTGCTCATTCAAATAAACCGAAGCAATTATTTCTTCCCTCTATTAATTTCAAAGAAATTCCATTTCCCTGCAACTGTCGCTGCCATCCATTCTATCCATTTAATATGCTTGGCTGGTTTTTCGTTTTTGCGCCTGACTGGATGCAGCCAATTTCGTTTTCTGTCTGCTCGTATTAAGAGGGAAATTCTTTTTAACAATGTAATTACAGATTTCACTAGGGCATCTTCAATAATCCGAGTGTTTTTTTTACTTAAATATTTTGTAAGAACTCTAGAAAAATGAATTGGTTGAATTTCATGTTATTGTTTTCTAATGGCTTGATTTTTGGCCTAATTCATTGGCCATTAGAATGGTAAGTACTACTGTGCCCCAAAAGTAAGACCAATTTTTTTTTTTCAACATTGGAACGTTTTTTACAGTTGTGGTACGATATGGGTTTTATTTTTGTCCCAAAACATCTTTTAAAATGGAATTGACCGATCCTTTTGAAATTCCAACATCATCAACAAGGTCTCTAATTGTAAATCGACGGTTTGCAAGCACTAAATCTTTAATTTTTTTTGGACGTGAGCTTCGTCGGTTGAGGTGGAGGGTCGACCAGAGGGCTCCTCGACTTCAACGCGTTCTCTGCCTTCTTTGAACTCTTTATACCACCTGTTTATATTTAACTCTTTATACCAAACATTTCGTTCCGATATAGTTTGCTCACGGAATGCCTTCTGCAATTCTATACGTTTCCGCAAACAAAATTGAATGCAAGTTCATTGCTCAATGAATTCAGACATTTCAAAAATCCCCAAAATCACTTTTAGCCTCTTACAAAGCCAAGAGTAGCTCAAACACTAATGAATATTTTGATGTGAAATTTCACACAGATGTCAAGGATAGTGCTAGCTAAAGAAGAAAAAAAAAGTAACTCAACATGCCCGGGAAATTTAATTTGAAAATTGGTTTTACTTTTTGGGCACAGTAGTAATTCAATGGCCATTAGAAATGCTAGTACTACTGTTCCCCAAAAAGTAAGACCAATTTTTATTTTTTTCAAAACTCTTTCTTTATTTATTCTTCAAAATTTATTTCATCAAATTTATTTCATTTTCCTTCGCGCCAGCAGCATAGAATAGTAATGGCCGACAGTATAGATTGTTGCCAAAAATCGCCAAGCTGTCAAAAATCGTCGCATATGTTAAACGACAAAACCCTGAAATACATACATAAAAACTAACTCTAAATAACCTCAAATTAACTGAAACTAATACATGTGCATTATAATAAAAGTCCCACTTTCAAAATGCTGCAAAAGAAAGAAACACTCGTCCCAATGAATTCAAGTTTGGACTGAAGATACTTGAAGAAGGGGAAAATGGTATGGTATAAAAAAGTCCCCGAAAAAGATACACCGAATTTTCCCATCCAATGTGGTATGAACTTGCCGTGGTGGATGGGCTTTCCCTTAATACTGTCACAACTGTGGAATGACTTGGAAGACATTTTTTCCGTCAAAAAAACCGAAACAATCAAGCACATTGAACACTACAACGTCGTCATTTCGATTCAAAATATCACTAGTAACCGAATTCATTTACTTTATGTCGCTTATAACGCTATCTATTAATACACTTTGGAATTTTTTTGATGTCGTACCGTTTCCCCCTTCTTCAAGTATCTTCAGTTCGAATTTGTACTCATTGTGACGAATGAAACAGCATTTTCAAAGTTTGAATTTAATTACAATCACCCTGTAGCTATTCATTAAAATAAAAATCCTCCATTTACATTATAATACTCGCTACAATACGCATAAGATATGAATTGCTTATACACAATAAAATTGCTTTTAAAACATTCGATATTCATTCAGTGTAGCAAATAAATAAAATTAATACGTACTCGAGATAAGTATAAGGTTCTCCTGTCACAAATTTCTCGAAACAGACTGGCACACATAATACAATAAATCCCGTTTTTCCTTTGTAAACAAAGTGAAAAATCATCATGTGATTTCCGAGAGGGACGATTGTAAAAGTCGTGTAAAGTGTATAACATGATGCGCTCTGTTTATTACTACTAGGGATTGCAATACCGGGATACCGAATACCGGCATTTTGAGCCATTTGTACAATTTTGTAATACCGGTATTCACAAGTTTAAATACCGTTTTTTCGGTATTTACTAGAAATTTAGAATTCTTATCGGTGAAATTCTTATTCTTATTCAGAATTCTTATCTGAAAACTAGAAATTCTCTTCTGTGAAAGCAAGGTTGTAGTTGTGAAGAAAGTGTGTAATATTGCGATATTTTTTATAATTGGTGAGTTTGTTATTCACGTTGTATTTGCATATCATACTTTAGAGTTCAAACTATTTTTCAGCTTTATTATATATATACTCCTAAATAATACCCCATAATAATGAATAAGAACATAAAAAATCAGTTGATAATACTTCGGTTTGGTTTCATTATTTATATGATGAAAAGAATATGGTGGCACAATGTAAAAAATGTTCACGAGTTTTTAAAGTGAATGGAGGAAGTACAAGCGGACTCATTACGCATTTAAAAAGAAACATGATACAAATTTTTTAAAGAGGAATGAATCTAATTGCGATGAAGATACAAACTTAAGCACAGTTTCTAAGCCCAAGCCATCAGAGATTTTAGATTATTTTGAAAAAAAAGAGATAATTTGGATGAAATTATAAGTAAAATGACAGCATTAGATGGTTTGCCATTTCGAGTGTTTTTGGTGATAATTACATTCTCTAATAGAACTAGCAAATAAAATAAAAAAACACCTGTGTTTCCTTTCTTTTTCTAAAATTTTTACTACCGGTATTAAAACCGGTATCCCGGTATTAAGATCTCAAAAATACCTATATTGAACTTTTGGTCCGATATTGCAATCCCTAAGTACTACCCTACAGTTGATACACTACTCACTCGCTTTCAAAGTCTTTGTTGATACTATTGCACTACACCTCTGTGCATAGAGCTCAAATGTCTCTTTACAGTTGGGAATGATGTTGGTGAACACCATTCATCACCATTTTCCGCAAACATCCCCGAAAGTGATGTCTGGGGATCCGCAACTTCCTACTCTAATGGACCTCTGGGTTTATCGAGCCCATTCTAAACAAATAGTTGAAAGCTTTTGGTTTATAAGCTCTCTTAAGCTTTTGGTTTTGGCTTATAAGCTTTATAAAGCTCCCTCCAAGAGTGCGCATTTAGAGGTTTGGTGTGTTTTTTCCTCTGCGGTCATCTTGTGCACACTTTAGGCTAAACAGACCGGGAACGACGGCTTAAAGTTGATTCCGAAACACAAACGAACATCCCTGTCATTGCCAGGATTCGAACCTGAAGCTTGTGGCACCAAATGCCAGAGCGCTGGCCAATTGGAGGGGATGGAGGAGTTAGACCAGGTGGACTCCCCACTAATCCAGTGGTAGTACTTTCAATCTTATGAATTTTTTTTTCTTCCAATGGCAGATTGTGAACAGTTACAGCAAAAAAAAGAACAACGAAAAAAAAACATACAACAACAACAAAATAATGCAACAAAACATTCTGAAACAGAGTTCATTAATCCAACAATAATGTCAAGTTGCAGATCTTTTAGCCACTAGAAAGTGTTACCAGGTGCACCACGGGCAGGTAGATCTTCTGCGCACCCATCTTATGGATTTACCGTGCCCATCGTGGTGGAGAATTGGGAGTTTTCGCAACGACTGTGCTTTTCGGGTTTTGAACTCACTTTCTCTAGTTCTCTAGTACACTCAGCCAACCCTCCAATAAGCTTCTTCGGCACTATGTATGATAAATTGTCGTTCTATTATGAAACATCTATTTTAAGATAATGCTGGAAAAAAAACAGAACCTGAATTCATTTATTCGGCTAATATTTTCTTTAATGTAATTTAGTTAAAAAAATAATGAAATGATACCATAATTTACTTAAGCAGCCGTGCAAGTACAGGATGCCCCCCCCGTTGGGCGCCAGTTTGTGGTAGATGTCGTCGTTTGTTTGTGCAGCTTGTACTGGGTGTGGTCAAATGGAGTCCCGACTCCAATAACACATTTATTTTGACGCACACAAGTACAACAATTACAATTAAAAACTAAACACTATTTAGCACACAGCACGTATATTTAAGGAACATTCAATTAGAGATTTAGTGGAAGGATTTCACTTTTAGCTCTCGGGGTGAGAAATTGTAATTCAGCGCCAGTTGCGCCGTGCGTCTTCTCGCGTGAGGATCTCATTGCCTACTGACGATTTCTTCTGTACGACTTCTGTTCTCTTGCAGTGCGTAAGAGTGAACATGGTTGAGTAGGTGGAACCACGGGTACGCTTATATATTCAAGAAAAATTAAACTGAAATCATATCCTTTATAGGTAACTTTTCCAAATAGCTAAACAACAGCAAAAAGTTATTGCTCCCTTTTCATTCATGAATTATTTTTACATTAAATTTGTAACAAAAGTGAATTAAATTAACTGTTGAATTTTATTAAAATAATATGAAGCCAATATATTTTATTTGGATATTCGAATTTTTGTGCTATAGCAGGGGTCTCCAAACTACGGCCCGCTAGCCAAATCCGGCCCGCCGGAAGATTCTATCCGGCCCGCGGATACAATTTCAATTTTCCTGTCCGAGGCAAATTAAGAGAAATATAAATTTATACATTATATATCCATCTCCTTTTCTACTTTGATTAAATATCAAGTTTTTTCTTCCTTTTTTCAAAGGACTGATGATCTTTTTACTTTCTCTATTTTTGTTCTACAAAACATAAATGGACGGAAATAGCAAGCTCAGACAGCTTTCAATCGGAAAGGATTTGCAAATTGAATTAATTGAGTTACATTCTAACAATCATCTCAAGCAGTTGTTTCTAAATATGCCAAAGTTAGAGTTTTACAAATCAGTATCGAAAGTAGGTTTCCCAAATTCAATATCTCACGGCCAAAAAATCAGTGCTATATTTGCTTCATCTTATATATGTGAACAAGTGTTTTCAACTATGAACCTTAGAAAGAATTATTTCAGAAGTAGACTGACAGATGAGCATTTGTGATTCCTTACAGTATAAGTAACTTTTAAAAATGAAATCTCGATTTCATTCTGCTCATTAACATATTTAAATTGTAATACTTGTATATTGTTTTTAAAACTTTAGCAAAATTTTTCTCGGCCCGCCAAACTTTTTTTTTTTTTTTTCAATTTTTGGACCGCGACCGAAAAAGTTTGGAGACCCCTGTGCTAGAAGATTGAAATCGAACATTTATTAAATAAAATAATTTTATATGTGAAAGAGTGTTTCATATAAGTATGTATATATATAAATAATAAAACGCCACCCGTATTCTTTCACGTACAAGACAATAATATATATATATATAATATTTAATTATTTGTAAAAAAATCTGTTTCCACATAGGCATTTTTACTTTGAATTTGCCCTTTTTACCCTTTAAAGGTAATTAAATTAAGCAATTATTTAGTAAATAATCTAGAAAGTAATGATATAAGTAATACAGGACATAGACAGCAAATAAAAGATGAAAATGCAATAAAATTAATGCTAGTTACTTTACTTGAAAAGAAAACTAAAATGCCACGAGTTTAGCAACTTATTTATCAATATAAGCCCTAAAAACATCCCTTGCTTAACATCTCATATAATTTTTAAAGTTTCTGTTTTCTATTAAATTCTGTGGAGGTATACATTAAATAAATTATTCAAATTCAAATATTAAAAAGTTCTTTCTTACTGTGTAAACAAACAAAACGATCAAAATACAATTTTACTCGCGTTCTTGGCTTAATTTCAAAAATCGCCAAATTTGGCGCATTTTGGCTTGTTTATATTTTGGAGTATGCATAAAGTGAAATTACTAAATCTGGCGCGTTATTCCTAAAAAAAAAAAATAAAAAAAAGTCGAGTGTGTGAATTAAACAGCTTTCAAACTTTATCAAAACGTTAAAATATTAGAGTTTTTAACTCAATACTTTCAAAATATAAAAAAAATATATGATTTAATTTTTTTTCAGGAAGCTGTAGTCATCAGATAACAACACCACACGGTGAGATTACTAGTCCCAATTTCCCGGACTACTATCCAAGCAGGAAAGATTGTGCATGGTTGTTTACAACAACTCCAGGACACAGAATAAAACTGGTTTGTATAAGGCATTCTGATAATTACTTTTATTTTATATGAAGGAAACATGATTAGCTAATAAAAAAAAAAAAAAAAAAAAAAAAAAAAAAAAAGAGATTATTTTTTGAAATATAATGTAGTTCGTATTTTATCTCTGGTTGTACTAATATTTTACAATATATTGCTTCACAATTAGCTGTAATTTTACGTTGTTATTTACAGTTAATTTTGCAGCAATATATTATAAAATATATAGTGGTAAAATCGCAGAATAAGGGCCGTTGGAATTTGGCGTCAAAAATCCTTTCACCAAAGTGCGCCAAGTAATGGGTTGTAATTGTGAGGTGAATGGCAAACAGTACAAAAAAATTGGATTGTCACATTTAGCGATAGTATCACTCAGCTGGCTTTACAAAAAAAAGTTGCCAAATCCCAACGGCCCCTATTTTTTATCCATTTTTATTGCAATTAAAATCCTTTCTTATGACGCTGTCCTTTCTGAATTCGTCCGATATGGCAACTTTCCACACGATAGATGATCGTACTATAGCACTTTATTTTTCTTGATCGTGATGAACATTTATGCATACCAGGGTCTCCTAATACGCCCTAAATTGCATAAAATATCGAGAATAACTGAAATAAGTAATGTTAGCTGCTATATAGTAGCAGCTCATTGTGTCAGGATGGAATACTCTCTTTCTAATAATATTAATCTTTTTATTTACACTATGAATACATACATACACTTGGCACCCTGTGCCACTTCTACAATATTATTGATATTTACAAGCCAAGAGCCGATCCCTGACCGTCTGTTTTGATCTGACGCTCCTAGCGTTCTCCTCGTGGTCTCAAGATCTCACCGCAACTGCCTACCACACTGGACCACACAGTTAAGGTCACAGTTACTAGTCACAGTTACCAGTTATAACCGCGACCTCTCGCGGTTATAATTAAACCTTACAGTAATATCGTAACTATAAAGCTTTATTATTATTCTTTTTTATTATTTCCAATGGCTGGGGTACATCAAACAGAATAACATATCATAATGAGAAGAAAAAGTAAGAACAGAAGTTACAACAAGAACAGGAACATCAAAAGTTCAGATGATAACTGGAGATTACTCTCCCATAAAGCTCCTTGCCTCCCAATATCTGGATGCCTCAGCTTATCCATGGAGGGCACCGCAGGAACTCAGGTGGTCTCTGTCTAAATCCACATTTGTGTTACACAATGGGCGCATAGCCGCTGCAAGAATGACAATACGAGTAAGAATGGCAATACGGCAAGGCAATCATGTCCTGTTGATAGACGGAGCAAAGCCTCTTCCTGCCGTCTAGGTTTATCGGGAATACTCTAGAGCCAGTCTCTTCCGTATTTGCATCTTACTGAGAAGTTCTTGTTGGAGTGTTGACCTCATAAACAGTTTTATGAACTGTTTTGCAGTGTGGAAGGAGGTCTTTTGGATTTTATAAGGTAGTGTAGTCCTCTTTTTAGCGAAAAAATCTGCCTGGTCATTGAAATACAGGTCGCAATGCCCGGGAATCTACTGAATCCATTTCTTGACATTGAAAAATTGTAACTATAAAGTAAAGTGGAGAAAAACTCCAAAGCGAAAAAAAAAATCAACATATGAAGTAATTACTGATTTCTAATGTACATCATGTTCATTAGAACCTGTTTTTTTATTTATTTTATTTTATTTTATTTTATTTTATTTGCGCAGCTGTTCCACGAGTTCGAGCTGGAGCCCCACCAGGAGTGCGCGTACGACCGCATCAGCGCGTACGACGGGCAGGACGAGGACTCCCCCACCCTGGGCAAGTTCTGCGGCAGCAAGGTGCCCCACCCCATCCTCGCCTCGGGCAACCGCATGTACATGCTCTTCAAGTCAGACGCATCCGTGCAGAGGAAAGGCTTCAAGGCCCTGCACACCACAGGTAACTAACTCACTATTGAACTACTAACCACTATGTAAATTCTATCCAACTCATGGCTTGATCGTTAGAATTAATCATGGAAGGAATTATGGACACGATGGATATTTTGGAGGACTTAATGGTACTTAAATGTAACATGTGTATGCTAGTAACACGAAATTTTCCATAATCATACGATAGGATTATTGTTACTAGCTAGAGCTGTCAAATTTTTGTAAAGAATTTTGGGTTTTATTACGTACTGAATGAGTTACAAATTCTATCCAACTCATGGCTTGATCATTAGAATTATCTATGAAAGGAATTATGGACACGATGTATATTTTGGAAAACTTAATGCTTCTTAAAATAGCAAAGCCATCATGTAACATGTGTATGTTAGTATCACGAAATTTTCCATAATCATATGATAGTCCAGGGATGGCCAACCTAAATGATCTTGTGCGCCACTTTGGAAATGCATCACAACTTCGAGGGCCGCATATAAAATTATATATTCCCCATATTAGATTTAGACCACTAATTATTCTGTAAACTCATAAATAAAACAGAGAATGTCTGTCCTATATTCGCAAGAGTATTATTCTAAAATCAAAGTTAATTTTTTCTCATAATATCGACAGTTAATTTTCGAATATAGGGATGCACACAGAATGCATTTTTTTAATACATTGGTTTTCACTACTTTGTCCATTATAAGATAAATATATTTTGTAAAAATGTCATACATCTCTCGGGCCGGAAAAATGTTTAAGGGCGCTTGTGGCACGCGGGCCGTTGGTTGGCCACCCCTGTACAGGCCGCCCCTGTGTGGGCCAACCGTGATAGACAATATAAACCATGGAATCTTCCTCTAATTTAATCTTCTGATTTAATTAAAAAGAGTTGTTCCACAAGAGTGCATGTTGTATCAAGTCTATATCTTAAGTTTAATATCATTGCTTTTGTGTGTGTGTGTTTCTCAGTGTGTGGAGGTCGCCTGCTAGCCCTGCGAGAAATGGAGCACCTCTACTCCCACGCAAAGTACGGTGACCAGAACTACGACAACAAAGAGGACTGCGACTGGATCATCCAGGGACTCAACGACCACCGAGTCAGGTTAAGGTTCCTCACCTTCGAGGTGGAACACGAGCAGGACTGCGGTTACGACTACGTTGAGGTGTTCGACGGGGAGGACGACTCGGCCAAGAACTTCGGCAAATTCTGCGGAAACAAAGTAAGTAAAGCCGCTTTCACACCAACTCGAGGTTAAATATATAAGAAACATTTTTTTTCAAGCTGATGAGGTAGAATATAGTTTTCCACGAAAGTTTTCATCCTGAAGTTGCTTGAATTTTTCTATTATGTGCATTGTGTGGATGGTAGGACTGGGAAAATAAGCTTCTGATTAGCTGTCATTCTTAGCTTAGAATCTGTACATTTAGTGCTTGAGTTTAGTATTTCAATATGTATTCATTGAACAAAAAGAGTTTCAGTAAATAAATAATAGACTTCATTACTGAACGCAATAAGACATAAAAAAAAAAAATAGCAATTTATTTAAAACCTTCACACTTAGAACTAAACAAACAGTTAGAAGTGAACAAATTTAAATATTGTTTTGACAATTTATCATCGCTCTAATCATTTGACAGTTAAAAATTCTATTTAGGTTAAGGGAAACTAGGCTGAATATATGCAGTAATCTGTCACCTACATGTCAATGAAAAGTTTGCAAAATCAATCATGAAATTGTGGCGCCATCTATTATGTTCGAATAAAAATGATTTAAAACAATAAATTTTACCAATAATTCGCGGAAAAAAGGCAACTACACGTAATGCACACCCTGGAAAGTTAAAGTTTTTAACGTATAGCTTACGATAGTATTGAAATTATAATAGCGATAGTATTATAATTATTAGATTAAAATCATTAGCCAAATCAATTAAAATCATCTGTTACAAATCAACCAAAAAACACGTATAAATGAAACAGTTAAAAATTGAAGTTTCTTATATAAAATATCATTAAGAAACGTTAGCTTTATTACCGTTAGCTTAATAATATAAAATATCATATATAAAAAAAGCGATATCTATTATTAGATATAATATGTTAATGTTATCGCTTATAAACCAAAATAGGCGAAAATTTAAACTAGATATATAATGAAAATTATTTGCATACTTTATTTACATTTTTACATACGTTCATTCCTTTTTTAATACTTTATTTATGTGTTTATATACTTTAATTTTTTTTATACTTTATTTGCATTTACATTACAATTTTTTTGTTATACCATGCCCAATTGAAACCCTGTTTTTGTATTCATAGTTAAAACTTTATCATATGAGAAATGCCTAATTGAATTGTTAAGCTTAAAAAAACATTTGGGTACTTACGTATTAATGCTACCTTGGCTACATATTTGGCGGTTTTTAAGTATCACCAATCTAACAGCTACAGATTTGCTGATTTTTGACGTCATTTTGTAGTGCTACGAAAATGCGTATTTGGGATTTGAGAGAAACAGAACAAGATGCAATTTTATTTTTTCAGGAGCGAAATATTTTACCAAAAAAACGAAAATGTCCCAATTCCCATGACATGAAACTTTATTTTGGTAAACGTAAGTTTTGGAAATGCAATTTCAGCCAGTGTGCTTATCATGTGGGACTTAGAAAAGACAACTGGTTTGAGGGAAGCAGAATTCCATTTAAAACCGCCCAATCTGTAGCTGCGGTTGGCGTTCAAAAGATAACTGCGTGCGCGTACAAACAACAAGATTGCTCTTTATTGGCGCAACTGTAGCCAAGGTAGCGTTAATACGTGAGTACCAACATTTGTAACCCTAATAAAATAAAAAATCACACAATGTGAAAAGATAAAATACGCGTTAAGGATGACATAAATGGGATGAAAAAAAAAACAATTATTTTATTAAAAGTATTTTAATAAAAAAAAACATGGGATGAAAATGGATGAAGGGATTAATGATCTGATGTAAACAAAACCTGAAATATTTCGAAAAAATACTAACTATCAAAAATAAATAAATAACAGACTCCGTTACTGAACGCAAGAAGACATTAAAAAAAATCGCAATTTATTTAAAACCATCACACTTAGAACTAAACAAACAATTAGAAGTGAACAAATTTAGATATTTTTTTCACAATTTATTATCGCCGTAATCCCTTGACAGTGAATTATAAAAAATATCACTGTATTTGAGTGATTTTTTTGTCGTTAAAATAAACATGAGCAACAAAAATTCGCTAAAAGGAGGAGGAATTTACATTATCTCCCTCATCATGTAGAATTCATCACAATCAGGGCCGGATTTAGATGAAAAGAGGCCCTAGGCTATTCTACTTCTGAGGCCCTTTCACCTCCCACTTTTAAGTCTGTAAATTACACGAGAGATAATATAGTACATCATTACTGTGATATATATCACTATGTTAAATGAAACATGTTGCGATGGGTACTAATCTTTATAAAAAAAATTTTCACGGATAACAAATAAAAAAAAAAAATCGAGAACACTTATTTGCGCATTTATTCTCAGCACCCTATATAGTACTTGTAACAAAACTAGTCAAACATAACACACAACATTTACAAAGAAACAAAATTCAATAATAAAAATCTTTGCCCACGAAAATAAAATATGCAATAGAAATTATCCTATTTTCTATCAAATGAAATTAAATATATTCAATACATTGAAGATTAAAGCAAATTCAATTCAGATAAATTTATTTCATAATAATTCGCATTTAAAGTTTAAGTATGAATTATTATGAATTTTAAGTTTTAAACTAAACCAAAAATGGAACTTTATTCAAACAAAATCTAGATCACAAAAAAAAAATATCAAATTGTATATCATATTAAATCTTGGTACTTACGTATTAACGGTACCTTGGCGACAGTTGCGCCAATAAAGAGCACACGCGCCAACAGCAGCTACAGATTTGGCGCCAATCTAGACTTAAAATTTTTGTTCCAAATTATAAAATATATATGAAACACTTCATTTAAAATCAAAACGCTTTCAAAATATTTTTATTCCAAATAATAAAGATTAGCGACACTTAAAAACCGCCAAGGTACCGTTAATACGTAAGTACCTAAATTTTAAGTTAATAGTTATTTTAGTTAAGAACTGATTCAATCCAGTTTATTTATGCTTTATACAATTTATGTTTGTTTATTAGTCATATGTTTAGCATTTCTCCTTATTTTTGATTTAGTGTTTTAGTGTTTACTGTTTTTAGAATAGCGTAATTCTAATTTTGTTAACAATTTGAATGTATAACAATTTGAATGTATAACAATTTGAATAACAATTTTTGTTAACAATTTGAATTCTTGTGGGGCCCTAGGCTGACGCCTAGTTAGCCCATAGGAAAATCTGGCCCTGATCACAATTGTGTCGTTAAAATTGTAATTCATTTAATAAGTAATCAGCTGTGAATGATAAATGGGATAGACATAAATGAGCCATTAAATTGTGGCGCCCTCTATTATCTTTCAATGAAACGAGTTTAAAAAATACATATTACCAATTATTCGCTGAAAAAAAGCAACTACATGTAACGTGCACCTTTGAAAATTGAAGCTTTTTCAATCTATAGTTTATGGATTATAGACCTTAAATTACAGCACATTTATTCATTTAAATTTACATCGTATGTACTTGTGTAGATTTCAAAATGGATTTTATCTCAAGATCTTGAAAATTTCCTTTGAAAGAGAATTTATGCCTGTGATATGTTAAAATTAACTGTTACAATTATTCATCACTAAAAAAAAAAGACTTAATTTTTGTTATAATATGTGTGTAGACAGCAATACGTCAATTTATTACATGGTTTGCGGCTTATGGACCTTGAATTACAACACATTTATTCATTTAAATTTACATCGTATATACCTGTGTAGATTTCAAAATGGATTTTATTTCAGCATCTTGAAAAATTACTTTGAAAGAGAATTTTTATCTGTGATATGTTAAAATTAACTGTTATAATTATTCATCCTTAATAAAAAGGACTTGTAACTACAGGTAATAAGTTGATTTATTATATGTTTTCGCATAATTTTCGTTTATGTTAAAAATTCATAATAATTTGTCACTTTTTCTACTAGGTGCCACCCGAGTTCTATTCTAGTGGCGACACCCTCATGGTTCGATTCCGTTCTGACGACACCATCAACACCAAAGGATTCTCCGCCGCCTACACCGCGTTCGATGCCCCCCTGGACGAAAACGACGATATAATGGAGCGATACCACCTCTAGTACCAAAATCTGTTTATTGTTCATAATCAGAGAACTTCTTTGTACAGATAACTGAAATTTAATTATTGCGGACTACTTCAGTACGAGTGGCCCTCAATCGAAGCCTCCATCTTTTAGATTGATTGGACGTCTGAAGATACCAGCTGGACTTCATGCGAACTGGTATTCAGTCGTGGCTGATTTGGATGCTTTCATGTTAAAGAGTATCTGACGCCAGGAATTGTCTGAAGTCAGTTATTTGAAAGCGTTGTGTGAAGGATTGTCTTTAGATCTATTTATTCCAAAGTTTTCTGAAGTCAGTTTACTACATACTAGTGTTGTTTGTTAAATGCTTTAAAAATGCAATGTAACCCATACCCATTTTTAGTTTCAAAAATCGCCAACTTTGGCACCTTTTAAGCCAAAACCTTCCTGGAAGATTTTGGAATACAATGGTACCTCGGTGCATGTTCTTAATCTGTACCAGATCCTTTGTCTGATACCAAATTAATTTTTTCTCATAAAAATAAAGAAAAAATGATCCCTTAAAAAAAAATCTTGTTGTTGGCATATTCATGGACGGGTTGATAAAATAATTTAAGTACAACTTAATATTTAAATACATAAAATACAAAAGCAGTTTGATGAAATACACACATAAATAAAAAGTTTAATTTCTTATTATCTGTCTTTTTTGATCACTTGGATCTACTTCAAGATCGTCCTCAAGTACGGCTGGTTAGAGTTCAAGAAGCTCAAGTATGGCTGAGGAATTTTTGAATCTAGTTGTGGACATCTACTAATAATATATACAAAGAACTTTGCCTCTGGAGGTTACGGAAATTGTCTGGTCATTGGCAATTTCAATGACAATGACAATTTCAGACAATACTATTACCACTTGTTTAGGCTTTGTTGGCGTGGAACTTCTCTGTAAAGTTTTTGACATTTATTTCATTCGAGAGTCGTATTCCAAACAAAGGTCGTATACCAAACGTGACTTAACCAGTATACAGAATCATCACTCTATACATAAATTGAATATTCAAATTTGGCACGATATCCTAAAGTATTGTCACCAAAGGAATTCTAACGTTTGTCGCCAAGGTATTCTAACGTTTTCTGTTATATTTTAATACTTTTTTAAAAGTAGGCTTTTAAGCCGTTTAAGACATTGTGAAATCCATTAAGTACCGACAGTGATCACATATTAATGAATGTTTTTTTTCGATTATTACCACTGAAATTACTATTGAATTACCAAGCTCGATTATCACCATTGAAAACTGGTTCAAAAAGTCTTGATGTTAGCATTTAGAAAAGTATCTGATTGTGTTGTATTTTAACATTGGGGCAGAGACCTTTGGAAGACCTTCAGGGATTAATGCTCCATAGTTGTGTGTTGTAGGGAAGAAAACCTAAAAAACTCCCACCAGACAATTCGATTATTTGACATATAGTTTATAATTTTATTGAATATAACTGAAATTCTTAAAAATACTAGGTGTTAATATTTATATTCAATCATACTTGGTTTGATATTATCTCACATTTGATAAATTTTCTTTGAACGAAATTGAAATAATGGAATTCATTAAAATTAATGTCTCTCATGAAAAATACATAATATCTTGCAAAAATACATAATCTGAAACTTAAGATATTTGTTTCCATTTACAATTTTGAGTTAAAATTATATACTTAGAAGTAAAATATTTTTCGAAAAAATTATAAACGGGAAATGGATATACACTAAATTATTTGTGTTTAATTTATAAATAATTTGTATTTATATTTAATATTATTAAAATAGATGTAATTAATAAAATATTTTGATATAACTAATATAATATAGTGAATAATATTCACTTTTTTGACATACAATAATAATTAAATTTTTAATTATTCGGGGTTTTTTTATTAATTTTATTATTTTTTATTTTATAATTTTTTATTATTTTTTTATTTTTATGCAGAACACTGGTTAGTAAGCTCGACTTCAGACTATATTTAATGATAATTGAAGCCATGACTTTTTGTGTATGAGATTATTTGTGTTTGCCAAATCATTATTGTAGATGTGCAATTCAGAAGAAAGATATTAAGAAAGAAAATATACACTATTTAAGCTTTAAAAAAGTGCAAATATTTCAAAATATATTATGTGTAAATGTTATCATTTATTTTTTCTATTTATATTTTTGATTTTATTAATTTTTCTTTCAGATATAGTTATTTTTAATAATTATGAAACAAAATGTTTTACAGTTTAATTCTAGACTTTTGGTGCTTAGTTCACTCTTAAAGTAGTAAAAAATATATATACATTTTTTTACGTTAAATTTTATGTTAACTGAAATTTTTTTTTTTAAATTTTATTACATTAATATTATTAAATTAGAAAAAAATAAAAGTTAAAATTAATTATTTATATATATATATATATATATATATATATATATTTTTTTTTTTTTTTTTTTTTTTTTTTTTTTTTTGCAGGGGAAAAAAAAAATATATAAAAAATTAAAAAAATATCTTGTAAAAAAAATTAACTTGCATAATTAACAGATGCAGAAATTATTTTATTTAATAATAATAATTCCACTAAATATATTTTATGTATTCAACTTTATTATGATAATATTTCCAATTTGCTTTATGTTATTTATTTATGCATTTAATAACAAACAGCTACTTACTTATCCATAAATTAATCAACTGCCTCGAGTTCTAGTCATAACTTATGTTTAGTGCTGCCATCTGTTGTGCCATAAACAAAACACTTTTTTATCTAAAGTAATTCATTATTTTAAATAATAATTTGTAAATTAAAAAAAAAAAAAAAAATGTGAAGTAAGTAAAATGTAGGCTTTATGAATGATGTGATCTAACTGAGTATACTGAATGTAAATTAAAATAGTTTAAAGAAGAAAAATTTCCATGACTTTGGAAATAAACAAGCATATCGCATAATCACATATTAAAATGACTATGAACCAACATTTGTTGGAATTTAATCAGCATAGTAAAGATTCAGAAAAAAAAATTTTAATGTGAAAAGTTGGGACGCTCAACTTCATTCAATTTCCTTCTTCATGTTTGCTGATTTTACATTAAAGTAGATTCTATATCTAGTGTTCTTCGGATAGAATAACTGTTATAAGATAAAATGTAAAAGAGTAACCAAAGTTTTCCTGAAAATATAATGGCATTTATTAAAAAAAATATTATTATAAGAACTACATAATATGATGATAATAAATAATTATATCAAAAGTTCTATGAAGTATTAAAAATGATTAGAAAGAACAAAAAAAAATTTTAGATATTGTTTTTTTTTAAAAAACAGATTAATTATATATTTAAATTAAAATGTTTTGTAATAAATAGCATTCCATATTTATTGTTAGTGATTTTGAAACATTTAATCTAAAAGCAACATTTCTTTGTGTGTGTTGCTACATTGAATATTTAATATTATCGTTAATTTCAGAAATTTGTACTGAAAAGAGAATATTTTTAATTATATAAAGTGTTTCAAAATGTTTTTAACCTCTAAATTACAAGAGTTAAATGAAACAGCGCAGTGGAAGTTTATTATTTAAATCATTGTCATAATAATAATAAATTCATTCACATATAATTTATCAATAATTTATCAATAATTTATAAATCCATTCACATATTTATAATTGTGAAAAAAAAATAATTAAATACAAACAAACAAATAAAAACTTCATAAAGCAATGAAAATAATAAAAAAATTAACAAAATTAATTATTTTTTTAAATTTATGTAAAATTACTTAACAATGGAAAGCAATTCATTGAGTATGCCTTTGAAATTTTCATTAAAAATATTAAAAATGTTTAAAAAATAAACATTTTTGTATGTTAACATTTTAATTTTTAACTGGGACATTTAATGATAATGATAATTTCAATGATATTATTTCCTTCAATCAATTATCATTTTCAGAGCGATAATGTGTATATTTTATTGTGATGAAAATGCTAATGCTCTTCAATTGTGAATAGAACTCTGGTTAACTCTTTGGCGTTAGCTTCTAGACGCGTTAAAAGTAGATTTCTGAGCGCTAGTGAGCCTTCTATTAACTGTATGAATACTGTACATGTATTATTAATGAATGTCTTTGTTTTTAACTACTTATTATTAAAGGTTCGTTTTCAATTTAAGTCTCTGTCTTCTTTCTCTCTCACACACACATTACAATTGCATAAATGTTTTTTTAATTAATTGAAAATTAATTAAATATTAAAAATTTCATTTAATTAAAATTTTGTAATTTAAGAAAATTAATTTAATTGAATTTAATTAAATATTTAATTAATTTTAACTTTGATGAAAGATTTTAATTCAGATAATAAAATATTAAATTAAGAAAAATTAATTATTAAAATATTAATTTGAGAAAATTAATTTCATTGAATTTAATTAAATATTTAATTAATTTGAACTTTGATGAAAGATTTTAATTTAGATAATAAAATATTTTTGATAAATTAAATAAGTTCATATATATTCTATTTAGTGCATGAAATCTACTGTTCTGTGATAATCTGAAGTGAAGTGAAATAATTAAATCAATTAAGAAACTTTTAAAAGTATAGCTGTTGATATTTCTACTTAAACTATATAACACTTTTAGTTGTTTAATTTAAAGAATTCAAAAATTTTAAATGTTCTAGATAAATTTATATTATTATAAATGCATAAAAACATTAATTTAAAAAAAAAATAGTATTTCTTAAATTATTATTAAATAAAAATAAAAATAAAATATTATGTATTAAAAATATTCAATCTTCTGAAATAGATTGATAATTTAAAAACCAAATAACTATATCTGAGTTTTGAAGTCGGACATTTAAATTAGGGATTCAAATGATCTTGCGGACCACTTTGGTAATGCATCATAACTCCGCTGGCAGCATATAAAATTATATATTGGAAAATTGAAACGTAATGAGTTATTATTATTGTGTTTACTATTATCTCTACATGAAAACATATATAATATTATAATAATGATACTAAAACGCACATCGTAAAGAAATATCTAACACTAAAAAAGAAATGCAAAAAATATATAAATATACATGACATAAAAAAAATGAAATCATTAAAAAAATATTTATTTTACTAGTGAGATATTTGTTTCTCCACTCTTTCACTTAACTTTTGCAAATCGATGCGCGCGCATCATGAATTCGCAGAATATAATTTAATTATTCTGGGAACAGGCACTATCTGTCCTATATTCGGCAGAATATTATTTTAAAGTCAAAGTTAATGTTTTCTCATCATTTCGACAATTAATTTTCTAAATATATGTATGCACACATAATGTATTTTCTTAATAAACTGGTTTCCACTACTTTGGCCATTATAAAATAAATATATTTTGTAAAAGTGTGATAAGTCTCACGGGCCGGAAAAATGTTCAAGGCGTTCCGTGGGTTGGCCACCAATGGTTTAAAATCTCTCTTTTTTTTTAAATATAAATTTTAAAGATATATCCGTAAGAATATTTTACATTGTTACACTGTGACACATTTAATTAAAATTACTACTTCATATCTTATGATAAATACAAATATATGGTTTATATATAGAATCGCAGAAAAAAAATTGAATTTTTTTAAAACTATCTTTTAATAATTAACACTGATAAATTATTGGTAAATACAAAGATACTGTTTGGTACCTAATTTTAAAAGTACTGAAAAATACTTAAAAAATGTACTTAAAGGTAATTCTAAAGGTAAAATGCTTAATTTGATCTTTATTTAAAAACATGTAATTGAAACAATCAGTAATTCAAATTATATTTATAAAGCATAAATAATTAAAAATACTTAAAAAAAATAATAATAAATAATTCTAAAATAGCTTAATTTTATCTTCATTTAAAAACATGTAACTGAAGTAATCAATAATTCAAGTTATATTTATATAGCATAAAAAAGGAAAAATACTTAAAAAGTTAATTCTAAAGTTAACTAAGATAAGGTAATTAAAGTTTAACTAAAAGATTTACTTAATTCTAATGGTTTAATTTAATCTTTATTTAAAAACATGTAACTGAAATAATCAATAATTATAATTATATTTATAAAATATTACCTTAAAAACAAATTTTAATTTTCTGAAAGTAATATAGTTATGAATTTTTAAATTTTTTTTTTTTTTTATTCCATATATAAATGTAGGTTGTTTTTATGCGATCATAATCGCATAAAAAAAAATGAATGTATACGCGATGTTTTAAAATTATAATCTGAATTGCACTGTTTTTTGGTCACAATGATAATACATGTCGGAAATAATGCTTATCTCTAATATGGCTTTAATCTTCTAATAAAGATTAGATTTATTTTTCTTTTTTCTAAATTCATACATTGCTGATGGTAAACATAAATTCCTGTCACCTATAAATTAAAACCACTTTCGAAAAAGATTAAAACCAAAACAATCTTAATACTTAAATTCTGAAACCCCATGTTATCTAACGGGAGCTATGCTCTTTTTCGACGTCAACAGAAGTCACAGGGTATACGAAATATCTAAGCACAAGTCATTCTTCCAGAAGTCGTGCGTTATTGCGCACAATATAACTGTTCTAGGCTGCTATCACCAGGTGTTAAAGACAAAGATTTATGCGTCTACCGATAATTGGGATGGGAAGAAAAAAATGGTCGACTCATCCTTCAAGACAAAGGTGTTGCAAAAGCTCCATAAAGACGACAACGGGTTCGTAAATCTCTGACGTAGGTATTTGTGCGATTAGCATTCCGCCTTTCATGCACCACCAGTGTGATTGCTTGATGGCGCTTCAAGGCTATTTCATTGTGAGCCGTAAATCAAAGTTATGCTAAAATTCTCTTTCTAATTCTTTAAAAAATCGCGGTGCTGAAATCGTGGTGCCGATAATTGATTGAGAATCGCACTTGGTTAACGACGGTAATCTTGGAACGGATCGCCGTCGTTAACCAAAGCACCGCGACTTTTCAAAGATTTGGAGAGTCAAAATCTGAAAATATTTCTAAAATAAAACTACCGATATTTTTTTTTTTTTTTTTTTTAAGAATACAGGCATTTTTTTTTTCCTTCTAATGCAGCTGGCAAACCCTTAGACAAGTGTCTTGGATGCCTTAAGGCAAGCGCTGCACCGACATTACTCACTTAGCACTACCCAAGATGTACGTGTAGCTTGAGGATAAGCTACGCACGTGGGGTAACAATGGCCCCGCAACGATCTACGATCCTGTTAGACCGGAACCTACGGTTCAAAGTGGATTCCGAACCTCTACAAACATCCATGGCGCCGCCGAGACTCGAACCCGAAACCTGGGGTATCGAGTGCCAGGCACTCTTCCATTCGGGCCTAATTATACAGACATACGATGAGGCTTAGCAATAAGAAAAGTTTCCGTCACTGCATATCTTAATGATTGAGAATCACTCTTGGTTAACGACGGTGAACATTTTCCAGGATTGCCGTCGTTAACCAAGTGCGATTCTCAATCTATAGGAGATACAGAGACCGAAAGTTTTCTTGCTGTTAGCCTTATCGTATGCCTGTCTTATTATTAGTTTTTAAAATAAATAAAATCGTTAATTTTATTTCAGAAATATTTTCAGAGTTGGATTCTCCAATTCTTTAAAAACTCGTGGTGCTTTGGTTAACGGCGGTGATCAGATCCAGGATAATCATCGTTAACCAAGAGCGATTCTCTATCAACGCAGAGATGCAGAGACCCAAACTTTTCTTGTCGCTTAGCCTCATCGTATGTCTGTATAATTAAAAATAATAATAATAACAAAGGAAATAGGTAATTTTATTTTTAGAAATATTTTATATATATATATATATTTAGATTTTGATGACAGATTAGAAAATAAAACTACGTTTAATTTAATAAATTAAAACTATCTTTAATTTAATAAAAAAGTAAAAATTTAAATAAAAGAAAAATATTTTATTGGATGTTTTAGATCAAGGGAGGAAAACCCGCAAAAATACTCAAGGCAGGCCGCATGCGCCCCGACTATTTTTCTGGCCCGTGAGATTTATCACACTTTTATAAAATGTATTTATTTTTATAAGGGCCAAAGTAGTGAAAACTAATGTTCTAGAAGTGCACTATGCGTGCATCTATATATTCAAAAATTAACATTCGAAATTATGAGAAAAAATTTACTTTGATTTCAAGATAATAGACAGTTTTTGCATACCGTACGTTAGTTAAGGACGTCCGTTAGCTTTTTCTCCTAGAGCGGATGCTCATAGGATACTGAGCATGCGCGCTAGGGAGAAAAAGCTAACGGACGTCCTACGGTAACTAACGTACGGTATGCAAAAACTCTCTACTATTCTTGTGAATATAGGACAGATATTGCCTGCTTTATTTATGAGTTTACAGTTATGAGTTCGCAGAATTATTAGATTATATTCTATGAACTCATGATACGCTCATCTTGAAACATCTAATATAAGAGGTTCTATGTTTCAATTTAAGTGACCTCCGTGACCATCCCTAGATACGTACAGTTGATTGTTGATAGTAGATCAAACCAGACTCTTAGCTCAAGTTATTAGCACATTTGGTTCAACTTACACCTGCGAAAAGTCTTTTTCAAAATGAAATTGACCCGACACAAAACGCGCTCAAACACAACGGACGCTAACCTGCAACACCCATTACGATGTGCAAATAACCAAATTGAGATAGATTTGCAAAAGCTAAGTGAAAGAGTGGTGAAACAAATATCGCTCTAGTAAAATAAATATTTTTAATGATTTCATTTTTTTATTTCGTTCATATTTATATATTTCATTTTTAGCATTATATATTTCTTTATAATCTGCGTTTAGTATCATTATTATTATATTATGTATGTTTACGTGTAGGAATAATAATGAACACAATAATAATAACTCATTACGTTTCAATTTTTTACTCCAAAAAAATGGCCCTAGTGGGTCTAAGTCTAATAGGGGGATATATAATTTTATATGCGGCCGCGGAGTTATGAAGCATAGCGAAGTGGCCCGCAAGATCATTTGAGTTGGCCACCCCTGTTTTAGATGCTTTGTTTAACGACGGCTATTCGTTTCAGGATTACCGTCGTTTACCAAAACCGATTTTCTATCAACAAGAGATGTAAAGACCGAAACTTATCTTGCTGCTAAAGTCTCATCGTGTGCCTCTATAATTTAAAAAAAAAGATAATAATAAAATCGGTAATTTTATTTTAGAAATATTTTTTAATTTTGATGAAAGATTAAAAATTAAAAATATGTATATTTCCATCGTTAATTTAATAGAAAAGTAAAAATTTAACTAATAGAAAAATATTTTATTGAATGTTTTAGATAATTTGGTTAACGACGGCGATCAGTTCCAGGATTATTGTTGTTAACCAAGAGCAATTCTCTATAAACAAGAGATGCAGAAACCAAAAATTTTCTTGCTGCCAGCCTTATCGTATATGCCTGTACAATTTTTTTTAAAAATTAAAATCGGTAATTTTATTTTATAAATAATTTCAGATTTTGATGAAAGATTAAAAAATGTTTGTTGTTGTTGTTTCTTATCCCACTTGGCTGGCCAAGCCCACGAGCCCATATGGACTCGTGATTGAAGGGGAAGGAAGCAGCTTCTGTTGTGATGGAGCACCCCGTAGGTAGAAGCCTGACTTTTGCTCCGTGACGCTCTTACAGTCATAGAAGACCGGGACCTACGGCTTAAAGTGGATTCCGAACCACTACAAACATCCATGGCACCGGCGGGATTCGAACCCGAAACCTGTGACACCGAGCGCCAGAGCGCTAGACACTCGGCCATTCAGGTCCTGAGATTAAAAAATAAAAAAAATATGTATAATCCATCTTTAATTTAATAAAAAAGTTAAAATTTAAATAATAGAAAACTATTTTATTGAATGTTTTATATGCTTTGGATAACGATGGCAATCAGTTCCAGTATACCGTCGTTAACCAAGAACGATTCTCAATCAATAAGAGAATGAAACCTTTCTTGCTAATAGCCTTATCGTATATACCTGTATATTAAAGAAATAAATAAATAAAATCGGTAATATTATTTTAGAAATATTTTCAGATTTTGAATGTTACAGTCTGACCACGAGAAATAAGCCCCTTTACCTCTAGCTGTGTGTGCAACTGGCTGTTTATTTTTGTGAACTTTACAATGCTAAGAAACAAAAATCTAATTGCACAAAAATGAAATTTGAAATTATATGGTATGTTTAAAAATTGTAATTTCTCTGATATCCAGAGAAATAGCAAACAAATATACTCAGAAATAAATTCTGACCTTGATAGTTATTTACGCTTCCAGACCACCCACACCGCGTCAAGACACCAGCGGCCAGCTTGCTACCGGTGAGAAAAGACATCGTGAGATTTCTCGTCGGTGATTGTTAAGATTTGAAATGGATAAAATAAAACAGGTTTCCTAATAAGACATCAATTTCAAAATCAAAAAGTTAGTGATTGTTTCAGGCTCAAGATTATTATTATATGAGTACACCTATCCATTTCATTTTTTGGCTTATATGGGGCTTCGTTAAATCTACAGCGCCATCTGTTAAAAATAACTGGAACTTCCCTCTGCTGAAAGCAGGAAATCCCCGAGCTGCATGCGTTCCGCCGATACTTTATTTGCTGATCCTCCAATCATATAGTCACTTTACGTAATATTTATATACATGGAAAGAATTTCAGATTTTTATGAAAGATTACAGCAGATAACAGGATCAAGGTTTAATTTAATTTTTAAAAAAAAATCCATCTAACTATAAGATTTAGGTTTGGTTTGTCGCGTCGCTCTACGGTCATTTTGTTAACACTTTAGGCTAATTAGACCAAGACCTACAGTTTAATGTCAATTCCAAACCACTCACAAACATCCGTGTCCCCATTAGGATTCGAACCTGGAGCCTGTGATACCAAACGCCAGAGCAATAGTCAATTGGCCATCAGGCCGCTCTAAGTATTAGATGAATAAATGTAACAACATGGAAGCTGCTACGAGTTGTAGTTGATGGCTAAATGGATTTTATTGATAAAGAAAAATACATCAATCTATTGACTTCATTTTCATAACATTTAAAAGGAATTTAAAGAGTTCGGGTAAACGATGGAAAAAAAAGAGCCACGTCCTCTTGCTGTTAAAAATGGTGATGGCACTGTGGCACCAAGAGCCAGAGTCACTCGGCCATCAGGCCCCGGCAAGTTATATTGAACAATCAAATTGAATTTCTATCATCAATATGCTTCGTGAGAAGACTAAAAGATGATTTAATATTTATCTTTTACGAAAATGTCATTGTATTAAATGAATAATTGAGCTCATGCTCCTTATTGTTGGCACTCTGGGGATTCATAATGTGATAGTTGCCTGTTGGCCGAGTGAATAAATCATCAGATAATTGGCTGTTAGACCAGGCTTTAGGGCATGGGGCCTGGTGGCAGAGTGGCTGGCGCTCAGCGCCACAGGTACCGGGTTCGAATCTCGGCGGGACCATGGATGTTTGTATTGGTTCGGAATTCACTTTAAGCCGTAGGTCCCTGTCTCTTATCACCGTAGAGTGTCACAGACTCACTCCAATTAAACTTCTCACCCAAATTGTAATGAGGCAACTCAGCTCTAGGCACAGTGATGTGTGATAGTAGTAGTCTTATACCTATCTTGTCTATTATAGGCCGTATACCTATACTCTATATCTAGTAGTCTATTATAGGCCCTTATACAGTTTAGCTGTCTAGCTAGTCAATAATACCAACAATACATTTCGCATCCCCGTCTTTTTACTTAACAGTCTTCGGCATAAACTAGGAAGCCTTTACATCGTCATAAATTAACACATTCTAAACAGAAGTTCCCTTGTTCAAATGCCCAAAGCCCTATCCATCAGAGTTTTCCATCCCAGTAAAAAAAAAATAGTATCTAAATAATTGTTTCTAATTTATTCCTATTTTAAATACGGGGTGATTATAATTAAAGTCTCACTTTCGAAATGCTTAAAAAAAGAACCACTCATCACAATGAGTTCACATTTGAACTGGAGATACTTGAAGAGTAAAGAAACGGTACAGCATAAAAAAAAAAGTTCCACCGATTTTTCCCATCCAATTTGGTATGACCTTGCCGTGGTGGATGGGCTTTCCTCTAACAGCGTCACAACTGTTGAATGACTTGCGAGTTAATTTGTCCATCAAAAAATCCAAAACAATCAAGCACATTGAACACTTTATTTGGTTTAATGTGCAACTCATGCCAAATAGGTTGTCATTTCGATTCAAAATATCACTAGCAGCCGACTTCACTTTCTTTGTGCCGCTCATAGCGCCATCTATTAATACACTATGAAACCTTTTTGATATCGTGCCGTTTCCCTCTTTTTCAAGTATCTTCGGTTCAAATTTGAACTCATTGTGAAGAGTGGTTCTTTTTTTACAGCATTTTGAAAGTGGGACCCTGTATAATCAACCTGTACAATAATTAAGTGAGTTATATAGCTGCTTTACAAAAACCAACACAAAATGTTACATCAAACGACACAAAATACTTTTTTGATAATTTCATATTTTATATTCAAAAAAAATAGTTTATAACTGGTTAAAAAACTAAGTAAGAGGGAAACATATTTTATGGCTTTTTTCAAAAAGAAATATTTTAAAATATCATTTTCCATTCTACGAACAACATAATTCATTCAGCATTTTTTACATTTTCGATATATAATAAAACCATATTGAAATATGGTAAAAAAATCTGAAGAAATCCATAGTGCTTATCGTCCTCTTTTGACGTGATAAATTAAAGTTAGGTGAACTGTATATTGCAAAAATTGCTACATTGCATTCAAAAGAAACCATTTCAAGACAGATGTTTCTTCTTGAAATGGTTTCTTCTAGGAAATGTTGTAAAAAAAGAAGAAAAAAAGGTTTCTTCAATCCATAAGCTCTGTTGTGCAAAAAATCTACAATTTCCGGAATATAAAGTGATTTAATATTTCTTCGACAGCTGTTACTCAATAAGTCTTCAAACTGCAAAGAAGAAACCGAATTTGAAAATCAAATTTCAATGACAAAGAAATTCTTTCGCTATTTATTTTTTTAATATTTAAACAAAATTTTTATTAATATTTTTAAGTAAAGAATATTTTATAAACTAATTATTGCTTACTTGTTGTTAGTATAAGCGATTATTGTTTCCTCATTATCATTAATAGAACGATAGTCCAGAGTGGGCCAAAGTTTTCCTTTGAAGAGATTTCCATGAATTCCTCTGAGTACAATGGTCCTCCAATTCTTAACCCCTGTACAGCAAAATCCTTCTCAACTGCGTCTATACATCGGCAACCTGGGTCGTCCTCTATGTCCCTGTGGGTTTGCCAAAACGAATCTTTTTACAGGGTTTAAATCATTCATTCTAAATATATGAACAGCCCAATTTAATCTATTGATCTAAATGTTATAATATCTGGGTCTTCAAAGAATTTATACTTCTCCAACAATCACTTTCCTTAACACCTCCAAGAATAGCCCTTAAAATCTTTCTCTCAAATATACCCAAATGTGTCTCATCAGATCTTGCAAGCCCAAGTTTCAGAGCCATAGACCAAAAAAGGTCTAATAAGGGTTTTATATAATGAAAATTTAGTTTTTCTGCTTATGAACTGTGATTTAAATAGATTTCTTAACCCAAAAAAAACCCTTATCGGCAGACACAATTCTGTTTTTTATTTCAGATAAGATATTATTTTGACAAGTAATTTCTGATCCTAAGTGATTATTGTTTACTTGTTGTTAGCATAAGCGATTATTCTTTACTTGTTACTAAAAGATAATTAGGTTTTTGTCGTTTTCATAATTGTTCTTTAATCAATGATATTGCGAAAAAATTATTGTTTACATGTACTATTTTGATAATTATGAAAGGAACCCAAAACTGTAGCGTTTAATTTGGCAGATAGAGTAAAAATGTGCATTTAACAAAATTAAATAAAAATAATAACATATTAATTAATATGGCTCAAAAATTATTAATGACATGATTAAACAAATAACGTCTAAAAGAAAAAAAAACAGCTGAGACCTAAAGAGAATAAAACTATAACGTCATCAGTAGAAAATGTGCTATGTTAAATGGTGATTAGAAATCTGATCGATTATTGATTCTGGAATTCCTCAGAAATGAAGGTCTAACAAACCCAATGCCCATAAATTAATTGAAAAAGTAAGCATTGGGATGAAACACGAATGAATATAAATATGAACTTTTACAAAAGCAGAAGAAATTCGAATGTCTCACTATCTTACAACAGAATCTGCGTATTGAATGAAGTCAAAACTTTGTAAGAACACTTGTTATTTTTGTACTTTTATAAATAAAAAAAAAAATTCTGAATTCACAAAATTCCAATTTTTATCATATGTGAACAAAATTCTGTCCTGGTGAGAAGTCCACAAAAATGCAATGTTTTAAAATAAAAATGTGATTTTTTATATTTTGGCAACGATGACCATAAAAATTGCATATCTTGATCGTATCTTATCATATTGCCAAAAATCCTTCAGAAGTATATGCATTTTGATGATTTTTTTTTAATGGATGCTATTAAAAAACACAGGGGGACAAATTATTCTTCAAGTGAATTCATGTTGATAGTTAAATCTCATTAAAAATTTATTCAATGCTGTATATGAAAGCTTGAAATGACTGTTAAACAGTTAATTCAAGCTTTCATACTTTTTTACATTCTTCTAGTTATTGTACCTGGTTGACGTCTTCATAATAGGTCGACTAACTTCTGCTTCATGAACTGACTTGTTATTGAATATTCGTACAATCTTCTGGCTATTGCTCCTGGCTGATGTTTTCGTATGATGACTATCTTCTGCCTCATGAATTGACTGATTATTGAATATTAGTTCAATCTGCTGGCTATTGCTCCTAGCTGATGTTTTCATAATATGTCGACTAACTTCTGATTATGAATTGGTTATTGAATATGCATACAATTTTCTGATTATTGTTGTAAATAGTATGAGTAGCATTTGTTTCATGACTTAAAAGCAACGCTTGCCATATATTAGGTTGGGGAAAAAGAAATCCATTATTTTTATATGAACTTCAGGACTTTATTTAACATGCTTCGGATTGTCCGATTTGGGTCAAATATGCACCGTTTTGTTGTATGATTTGTTGCCATTTTAAAGGTAACTTCATAATGCCTCTCTCATAGAAGTCCTGGTCTCTATTTGCAAAAAACTCTAGTAGTCGATTTTCACAATCCTCCCTAGATGCCAATTTTTTATCATTAAAGAAATTTTGCAATGCAAGAAAAAGATGATAATCGCTTGGTGCCAAGTCCGGACTGTATGGCGGATGCATTAAAACTTCCCAACCAAGCTCCCGAAGTTTCTGGCGAGTCACTGTAGATGTGTGTGGCCTAGCGTTGTCCTGGTGGAACACGACACCTCTCCTGTTGGCCAATTCTGGCCGTTTCTGGTCAATCGCTATCTTCAAACGGTCCAGTTGTTGACAGTAGAGATCAGAATTTAGCGTTTGGCCATATGGAAGCAACTCATAATAAATAATCCCCTTCCAGTCCCACCAAATGCATAACAGAACCTTCCTGGCCGTTAGTCCTGGTTTGGCCACCGATTGAGGTGCTTCACCGCTCTTTGACCACGATCGTTTTCGCACAGGGTTATCGTATGTGATCCATTTCTCATCTCCAGTCACCATCCGTTTAAGAAATGGGTCTATCTCATTCCGTTTGGTGCAGATGGAAATTCGATTCATCATGTTTTTTTCTGTTAATTGGTGTGGCACCCAAACATCGAGCTTCTTTTTGAATCCAGCTTTGTGTAAATGGTTTAAAACTGTTTTATGGTCGATTTTTAGCTCCTGGGCGATGTTACGACTGCTAACATGCCGGTCAACTTCGATCATTTCTCCGATTTTATCGACATTTTCGACGACCGGCCTATCTGTGCGAGGTGCATCTTTAACATCAAAAATTCCTGAACGGAATCTACGAAACCAAAATTGCACATAATTGGCTGTTACAGTATCGGAACCATAAACACCATTCACAATTTTAGCCGCCTGGCTTGCATTTTCGCCTTTGTCAAAGAAAAACTGTAAAATGTACCGAATTTTCTCTTTGTTCACTTCCATTTTTAACACCCTGTAACTCCCAACTAAATGGACCAAACAAAAAACAGAAAAAGAATTATTTTAGTACGAAGTGCCACCTTTCTAACGAGCATAAATCTGAAATTGTTTAATTGATACTTTACGTGATATCGATCACTACAGCCATCTATCGAAAAAATAATGGATTTCTTTTTCCCCAACCTAATATTATACAGTACATGCAATTTATCATTGGGATTTCTGTGAATTGTACTTCACAACTTTGGAAATAAAAATATGACGAAACATTTGTTATTCCTTTCCCGAAATCACATTAACCAACATTAGATGGAAATATCTGAAAGAACTATCTTGTAAGAGTTCCTGAAACGAGGTTGTTTGATGTTGAGGAATTTTGTTTCGAACACACCAATACGCATTTTGGCATTTCGCTTTAAGTTTCGATTCCTAGACCTGCAATGGAGCCTGTTGATCGAGTGATTAGTATTCTGGTGATCTGCACCACGAGTTTCGGATTTGAGTACCGGCGGGGCCGTGGTTGTTTGCAGGGGTTCGAAATCCACTTTAAACCGTAGGTCCCGGCCTAACATGTCCCGTAAAAGAGAAAGCATCTCATGTTTCGGAATATAACAGCACGCAGACTGCCTTAGCACATCATGGGGCTGTAGCACATTTGAAGAACTCTAATGTTACTACTTATAATATTTGCACTGTTATTTATAGTTCCGTAATCATTTTAGGTGTAATTATTTTTTAAGCAATAGCTATAAGGTACGGCAATTCCAGCAGTAGTTTTAAGTACGCTTATGTATACACTTTTATAACATTATAATAATTTATATTATTAGAAAAGTGCATATAAAGTACACAGTCTTTAATTCCTTTTTTTTAAGTTCCAATAAAAATCATATTTTTGCGAGTAATCCAACTGGCATTTACTATTGAATTTCAATGATTTCTTCACCCTTTAAACCTCATCAAGTTTTTATTAGGTGCGTAATCAAAATTCACAAATTGTATTAAATTCTTTTTTTTGACAAACTCGTGGTCCAGTAGTAAGGTGACTGTGTCGAAGTCGTTAGGTTCAAATTCTCATCCAAAAAAAAAAAAAAAAAAAAAAACAACATACAAAAAACATACAAACATACATAAAAAAACAACAAAAAAAAGGTTCCCCCCCCATTTATCATAAATTGCATTAATAGTGCTAAAATTACAACGAGGAATAAATGAGTGTACAAAAAATTAACCATATTTTTCCTAAAATTTTTCTGAATCTAGATTTCTATCAATCTTCATTAATATTTCATTCCCCCCAGTAACATTTACCGAATTAAAATATATCTTGATAGTTATTGAAACCAGGCTGTGTCGGATTATATTCTCAATGTCTTTTTGCCGTGTTAAGATACCGGATTTAATCTTTGGAATACTTTGACCTGCAGGTGTGATTCGCTCCTTGAGTGGCAGATACGTAGCAGATTCAGCTTTATCCAAAAGGGGTACCATATAATCCATGGATTATACGGTACCCCTTTACGGATAATTCATGGGTTATAGGCAGAAAATTATGATAACTAATAAACCTACATTTATTTATAATTTTGAGGATTTTTACGTATAATCCATCGAGTTTAGGCAGAAAATTACGTTAATTGATAAACTTAGGATTATTAATAATTTTAAGGATTTTAGCGTATTATCCTTGGATTATAGACAGGAAATTAGGTAATTAATAAACTTACGGTAATTCATAATTTTAATGTATGGTTTAAATGCAGGAAATTAGGGTGGTTGATAAACTTAGGATTATTAATAATTTTAAGGATTTTAGCGTATAATCCATTTATTATAGGCAGAAAATTACGGCAGTTGGTAAACTTCAACATCATCATCAGTGGCGCAATACCGTCCATGGTGGGTCACTACCATCTGCTCGCTGGCAGATTTTTAGACAGTAGATGTTTTCTTTTTTTTACGGGGTAGGGTTGTCAGCCCTACGACCAACGCTCTACAGTCAAATGAGATCAGGACCTACAGTTTAAAGAAAGTGGAATCCGAACCATTTCAAGCATCCATGGCACCGCCGGGAATCGAACTCTTTGGCACCGAGTGCCAGAGCGCTAATCACTCTACCATCAGGTCCTAACTGTTAAACTTACAATAATTAATAATTTTAAGGATTTTCGCGTATAATCCATGGATTATAGGCAGAAAATTACGGTAATTAATAAACCTATGTTTATTTATAATTTTAAGGATTTTCACGTATAATCCATGGATTATAGGCAGAAAATTACGGTAATTAATAAACCTAGATTTATTTATAATTTTAAGGATTTTCACGTATAATCCATGGATTATAAGCGGAAAATTGCCGTAATTAATAAACTTGTAAGGAAAAGAAGAGCAGAAAAACTTTCAGAGTAAAGAAAATCTCCAGTTTTTATTATTCAGATTTCATTCGTTTCAAAGCAAATTTCTTGCTTGAAGAAAGCTTGAAGTTATGCTACGGTGAGCAACACTTCACCCATAACGCTCTACGATCCTATTAGACAGGGACCTACGGTTTAAAGTGAATACCGAATCACTTCAAACATCCATGGCACTGCCGGGTCTCGAATCCGAAACCTGTGGTACTGAGAGCCAGCGCTCTAGCCACTCGTCCGTCAGGCCCTATCCATTATTTGCGAAGGTATTGTTACTCCATGTCCATGGCTTAACTTCAAGTTACACGCGTCCCCTGGATAGTGCTAAGTGAGTAACGTCGGTGCGGCAATTATGGTATAAAAGATTACGGTCTAAGTATTTGCCAGGTGCATTAGAAAAAAAAAATATTGAAAAAATTTATGGATAAAAATAATTTTAAATTCATTTTCTGTATAGTTATTAATATTTTTGCATTTTTATTCGCCGTGTATAGTTGCTCTATCAGAACATAAATAATGAAATTGATATTTGAATGAATCAAAACATTTGAAAAAGTTCCTCATTTACATAGTAGTAACATTATTATGATTTATTTTTTAGTTGCGCAATATAGTATGCAGTCTATAGAATCGAATTCCGTTTCTTAAAAATGGAAAAAATAAAAATAAATTTGAATGGTGGCGTAATTCGAAGCTTCTTCGGTTTCTGACGTCACTGCAGAGAAGAATACCCGATCACTTTCGAACGAAGGAACAATAAGGTTGGGACAAAAGCAACAAAAAAAATGTCGTCACAGGAATAAGCTGTCTAGTTTTACTGTTGAATAGATAAATCCTCATTTTCCGCAGAAAAGAAAAACTCGTTAAGTTTTGCCTTGAAAAGAATGAGATCTTAATAATAAAAACTTGAGATTATTTACATTGTGAAGGTTTTTCTGCTTTTCTTTACTTTACAAGTTTATTAATTACCCTAATTTCCTGCAGTTAATCCATGTATTATACCAGGGGAGGCCAACCTAATGATCTTGCGGGCACTTTAGAAATACATCATAACTTCGCGGGCCGCATATAAAATTATAAATCCCCATATTCAATTGAGACCCACTATAGACATTTTTTTGGAATGGAAAATTGAAACATAATAAATTATTATTATTGTATTTGCTGTTATTCTTACATGTAAACATAGACAATATTATAATAATAATGATACTAAACTCATATTGTAAAGAAATATATGACACTAAAGATGAAATACAAAAATATAAATAAATATAAATGAAATAAAAAAATGAAAACATTCAAAAATATTTATTAGTGCGATATGTGTTTCTCTACTCTTTCACTTAGCCTTTGCAAATCGATCTCAATTTGGATATTTGCACACGTGGTAATGGGTGTTGCAGGTTAGCTTCCGCTATGTTTGATCGTGTTTTGTGTTTGGCCAGTTTCATTTAAAAAAAAAACGATTCTCAGGTGTAAGTTGAATCAAAAGCGATAACAACTTCAACTGAGAATCTGGTTTTCTCTATCAACAATCAATTGTACGTATCTAGAGATGGTCACTTTAAGAGAAACATATTAGATGTTCCAAGATGCTCGCGCATCCTGAGTTCGCCAAATTAATATAATTTAATTATTCCACGAACTCATAACTGTAAACTCTCACATAAAACAGGCAATATCTGTCCTATATTCTCAAGAATATTATTTTAAGATCAAAGTTAATTTTATCTCATCATTTCGGCAGTTAATTTGTTGAATATGCAGATGCACACATAATGTACTTTTTTGAATACATTGGTTTTCACTACTTTGACCATTATGAAATAAATATAGTTTGTAAAAATGTGTGAAAAATCTCACGCTCCAGAAAAATTTTCAAGGCGGGCTGCATGCTGCCAGTGGGTTGGCCACCCTGGTCTAATTTCTTGAAGATGCTTAGCTCTCACTACTCTCACTGATAATAATGTCTTCCCCAAGTGCAAATAATATTACCAATATTGAACGGATAAGCATAATTTAAAATTTGAAATTTTCTGTACAGTATTAATATTTTTGCATTTTTTGCTCGTCACGTACAGTTGTCCTATCGGAACATAAATGATGAAATTGATATTGAATGGATCAAAACATTTGAAAAGTTTCTCATCTGCATAGAATTAAAATAATTCTGATTTATCTGTGACATTAGATGATTTATCATATACATTCAAGACGTATCAGTTCCATATGTGGTTGTATAAAAAATTATAACGATAATACACCCATATGGGGTTCTATGAAAAATATTTAATGATAATATCCCCATATATGGCTACACAGAAAATCACGACTATAATATCCCCTCATGTAGTTTTATAAAAATTTACGATGATAATATCCCCATATGTGGTTGTATAAAAAATTACAATGATGAACATCCCCATATGAGGTTATATAAAACAAGTTTATTGAATATAACCCTTTACGTGGTTGTTGCGTGGTAATGAGGAAAAATTTCATAAATTCTTGACGTACCGGTTCTGTATATATATTTTTTAATGTATAGAGGGTTTGCCCTTAACAATTTTTGCAATAGCCCTTACATATTTAACCCTTACTTTAGTCCAGGGGTGGCCAACTCAAATGATTTTACGGGCCACTTTGGAAATGCATCCTAACTCCTCGGGCCGCATATAGAATTATATATCCCCATATTAGATGTAGACCCACTATAGACATTTTTTGGCAGTGAAAAATCGAAACATAATGAGTTATTATTTTTGTGTTTACTATTATTCTTACATGTAAACATAGATAATATAATAATAATACTTAAACTACTAACAACTTGAACTAAGAATCTGGGTTGTTCTGCTATCAACAATCAACTGTACGTATCTAGGGATGGTCACTGTGTCACTGAGGTCACTTAAAGTGGCCTATAGAACCTGTTATATTAGCGCGGATCATGAGTTTGCAGAATATAATTTAATTATTCTGCAAACTCATTACTGCAAGCGCAAGCTGGCAATATCTGCCCTATATTCGCAAGGATATTATTTTAAAATCAAAGTTAATTTTTTCTCATAATTACGGCAGTTAACGTTTGGATATAGTATGGATGCACACATAATGTATGCTTTTAATACTTTGGTTTTGACTACATTGGCCATTATAAAATAAATATATTTTGTAAAAGTGTGATAAATTTCACTGGCTGAAAAAATGTTCAACAAGGCGTAAGGCGGGTTGGCCACCCTTGCTTTAGCCCTTACATATTCTTGAATTTCCTTATTATTTTTTTTTAGGAGAATGACTTATACTCCTTGATTTCCAAACTTTTTACCTCCACTTCCCTTTCCCCCTAAACAATAATAAAAAAAAAAAATTTGTCACGATGGCAAAAATTTTTCATCTTTAAGTGTCAAACTAGTCCGTCTTAATATTTTATTCCATTTTATCAATGCATAAATAGAAGAACTTTTTCACTCAGATTTTAAATATTCACACTATTTGGCGACATAAAAATATCAATAGTTAAATTTTTTCAATGCTTGTATAGACGTGAAATAATAAATATTATATATTTCATTTTTCATGACAAAAAATATTAAATTTTGAAATATGAGTCATCTATATAATAAAAGGCCAATCTTAAATCTTTTTTTTTCCTCTGATATCCGATCAAATGCTTATTAATCATAATATGCTTATGTTTAGCGCTGATTATTACGAAACATATTAAGAACAAGAACAATACTAAGAACAATTCTCCACACAAATTACGGTAAAGGAATGATTATTTACGATAGTTTGGCTTGTTGCTCTACAAGCATCTTTTGCACACTTCAGGCTAATTAGACCAGGACCTTCAGTTTAACCCGGATTCTGAACCACTATCAAACATCCATGCCCCCTCCAGGATTTGAGCTGGAAGCCTGTGATACCAAAGGCCAGAGTGCTTGTAAATTGGCTATCAAACCACTTTACAACAACGTATTTTAAAGTAAATAGAGAGTGTGTTATAACAGTTTGGCTTTTCCCTTTCATTAATATAATTATATCTGAATATTTAGAAAATATTGATGTTATCACGAAAGCTTGAATAGTGGTAGTTTCATAAATAGAGGTATCAGTCATACCAGTAATATGAAATACTAGAATTTCTGAATATTTCATCAAGTAAGGTACATGCAATTTTTTAAATATCTTTAAGTAAATCAAACATTTTATTTCAATAAGATGTATGATTATTATTGTGAAGATAAACTGTTAATAGAATTTAATAATTTTTTAAATTTGAAGAGTATTTGGAAAAACTACATTTTTTTTTATTACGAATAAAAATGTAAGTCCTTATAACTTCTGAATAAATTATTCATATCCTTAAAATCTTATTTTTAAAGGCAACTATGAGAATAGTAGCCTATTAAATTATTTTTAAAAACACATTATTATCTATATTGTTATTCTAAAAAAACGAACTTCTAATTAAAATGATAATTAAATTAAATAAATGCGATTTAAAATATTAAATCAATTAAATTAAATTAATTATATAAAAATTAAATCATTGCAAAAAAAATCACTGTGAAAATGCGAGATATACAGATGTGTGAAAACTATGGACTCCGTGTAATCACTATAACATGTCCACGAGACCTACAAAAAGTATAGAAATGGAAACCTTCGGAAGTTATTTAACGTACATACATTTAAATTAACATTAAGATATTACATAAACCTAATAAGTGTTTTAATATTTGGTTCTATTATAATAGCAACTAAGAACAAAGATAATGAATCATTTGTTTTTGAGTATCGATTTTCTTTATATTCATGATTTAAAATGTTCATTCACAAATATGTATTAATCGAAACAACTTTAAAAGATAGTTACGCATTCTAAAGTTATTGCATAGAATGAAACTATGTTTTCATTGTAATTTTAAATGGAACGTGTTATGAAGGAATAAACAACATTAACATAAAAATGTATATACAGGGTGATTATAATTAAAGTCCCCCTTTCAAAATGCATGTAGAAAAAGAACCACTCGTCACAATGAGTTCAAATTTGAACTGAAGATACTTGAAAGAAAGGGGAAATGGTATGGCATCGAAAAAGTTCTAAAATATATTAATAGATAGCACTCTAAGTGGCATAAAGAAAATGAATTCGGCTGCCAGTGATAGTTTGAATAGAAATGTCAACGCATTTGGCATGAGTTGCACATTAAACCGACTGTAGTGTTCAATGTGCTCGATTTTTTCGGTTTTTTGACTGGAAAAATGACTTCCAAATCATTCAACAAGTTGTGACACTGTTAGTGGAAAGCCCATTAAAATTGGATGGGAAAAATCAGTGGAACTTTTTTTTGATGCCATACCGCTTCCCCCTTCTTGAAGTATCTTCTTCAACATTTGAACTCATTGTAAAAGAGTAGTTCTTTTTTGACAGCATTTTGAAAATGGGACTTTAATTATAATCACCCTGTATATAAAGGTACCGGAGCAAATTTTATAACGTGTCGATTCTAACAGCAGTCATCGAATAATTTTCGTGGCTACTAGATAAGTAAATTCTGTAGGCTGGTATGTTCCTGCATATTATTCGAGCAAGTAGATGCAATGCCCCTTGGGAAGTTTTCTTCTCAATTTTTGGTGCTGCAGTGCAAAAAGTAATTTTCAAATATTTTATTGTAGTTCAGACATATTTTAAATAATATAGTTCTGGTATTAATTCCATTGCTTCAGGGAAAAACAAGCTACCCCTAATAACACATTTTTAAGAAACGATTTTCTGTTTCAACACACTCTGGTTGAAGAAAGTTTACTCAGCTCGTAGTAGAAACGGGAAGATGCAAGTGAACAAATGCAGGTGATGCTTTGAGAACGGGCTTGCAGGTGTGGTTCCATGGTGTAATGGTTAGCACTCTGGACTTTGAATCCAGCGATCCGAGTTCAAATCTCGGTGGAACCTGCTTTCATTTTTTAATTAATAAATCAATAACTTTATTTTCATCTTCTAGCAGATAAAACAAAACACATATTTATATAATATATATTATTTTTTTAAAATAAATATTTAATAAATAATATTTTTTCCTTTGGGACGTATCAACTGCTATTACTCCTTTTTGGAATAGTTTAAGTACAGGGTGATTATAATTAAAGTCCCATTTTCAAAATGCTGTTAAAAAAGAACCATTCCTTACAATGAGTTCAAAATTTGAACTGAAGATTTTTGAAGAAGGGGGAAACGGTATGGCATCAAAAGAAAAGTTTTTATGACCTTGCCATAGTCGATGGGCTTTACATTAACAGTGTCACAACTGTTGAATGAAGTGGAAGTCGAAACTATCAAGTATATTGAACACTACAAAGGGTTTCATGTGCAACTCATGCCAAATACGTTGTCATTTCGATTCAAAATAGCTCTGGCAGCCGAATTAACTTTCTTTTATGCCTCTTACATTCCATCTATTAATACTCTTTGGGACTTTTTTTTTTTTTGATGCCGTACCGTTTCCCCCTTCTTCAAGTATCTTCAGTTCAAATTTGAACTCATTAGTGACGAGTGGTTCTTTCTTTACAGCATTTTGAAAGTGGGATTTAATTATAATCACCCTGTATATGAAGATTAGTAGGACATTGACAAGATATCTGATTCTTTTGTCCTCAAAATATTAAGAAAACAATGGATAAAAAAAATTTCTAATATTTAAATTTTTAATTTTTATTATTAAATCAAAACTGTACAATTTTCCTTCTTTTGTTCTTTCAACAAAATCTAAAACTCTCGCAAAAGAATACCAGTCATATTTTTCCAGTAAAATGGAGTCATGCAGAAAGGAGCCACAAGAATAACTTTGACAAACATCCTTCTGCCCATGCAATGACGTAAATAAAACACTTATAGAAATAGTAAAAAATATTTAAAAAATAATAAAATAAAATATAATATATATATATGTATATATATATATATAAATATATATATAAACTATATATATATATATAATAAAAATATATAAATGTAAAAAAATATTAAAAAAACTAAAATATTCAAACATATATTAAACATAAAAAATATATAAATATATATATAAAATATAAAAGAATAATAAATAAATAAAATATAATAATAAAAATTAAAAAATAAATATTAAAAAAACATTAAAAATATAAAAATAATATTAAAAAATTAAAAATTAAAAAAAAATTAAATTTATATATATATAAAAAAATTTTAATATAAAAATAATATTAAAAAAATTTAAAAATTTAAAAAATTAAATTTTTATGTATATAAAAAATTTTAATACAAAAATAATATTTTAAAAAATTATATTTTACATGGTTGGTCAAATAGAGGTTGCCTATTTGATATTTAAATAAACATTGTAATTATCCATAGGTATTGTTTATTTTAAAGACAATAATTACCTAATAATAACTAAATAAATAAGATAAACACGTGCAGATTAAAAAAAATTACAATGGTAACCTTACTGCACAGAATTGGTTTAAAATTTTAATAAACAATTGTAATAAATTTGTAAATAAAAAAGATCCTTTCTTGAGTTTTAATTGGATATTTTACATATATAATCAGTTTATTTAAAACAATGAAAACATTTGTCCTCTATAAATAATATCCAACGATATTTATAAACTATCAATAGTTAACATGAATACTAATTAATAGTAATTAAGAATAATAAAGTAAGGTGAACTACTTTAATGTATTAAAACAATAATAAAAATAACAGTACACAAAATGTTTCCAGAAAGTATGGGAAAATAATAATAGTAATAATAAATAAATGATATCGATTAACAGTGATCGATATTTAACGGGTTAACGTTGCACAACGTAGCCAAACGATAATGAAGGTTGTTGTAGAGTGATGACCTTGAATGGTTTTGTTGACGGTAGATTTAGACCGAGGTTTTTCGAACCTGTTTACAACATCTGGTTTTTCGGTTTCCTACTCATTATATCACTCAATTGCATAAGCACTAATAAACTTATTGACCGAAACACATGTACTCTATAAAATTGTTATTAAATGAATTATTTTTTAACTTTAAATAAAAATTTTGTTTTTAATATTAGCTTTCTTTAATAAAAATGCTTTTAATTTGTTTTTCAAAATAAATTTTTTTTTTAAAAAGTCACTTTGAATAGTCATTGGCAAAACGGAGAATAAAAGATATTTATTGTCTTTCTTTAGGGGTGATTGCTGCACATTTGTGTAATGTTATTGTTCTAAGGCAGCTGGCACTACAGAGACAGTTAATCTTTTATGCCATAAGAAAGGGCTGCACAGCTGTTACTCAGTTAGGTTTACCCAGAGGACACGTGTAACTTGAAGATAGGCTGCGAACGCGAGTAACACTACCCCCACAACGCTCTACGATTCTATTAGACAGGGACCTACTGTTTAAAGTAGACCAGTACTGTAACTGTAGTACTGTAGACTAACTGACTAGTACTGTAGACTAGTAAAGTAGAAAGTACTGTTTAAAGTCTTTTTTTTTTTTAATATTTATTTATAGTTACGTCAAATTTAGTATATCGCTCGACGGTAATTTTTTTGCACACTTTAGGCTAATTAGACCAGGACCAACAGTGTATAGGGGATTCCGAACCACTAACAAACACTCGTGCCACCGCCAGGATTCTAACCTGAAGCCTGTGATACCAAAGGCCAGAGCGCTAGCTAATTGTCATCAGGCTGCTAGTCAATTTGAATTGGGTTCAGTTTGTCACTTTATGGCCGTCTTGTGCACACTTTGGTCTAATTAGATTGGGACCTACATTTTAGCGTGGATTCCGAACCACTCACAAACATTCATGCCACTGCCAGGATTCAAACCGGAAGCCTGGGACAACAATGTCCAGAGTGCTAGCCACTTGACCACTAGGCCGCGCAGTCGATTTGAAAACAGACTGAAACGCACATTACTGAGGGATTCGAACCTTCACCCTCTTGACACCAACCAGAATGATTTACTTATCAGACTAGAGGACTTTCATATGTTTTTTTTTTTAATATTTATTTATAGTTACGTGAGATATGGTTTGGTTTGCTAGTGGTTTGCTATGGTCATTTTGTGCACACTTTAGGCTACTTAGACCGGGACCTACTGTTTAACGTGGATTCCGAATCACTTATAAATATTCATAGTACCTCCGGGACTCGAACCTGTGGCATCGAGCGCCAGTCACTCGCCCATAAGTTCCTCTAAGTAATTAAAAAAGTTAATTTAATTATTATTCTAGTGTTGTTGAAATTAATTTCAAATTTAAAAACTATTGTTATTATTAAACTTTATGTTACTTTTTAAAAGTAACATAAAACCTGCAATTCAGACTGTACTTCATAAAATCCGTAATTCCACCGCCAGGATTCGAACCCGAAACCTGTGGTACCAAAGGCCAAAGCGTCAGCCAATTTGCCATGACGCCGCAGTTACATCAGAACTCTTAGGGTTGTGAGATGAACAGAAGGACTTTTAAAGATAAGTGGGATTCATTTGTGTAACTTTAGACAGAAAAATCAGGAAAACGTTTCTACATCAATCCAAGTATCTGCACGAAAAACTTGCACTTGCTACCAAAACCAAAACTAATCTAAGTTTTTTTAAAAAGTGACTGCATTTTTCGCCACCAACAGAAATCGAATCTCAGTCCTCTTGCATTATAATCTAGGTGCTTTATTCAGATGCTGTAATAAAATTTGTTAGGAAAACAAAACTGAAATAAATTATTTAACTCGTATGTAATTTTGTAATTTTTTAAATACTTTAAAGGAATTATCAAAATTCCTTTTTGCATAATAATCTTTATTAGTTATGAAGTCATTATCATTATCAGTAAGAAAGCACCTTAAAAACTACATAATTATTTTTAACTTTATTAAAAGATTTATAATTTTTTCAAAACATTTTCCAAAGATATACAATGTTTCATGTTACGATATAAGTTTACAGTTGACGTGTTCTGTTTATGCAATAATATGCTCCTTTATTAAGTTACAATCGAATTAGGTAAGATTTTGCAATCAATCAGTTTTTAATTTTTTTAATGTAAAACAAATTAAGTATGTAGTCATTTATAATTATTGATTAGAAAGCTAAAATATAAAACAAAAAGTTAAACATTTCAAAATATCTGTAAAAAATAAAAATAAATCCAGACAGTAAAAAAAATGCTATATCCGATTTAAATATATTTTAGCAATCAAATGCTTATCCAATGAAATTTTTAATTTTAAATTAATTTTCTATTTTTATTTTTATTTTACTTTGTAATTTCATTTTAAATTTATATACCATGCAGTTTTGACTATGGATTCCCAATTCAGAATTTTAAAATCATAATTACTTTTTGTAGTCGATTTTACAATCTTTTTATGATTTTTCTATAATTCAAATTATTCTTAAAAAATGAGTTTTTTTCTTAGAAAAACAATCAAAATTGAATTTTTAATATTAATTAATAATTCAATTTTGATTATTAATTAATATAAATTAATAATCAAAATTTATTAATTTATATAGTATTATTAAAAAATTTGAATTATTATTATTAATTAATCAAAATTGAATTATTATTATTAATTAATCAAAATTGAATTATTGAATTATTGAAATTCAATTTCCACATTATTTTATCTTAGAAAAAAAATCTAATCACATATATTTCATATATTTACAAATTGTCACGTAAATATTTTTTTTGTCGATTTAAAAATATCAGATTTTTACCTTTTTGTAACCAATTAATTATATTAACCAACTAAATTAACCCCATTAATTATGTTAACCAAATAAAATAATAGTATGCAGTATAAGTGTCAATTTTCTTTCAAAATTATAAAACTTTTAATTAGATAAAGGACAACCACGTACCCCAACTCGTGGTTCAAAGGCAACGTGCGCCGCTGGTGAGTATGGAGGCTGAGGTTCAATCCGATACTTTATTGTAGACACCGTTTCAAAAACGAGGAGACTCTATGGCGTTTGCGATGTTCAGCATCTTGCCCCGTTTGTCGGACTACGGGTGAGAATTTTCCTGCATCCATACGATACCTAGATGCGGGGCAGTTCCCAATAAAAGTCCTAACAGAAATCACTACCCTCCTTCTTCAGTGGCAAGGAGCCAAGTCAGACTTCTACCTACAGACGCTATATCAAAACAGGAGCTGTCCACCTCTTCCCTCCCTCCATGAGTAGATTACTCATGGGATCTTCGTCCCACAGTGCAGGACACTGAGGATTAAACACACAAAATGACCACGAAAAAATATTAATCTAATTTTAGTTCCAACTTTAAACCATCTATAACTATTTTTTTTTCTTCTTAATTTTCTGCGTTGTTGATAGCTGACTTGATATTTAGCATTTAAATTCTATATGTTCTAATTTTGAAACATCATCATTAGCACAACAGCCCCATGGTGGGCAAGGGCCTGTCTGGCTACTGATATATTTTTTCATTATCGATGTTTTATTTTTGCATGGTAGGATTGTCAGCCCTACGCCCAACGCTGTAGAACCATTTTAAACCGTGACTTATGGTTTGAAGTTGATTTAGAACCACCACTGCAAACGTCCATCGCACCGCAAAGACTCGAATCCGAAACCTGTGGCGCCAAGCTCCAAAGTGCTAGTTACTCGACCATCAGGCACCAATTTTGAATTATGAATAAATTAATGTTAGTACTTTATAAAAAATGGAGTGGGATTTTGTAAAATATAAATAATTTACTTTCATTTTTTTTTTCTAATATAGCTGGCAAATACTTAGATAGTTATCTTTTTATGCCAAAAGCAAGGGCTGCACCGACGTTACTCACCACTACCCGTTACTCACCATTACTTTACCACTACCCATGGGATACGTTTAGCGTGAAGATAAGCTGTCAACTGGCAACTGTCGTGCCGATTAAGGAGTACCCATGGGGATTGACCCCTTAACCTCTTCGTCTTGATTCATATATATGTTTACAGTTTTAATTGACTGCTTTTGGTTAGTAATAATAATAAAAGATAAAGTTTCTAAAAACTACAAAATGATACTCTAAAAAATTAAAAATACTAAATATAAATAAAAGCTAGATAAAAAAATAAAAAATTAAAGTTCAAAATTAAAAAAATTAAAATTTAAAGTTAAAATTTGGTACAATTAGGGACAAGTTGTCGGTGCCATAAAATTATTGAAATGATATAAAGTTGTGATTGCTGAACGTGTGGAATCCGTAACGATGATCTGAAAGGTAAAGAATTTACAGTTCCTAAATAGTTTTACCCTAAAAAAAAGGCCGATCTCAGAACCAAAGTTCCGGCATTTTATTTTTATTTTTTATTTTACTTTATTTATTTATTTATGATTATTATTATTATTATCTTTTATTAATTTTTTGATAAAATTTTTTTTTTTCCTAGTCCTTTTATTTTGCACCGAAAAAAGGTGTAAAAAAGAAAAGAAAAGAAAACCTAGTCGGCACTAGTCGGCAAAATAGAATTAAGGTGCACATGAAAAAAATGATGAAAAACGAATGGAGCTGGGCTTTGATTCGTACCTGCGACCTTACGGTCAGAGATTCATTTCTTTAACCCTGCACCAGTTCGTCTTATTTAATGAAAGACCTCAAATTTTTAAGCCAAATGGGCTCTCAGATGCACAGCGAGACAATTTGTGTCAATGAGCGTTTAAGTCCACTCCGTTACCTGATTTCGCTTGCTCATAATAACAGCCATGGCGTCTCTTTACTTTTGGGAAACACTCATAGATGGCTCTGGGCCTTTTTCGAGAATAAGTTTGAAGGCGCCGAATTAACTCGTTACTTACATGAGGGCATTTCTTCAAGAAATTTCTTAGAAGATATGCTACGGAGTAACACCATACCCGCAACGCCTATGCATACATCATACCCGCAACGCCTATCCTATTAGACCGGGACCTATGGTTTAAAGTGGATTCAGAACCACTACAAACATACATGTCACTGCCGGGACTAGAACACGAAACAGGTGGCACCGATCGCAAAGCACTCGATCATCAGGCCCTAATTTACTTTCATATCATTATAAATGCGCATACAATTCATTCACCTTCAAATATGTATGTTTAAATAATAATAAATGTGTTTCTATAGTAAAAATTAATAATGTTTTAAAAATCAAACGCTTATTGCATATTGTGCTTTTTATTTTGGAAATCTTCCCAATGTTTTTCTAAGCAAAAGTGAGCAGACGGTCGAGACGATTTCGTCCTTTTTTACGACGTAATCAAATCCACCCATGCTTCCATTGCATCGAAATGTCGAACGGGCAACCTCGAATGACCAAGAACAAAACTACCTACGAAAGCAAAAAAGAAACTAAAACAATCCACTTGAGACCTTGCTCTGCGGAAGAAATAATTCGGTTTCGGATCAAAAATAAATATTGTTTCAGCTCGCATTGCTTCCAGGAAACTTGCCAGCAGAGAAGAAAAAATGGCTCTTGTTTATTTTACATAAATTAGTGACTCAGATACAGATCGAGTTAAATTCGCCATTTTTTTTATTTCTTTTCCGCAGACAATCTAGGAAGTTTATAGCTCTGATTTTTGTTTGTTTTTTTGTTGCAGTTGAAGTAATAGGTAATCTTGCGTATAAATTCGTTATGTGTCTTTAAAGATTATTCTCTATCGATTTATTGAAGTCAATTCTGAGATTTATTTTTTTTTAATTTAATAAATCAAAACACAATTTAATTTTAAGATTTATTATTTTAAAATGTTTCTTTGTTTGCAATAGATAATTACATATTTTTTTAGTTTAATGTTTATAATTGTAAATTTTATTATTTTTAGATTTATTATTTATTTATTATTATTTTTTTTAGTTTCATTATTTATTTATTATTACTTTTTTAGTTTCATCATTCATTTATGATTATTTATTATTTTTTTTTTAGTTTCATTATTTATTTATTATTATTTTTTTAGTTTAGTGTTCATATTTGCAATTTTTTTTTTTTTTTTTTTTTAGTTTCATTATTTATTAATTATTACTTTTTTAGTTTCATTATTTATTTATGATTATTTATTATTATTATTTTTAGTTTCATTATTTATTTTATTTTTTTTTTTTTTTTTTTAGTTTAGTGTTTATAATTATAATTTTTTTTTAGTTTGTTTATAAATGCAGTTTTATTATTTTTAGTTCCATTATTTATCTATTATTATTTTATTAGCAAAATGTTTATAATTATAATTTTTTTTTAGTTTAATGCTTATAGTTACACTTTTATTATTTTTAGTTTTATTATTTATTTTTTATTATTTAGTATTATTTTTTTAGTTTCATATTTATAATTGCAATTTTATTATTTTTAGTTCCTTTGTTTACTTAATATTAGTTTTTTTTAGTTTAATGTTTATATTTTTTTAGTTAATTATTTTTGATAGAATAAAATATAAAAATAATTCTACAATGTATAATGAATAAAAATAAATTTAAATAAAGAAAGTTTTTTATATAAATTTTCACTTCTAAAATCTTAGTAAAAAGTTTCTTTTCAATTTGAATGTCCAAAGATTATTTTTTATTGTTTCTGCATTAGGGATATTTAATTATAAGCGGTTTTGTAACCAAGTAATGTTTGACTGTAAGCGTACTGGTTATTCTTTTCAATACTTTATGATTATTTTTTTTAAAAACGCAAATTCTAAGAAAGAATATTTGGTGTATTACTTTTGATTTTGAAATGCAGTAAATCAAAAATAAGTTTATTTAATTTCAATGCAATAGATTATAATTTTTTTTGTTTAACATGCTTAATTAAATTACGTTTTTTTTTTTTTAATTTTTATTGAAAATAGGTAATGTTGCACATAAATGGACAGGTTGTCCCTTTTAATAATAGTTGTTGTTTTTTAATTAATTTAAAGAGTAATATTTTTTTTTGAATTTTTTTTATTTTTTACATAAATATTTAATTTTATAGGGTTGTTTTTTTTAACTTCAGATAATAAATTAAATTTCTGCAATAAATTGCAAAAATTTTCAGGAAATACATAATTATTATAAATTAAAAATCAACCTAGTTTTGTACGATATAAGTAATATAAATTACAAGACTAATACGATAAGAATTCTCGATGGCGTTTGTTGCAGACAGCCTTTACTGAAATGACGAGACTCGATTGCGGTTGTGTAAAATGTGTGTAATGTAATGTGAATGTTTGTAATGTGTAATGTATTGTTAATGTGTGTAATGTGTAATCCAATGTGAATGTGTGTAATGTGTACTTGAAGTAGGGGAGAAACGGTACGGCATCAAAAAGTTCCAAAATGTATTAATAGATGGCGCTGTAAACGGGATAAAGAAAGGGAATTCGGCTTTCTAGTGATATTTTGAATCGAATTAACACCATATTTAGCATGAGTTGCACATTAAACCACTGTAGTGTTCACTGTGCTTAATTGTTTCGATTTTTTTTGACGAAAAAAAGAACTTCCAAGTCATTTAACAATTGTGACTCTGTTAGTGGAAAGGCAAGGTTATACCAAATTATATCCACCACGGCAAGGTTATACCAAATTGAATGGGAAAAATTGATGGAACTTTTTTTTGATGTTGGGCTGGTTCCCCCTTCTTCAAGTATCTTCAGTTCAAATTTGTAGTCATTGTGACGAGTGGTTCTTTTTTTACAACATTTTGAAAGTGGGAGTTTAATTATAATCACCCTGTATATTAGTCATTTTATAGTATAAATATATAAAAGTTTTTTTAAGTACATAAATGTAAGTATATTTTTTAAATCCTTGGAACTTTTTGAATTTCTGCCAAATCAGAACTGTAAATAATGTACATGTACAATTTACATTTAAAAAAATATATAATTTACTCAATCCTAATTTATGATTTCAGTAAAAATGCACCAAAAATTTTTACTGTAGATATAAATAAATTAATATCTCTGACCTTTGATTAAAAAAATTAAAGATTGTGAAATGGTTCTAGATTTTTAATTCATGTGTTTGAATTTTTTCGTGTAATTCACTTCATTTTTCATATAAAGTTGATGAATGTTTTGTTAGTAATCAAAACATTTTTTTCTAGTAAAGGTATAATTTTCTGAAAGATATTACGAAACTTAGTTCAGTAAATCGTGAAAAAAAAAATTTTTTAATTTTTTTTAAATGAAAATAATAATAATTTATCTCAGAATTCTAATATTTTGATATTATCTTGCGTTGTTCCATTATGAGAAAAGCATATTTGTTCTTTTATTCATGAAATTCTCACAAAAGGAAAAAGAAGTATTTAAAAGTGTAATGAATTTTAACGGATTTTTAATTGTCATTAAGTATCACGTGCTAGCTGTCACCCATGCAATTCTAGTATGACCTTGAGGAAGGTCATATGTGGGAAGAATACAAAATCTAGCATAACTGGATTAAATCTTTATATGAATCACGACATTCAATTCTTTCTTTGAAGAATATAATCCTTACAAGTTGGTTTTTAATTGGACTGAGATTAAAATATTTTATAACTGTGTATTTATTAATATGTTTTGAATATTTTTAAAATTATCATTTGTAATTTTTTTCTCAAGAATTAAATAAATCTAAAACTAGGAGAAACTAAATCGCTCTAATTTTCTACAAAAACAACATATTGTACAAATTTTCCATAACCAACTGTTGTTATTTAACTACCATTAGCAATTTGTACAGACTTTGTTCATTTCATGTACTATGATTTTTCTATTTTTTTACAATTTCATTTGAAATATTTTAGTGTTAAGATAACTGAATATAATTAAAAATATTATAAACATACATTAGGTTAACTATATATTAGGTTAATTTATGTTGATGATAATAGCCTAAAAATTATAAATATTTATACATTAATATTATAATATATGTATATTAAGCCGGGTCTCAAACCCGAAGCCTGTGGCATCGAACACCAGAACCCTAGTCATTCGGCCTAATTTTTTTAACGTAAGATTTTTTTAACGTCATGTAAATATTTTTAATCATTTTTTTTTTAAATACGAATTCAAAATGTTGGTAAAATCGTACTATATACAGGCCATTGGGATTCGGCGTCTAAAACATATTTGCCAAAGTGTGCCAAGTAACGGGTTGCGATTGTAAGGGAATTGAATTGCAAACAATACAAGAAATCAGGGTTACCATGTTTAACAACTTATTGCCCTGTTGGCACCATAAAATAGTTGCCAAATTCCAATGGCCTCTATTTCGCGATTTGGACAAAATATTTAAGTATATTTTATTAAAAAATATCAATTATTCTGCTAATTTTTGTCCCCCTAAAATTAGTTTAAATTCAATTATTGCATATTATGTACTAAAGTTTGAAAAACAGTTTTCAAAAATAGGAACTTCTAGTGTTTGTTTTTTAAACTGAAATATTATATAAATTGATAAAAAATATATTCGTAAATAAATATTTGGTATAATAAATTGGTAAATAAATATTTGGTATATTAAATTGCCAAAATAAATATTTGGTAAAATAAATTGATAAATAAATATTTGGTATAATAAATTGGTAAATAAATATTTGGTAGAATAAATTGATAAATAAATATTTTATAAATTATTTTTTCCAAACAATCTAATTGTACAAAGCTCAAAAAAATTTAATTAGTTGTACATCAGTTAAGTTGATTTGAATTTTAATATATCTAACAATTTACGATTATATTTTCATAGCAAAATTTATGTTTCCCAGTATATTTCTACTGCATCCCATTCTAAGAAACATAAAATTGCAGAGGGAAAGAAAAGGAGTTGCCATCATGTCCAGCAAAATGTATAAAGACGTAAATAAATGTGAACAGAACGTGTACAAACCACACTTGGGTTGTTATTAATGGCGATAAAAGTTAGTTATAACAATTTTGATGCAGATGTTAACTATAAAAGCAAGTTTGGACACGTGATCTACATAAAAAGGATGAATCAACAAATTTTAAACAGATCTATCAAACTGTAAAGATATTTGAGCAGTATCGTATATTTTTTTTCTAATATTTGATTTTTATTGCACTATAAAAACCCCACTCAAATCATGTTGCTTAAAAAAAACTACATTGCTTTTATTAAAAACAACCACAATCAATTGTATAAGTTTTTTTCTATATCTTTTCATACTGGCAATTCAGATAAACAAAGTGCTAGATTTTTTGGTAATGATAAAATTAACAGGTCAAATATACTAATGTGTCCAAAAAGTAAGAGCAGTTTTCAATTTAAATTTCCCGACCATATGATATTTCAATTTTTTTTTTCTTTTTTGGGTTGCTGGCACTGTCCTTGACATCTGTGTGAAATTTGACGTCAAAATATTCATTAGTGTTTGAGTCACGCTTGTCTTTGTGAGACTCTAAAACTGATTCCGGCGATTTTTGAAATGTCTGCAATAATTGAGCACAGAACTTGCATTCATTTTTGTTTGCGGAAACGTATAGAGTGTTGCAGAAGGCATTCGGTAGGCATTCCTATATCGGAAAGAAATATTTAGAAGTGGTATTAGCAGTTCAAAGAAGACAGAGAACGGGCTGAAGACGAAGAGCCCTCTGGTCGACCATCCACCTCAACCGACGAAGCTCATGTCCAAAATTAAAGATTTGGTGCTTGCAAATAGTCGATTTACAATTAGAGACCCTGCTGATGAAGTAAAGATTTCAAAAGGATCTTTACTGATTTCAAAAAGGATCTTTCAATTCCATTTTGGGTCTCAAACGCGTCGAATCTCGATTGGTACTGAAAACACTAAATGCGCCAGCTCACACTGCATGGAATCTTTATGACTCTTTCACAAAAACTGAAAACAGTATCGTTTCACAACCACCATATTCACACCACGCGACTTCTGGCTATTCGCTAAACTCAAATGTCTTTTCCGGGGACACCGGTTTGAGACGATTGAAGACATTCAACGTGAATCGCCGCGCGCTATGAAGGCCATCCCTGCCGATAACTTTTTAGCATGCATTGAGGAATAGAAAAAAAGTTGGCATAAGTGCATTGTGTCCGGAAGGGATCACTTTGAAAGCGATTAAATAAATTTGGAAGAATAAATAAAGAGTTTTTGAAAAAAAAGAATTGGTCTTACTTTTTTAGGCACAGTAGTACATTGCTTTTATTAAAAACGACTACATTCAAACTATAATTCTTTTCATCTTTTCACACTCTAATTCTGATAAACAATACGTTGGTGACGATAAAATTAGCAAGTGCAATAATTTTTTTTTTTGTTTGTTTGTGTTATAAATATTTATTTAATAAGCACTTTAGCTTTAATTTCTGAATCAGATTGTCTTAAATAAACGAATCATTTCACTTCGATACGAAGCAACTGAAAAAATAGAGTGGGTTTTTATTGTCTCATACTCCTTTTCTCAAAAAGATAAATTTATTCCTGCGAATCTAGATCGAAACGGGAATCACGTTAAAATGTCTGACTCAGATGCGTCGTAAAAAGAATGATACATCAAACGTTTATGTTCGTGTATCACGACTTTTGATATCTGAAACCCAATCGTTAAACTCTCGACAAACTATTTATTTGAAAGCATTTCTGTACACATACAGTATTATTCATACTCTGTGAATAGCAACGCTATTTAGTGCAGGGGTGGCCAACCCAAATGATTTTGCGGGCCACTTTGTAAATGCTTCATAACTCCGCGGGTCGCATATAAAATTATATATGTCCCTATTAGATTCAGACCCACTATAGAACACTTTTTAGGAGTGAAAAATTGAAACTAAATGAGTTAATTTTTTTGTGTTTACTATTATACTTACACGTAAACATAAATAATATAATAATAAGGATACCCCGAACACACTGTAAAGAAATATATAACTCTAACAATTAAATATAAAAAATCCATAAATATTTTTTTTCCAATGCAGCTGGCAAAGAGACATGGACGTCTTAGATGCCTTAAGGCAAACTCTGCACAGACATTACTGACTTTGCATTACCCAGGGGGCTCGTGAAACTTGAAGATAAGCCCCGGACGCGGAGTAACCATGCCCCCGCAACGCTCTACGATCCTATTAGGACCGGGACCTGCGGTTTAAAGTGGATTCCGAACCACTACACACATCCATGGCACCGCCGGGACTCGAACCCGAAACCTGTGGTACCGAGCGCTAGCCCCTCGGCCATTCAGGCCCTAATTCCATAAATATAAATGAAATAAAAAAAATGAAATCATTAAAAAATATTTCTTTTACGAGTGCGATATGTGTTTCTCCACCCTTTCACTTAGCTTTAGCAAATCGATGTCAATTTGGATATTCGTACATCGTAGTACTAAAAGTGAATTATAAGAAATATTAAAAATATATAATGTATATTATATATCCTCGTCTGTTATTTGTTGTCTCTTTTAAATTCGAATTACTTCTCACTGAATTGAATTAATCAATTTCGCAATTTATAATCAATAGAATACGAAATTTAAAACATAAAATTAAAAATAATGCATGCATAATTTTAGGGTTTTTTTTTTTTTTAACAAATAGAACTTTATAAACATATTACTCATAGGTTTTTTAAAAAACACTAATTAATTTTTTTTATATGTGTAAAGCAGAAAGTTTTTAAAAAATTAAATTTAAAAAAATCTCAAATAAACACAAATTATTTTTTTTTCTTTATTAGAAATTAATTTATAGGTTGGAGATGGAATTGGGGCTTGATGGCCGAATGACTAGTTCTCTGATGCTCGATACCACGGGCTTCAGGTTCGAGACCCACAGTTGCCATGGGTGTTTGTAATGGTTCGGAATCCACTTTAAACCGTTGGTCCCGTTCTAATATGACAGTTGGGATTAGGGCTGACAACCCCACTCAGTAAATAAAAAAACGGAGTTTCGGAATCTGCCAGTAGGCAGACGGTCTTGGCACACAATAGAGCTTTTGCGCCAATGAAGAAGATAAAAGTAGATTTTATTTGAAGAACTTTTTAAAATGTTGTTTTCTATATCATTACTACACAATGTTTTTTATGTTTCATTTTTGGTATTTGTTATTTAATATCAATAATATTCCTAATTTAAAGAATAAAATTAAAAATATCCTGTGTCTACAGCCGCTAGTCAACAGATTATCTAGTAAATACTCATAATATTTGGAATAGGACAAAGAAAAAGGAAGACGAATAATTTTGTTTTGAAAAAAAACAATAGATTTAAAATAATAATACTGAAAAAAATCTTTAAAAAAATACAATTTTAAAAAATATTCTAAAATACTTTTTTAGGAAATATTTTATAGAAGTTGTATGTACATATCAGTTGAAAAAATTTCATTGAAATAATATTTTTTATTTAAAACGTTGCTTTCTATATTATTTTAAGATACTAAACAATAATTTGGGGTATACGCATGGCTGAGTGATTAGCGTTCTGGCTCTCGGTGCCATGGATGTTTGTAGTGGTTCTGAATCCACTTTAAACCGTAGGTCCCGGTCCTAATAGGATCGTAGAGCGTTGGATGACAACGCTATCCCGTAAAAAGAAAACATCTCCTGTTTCGTAGTTTGCTAGTAGTTAGATGGCCATAACCCACCACGGATTGTAATGGTGGGTTATGGCCATGGATTGTAGTGCAAGGGAGTTAGTTTAATATATACAATAACATTGTATATTTATATTGTTATAACATTGTTTTATAAATATTTTGACTGTTTATAACACTGTTTTATAAATATTATTTCTTTAAAAATATTTTTTATATTTTAAAACTATTTTTTTTTGTATATTTAGCAAGGAATTTTAAATTTTAAATCATATAACATTCTGAGAATATTTAATAATATATTAGCGTAATAACGTTTATAGCGTAAGGATGACAACCCTACCCCATAAAATACCCGTTCAGAAATCTACCTGTAGGCAGACGGCCTTGGCTCATCATGGGTCTGTTGTGCCACTGATGCTGTTGATGATGATGAAACAATGATTTTGTGACTACATTTTTTGGAAAAAAAGAAAAATTTCAAAATCATTACTTTGCTTTCAACAAGATTTCGTAATATCATTTCATCAAACAAAAACATAGCATACTCTCCTGTTAAATAAGTTAAAGTATACAATTCTTTTAAAGAAGTTAAATTAATTAAACTGAAATCTAATTAAACAAGGAAATACTAAATGTACAGTTATAATTTATACAAAAGAGTGATAAGATTTAAAAAATAATAAACTCTGATATTGTATGGATTGAGTTTCAATAAAGCCATGGGTAACAATAAAGGCAATGTTGAAAACGTACCAAAAAAAATACTGAAATACCGAAATCTTGTCACATTATTTTTAATTTAATGATTTGATATAAATATGATGTTTCATTCTGATTATTTATAAAGAAGCAGCAATAAATAAAACTATAGATACTAATTGAAATTTTCCTATAAAATGCTGCAATTCATTCGTCATTGTGAGTAAGACGAAGAATTTATTGGGATTCATTTCAATGTTATGTTGTTTAGATTGAAGCATCTCGCCAAAAATAGCCAGTTAATAAAGAACGCACAATTTCATCAGACTTTATGTCTGAAAGAAAGTTTGTCATCTTTGATTTCATTGCTTTCCTTATTATTAGAAGGAAAATTGAAAAGAAGATTTATTTTAAAACTCTTTTGCGGTCGGCAAAGTGAAACTTTCGAAACTATGACGAGAAGAATAACGAGAAGACTTAGAGAATAATTTTATTTCATTTGATACTTAGATTGTCACTATTCTTGTTATCTAATTTTAATAAAATTATTTAAAAAAAACTAAACATAAATAAAAAAATATATTTTATTAAGAAAACGATTGAATATATTTAATTCTAAACGACAGTTTAAATATTCACAAAAAAGTGGAACTAGGTCCTTTTTGTGTAAAAAAACAATAATCCTAAGATCACTATTTCTAAATTAAGGTCCAACAAAAATTTGTTACGGTTCTAAAAAATTATTAAAAAATGTGTTTAAAATTATCAGAATTCCTAACCACTCCCAAATATTCATTCCACCCCAGGATTCGAACCTGAATCATGTGACCAATTTCATATTAGATTGTCACTATTCTTGTTATTTAATTTTATTAAAATCATTAATAAACATAAATAAAAAAATATATTTTAGAAGGAAAATAACTGAATAACTTTAATTGTATACGATATTTTAAATATTCACAACAATTGCAACTAGATTCTTTTTCAGTGAAAAAAAAAATACAAAAAAAAAAAAAACAATAACCTTAGGATCACTATTTTTAATTTCAGTTTCAACAAAAATTTCTTACTGTTCTAAAAAATTACAATAAATATACCAAATTATATTCTGCTTTTATCTATGGCTCTGAAACTTAGACTTTGGCAAGATCTGAATGGGGCCCATTTGGTTATATTTGGGCTGAAGATTTTAAGGACTATTCTTGGAGGTGTTAGGGAAAGTGATTGTTGGAGAAGACGGTACAATGCAGAAATATATAAATGCTATAAAGGCCCGGATGTTAAGATCAATAGATTAAACTGGGCTGCTCATGCATTTAGAATGAATGATTTAAACCCTGTAGAAAGGCTCTTTTTGGAAAAGCCACAGGGACAGAGAGGAAGAGGATGACCCAGGTTGCGATGGATAGACGCAGTTGAAAAGGATTTTGTTGTACTAGGGGCTAAGAATTGGGGGATCTTTAATTTGTCACATAGAGGAATGCATGGAAATCTCTACAAATGAAGTCTTGGCCCACTCTGGGCTATCGCGCTATTGATGATGATAAAATTATATTTTGGAAGAGAAAATCATTAATTACATCCCCCTGTAAACAACGTCGATTTTTTTTTCACAAAATTCACTTTTATAATTTTTTTTTCCTAATGTTGTTTTTTTCTTATAATATTATTAATTTCTGATATGCAAAAGCTTATTCTACAAAAAATAATTATTTTGATTTTGTATACACATTATTTACAGAATCACTTTATGGTAAAGGTATTTCTACATTATTATTATGCACAAAACAAACCTCTTAAAACGATTTCCCAAATAAGTTTCAATTGAAGTAATTATTTCATTTTGAGTTTTTTAATAATTCACTAAAAAATTTTAATACGCAGATTTTTCCTAAGCCGAAGTTTAAAATCTTTTATTTCAAGATAAATTTATTTAGAACTGCACATCAGTATTATCGCTAAGATTAAAAAAAATACTTAGCATCTTTATTGAGCAAAAATATAGTATAAGTATTTTTTGCAATTGCTTATGGTCATACAGGAATATTCAGCAATGATTGGCTATTGAAAAAAAGCCACCAAATATAGTATTGAAGTGAATCTTAATATACCAAAATCTTATTTTAAAAAGACATTCAAATACACGATCCATCTCATCTCTGGAATTCATTATATCTCGAATCATCCAATGCCTCTATCACGAAGAAGTACTTTCCCTCTATTCCCCCAAATTATTATTTTTTACTAATTTCAGAATCACTCAGTTTATGACTGGACATGGCTATTATAATTCCTATTTGAACAGACTTTAAACTATATGCTCAAATAATGTTTGAAAAGGAAATGTAGGGGAGTACAGAATAACAATCACATTGGTTTTAGCTGCTCCATACTTCAGTATATTAGATTCATTTTAGGAGAGTATTTTTTATTTCCAATGTCAGATTATGAACAGTTACAGCAAAAAAAGAACAACGAAGAAAAAAAACATACAACAACAACAACAAAAAATTCAACAAAACATGCTGAGACAGAGTTCATTCATCTAAGAATAATGCCAAGTTGCAGATCTTTTAGCCACTAAAAAGTGTTACCAGGCGCACCACGGGGAGGTAGATCTTCTGCGCACCCCTTTTAGGAGAGTATTAACACACCAAAAAGTGAAAATGGCCACCCAACTTTTGTCAATTTGTTATTAAGAAGCCTGGTTTTACAGCATTTTGTAATTGTTTTGAATTCTTATTTTGATGTTTCTTAAATCAATCTTCTACCGCTTTTAATTCATTTCTATTTTGAAATGTTAAGTATAGTTTCTAAATTTAAAATTTATTTGATATTTTGTATCCTTTTGTCATTAATCTGAAATTGATTATACTTCTGTAAACCTCGTGAGATATTTTGTGCTACAAAAGAGAATTTCTTGTAAACTTTAAAAAAAAAACAGAGATGAATTTAATTTGTTTGATTTTTTTATCCTTTATTAGTTTTTTTATCATGTGTGAACATGATGTTGACCTGGCTAGGGGTCCGTGATGTTATCTGAAAATGAGGGCCAAGCAAATAAAACTTGCAAATTTTAGCGAAAAAATGGTACTTTGGGCCTTTTAACTCTTGAAACGTTTCATGAATCACGTTAATCTTCAGGAATTTTCTGGAGAATTTGGCTTTTGTTTGAAGTGTTTTGTAGTATGGTTTTGAATCACTTTTCATGTTTTGGGTTGGTATTTTAAACATTTGTAACTATAAGTACTCGTAGTGCGTTGATCAATTCCTTCTTCTTGAAGTTTCATATTTATCCCTTTTGGCATTTTCCCATGTCTATTGAGCTGTATAGGGCTTCTAATTTTATTTGTAATGCTTCATTCTTCATTTATGTCTAGAATATTCAAATTTTGATATATTCTTTTGGCTATTGAATGTGACAACGTTTATTTTAGTATTTGGAATACTTAATTCTTCATTTGCGACTAGAATTTTCAAACTTTGATATATTCTTTTGGCTATTGTATATGATAACGTTTCTTGTAGAATTGGGAATACTTCATTCTTCATTTACAAGTACATTTTGTATATTCTTTTAGAGATTCTAGAGCAATTCATTCTTCATGAAGCACTTGGTCTATTCAACATTGCTATATTCATGTGGCTATTGAATTTAGCCATTCTTATAGTACTCCAATCGATTGCTTCCTATATCTCGTGCATTATTAAACATTGGCATATTACTGAGTTTATTCATCCGTTCTCGATGATAGGTCGATAGGCTCACACATGATAGGTCGAAATTTGCGGAGCAGATTTCAGCCTTTTTTTTTTTTTTAACTTTTATATTATATTTTAAATTTTATCGATTAATTTTTTGATTTTGACTTGATGATAACGATAGAAAATGATGATAACGTAAGATGATAATGAGTTTAGATAATGATGTCAATGAAACAGTTTTTGTTTCACTTTATAAATGTTAATTAAATGCTGTTTAATGCAAAATTTTAGTAACTTTTCTAACGAATAAATATTCTAATATCGATCTCATTACTTTACTTTATTTTTATTTTTTATCTACTTTATTTTTACTTTATTTATTTTTATTTTTTACTATCTACTCTATTTTTAATTTTTATTTACTTTATTTTTACTTTATTTTATTTACTTTATTTTTATTATAATGGACTATAGTTATAATCCATTTATAATTATAGCTTAACTTATTTTATCCACTATTAATTAAAATACCAAATACATATAATAAATAAATACATATTCACTTATATTTAAAAATATCTGGTTGTCAATTAGATTTCTCTAATGACTTTTTTTCGTAAAGAATATTGCTTAATGTGTCAATAACTTATTTTATGAAAATTTCATATTTACTTGTATTCTCTTTGTGTGAAATACCTTTTAATTAGAGGTAATTAAGATTTGTCATTTACACTCAAGGTCTCCGTTTATTACTTGCAATTTTTATCAGTAGTTCCATCTTTGAATCGGTACGTAGTAACCTTGTTTCAAAACAGAAGGTCTCATAATCTCTTTAAACGAGAGGTAAAAAATTTTCTGAACATTACCGTGATTGCTGAAGCATATTGAGAAAGAATTCGCGTTATGAAAGTAACAATTTTTCACACCTGGAGTATTTACGAGGAAGTAATTTCCTTTGTCAAGGGACATGTGTTTCGGCGATCAATGGATGGATGATTTTCCGCCAATGAATCATTTAACAAACACATGGCGAAAAACACAGTGCAATACATCTTCTGTGAATATTCTTAATGTTTCACAATTTGTCCATGAGAAATTTATATTTCTGAAACTCAGCAATTTTCGAAGTAAATTATTTAATATTTATGTCTAAGTATCAATGAATTAAAAATCACATATTCTTTTACGTATTCGTTCTCACTCTAAAGCGACATGATTTTTCTTTGCATGATAACAAATCGCGCCAAATAGTGATTAATAAATGCCAAACCGCGCCAGGTAATGCTTCTAAAATGACAAATCGCACTAATATTAAGGACAACTTGGAGCGATTATTAATGTTAAATAGCTTCAAGTTGTGCTTAATAAATGATAAATCGCGTCAAATAGTGCTTAAATGATAAATCGCGCCAAGTAGTGCTTAAAATATAACAAATTTCGTCAACTAATGCTTATTAAATGACAAATCGCCCCAACATTAAGGAAAACTTGCCACGATTATTAATGCCAAATATTGGCATTTATCCGTGTCAAAACGTGCCAAGTTGTGCTTAATAAATGGTAAATCGAGCCAAGTAATGCTTATTAAATGACAAATCGCACCAAGTAAGGCTTAATAAATGGCAAATCGAGCCAAATAATGCTTAATAATGGAATGGCATATATGTTCGCAATGGAGAGGTTTTCTAATATATCCAAATGTAATGTTTCACAATTTGTACGGAGAAATTTATATTTCTGAAAATCAGCATTTTTCGAAGTAAATTGTTTAATATTTTTGTTTAAGCATATGAATTAAAAATCAAATCTTTTACGTAGTAGTTATCACTATATAGCGATATAATTTCTTTGTGTGATAACAAATCGCGCCAAATAAGGCTTATTAAATGGCAAAGCCCGCCAAGAAATGCTTAATACTAAATGACAAATCGCGCCAAGTAATAGTTAATAAATAACATTGCTTAATAAATGACAAATAGCGTCCAATAATGCTTAATAAATGACGAATCATGCCAAGTGATGCTTAATAAATAAATAGCGCCAAGTAATGATTTATAAATCATGCCAAGTAATCAATAAACGCCAAATAATGCTTAATATGTGGCAAATCGCTTTAAGTAATGCTTCATAAATGACAAATCTCGCCAAGTAAGGCTTAATAAATGGCAAATAGCTCCAAATAATGCTTATTAATAGAATGACCTATATGTTCAAAATAGAGAGGTATTCAATATTTGATTTGATTTGCCACAAATAAAGCAGATAATATAGACAATATGAATCAAATAGAATTCTTTTTTTTTTTAGCTTTCAATTAACAAATACTGCACAACAATATACTGAAAATATAAAGAAGCGAAGAATAACTGTTATAATTGTATTTTAACAAATTTAATAATTCTATCTTAATAAATTTTACGAGCTTCATCATTATTGAATATTATATCCCGGAATTCACGCTCATTTAATTAAGAAATTAAATTAAGTATGAGGAAATTATATCCAGCAAATGCCTGTTGAGAAATAATTATACTTCAAGTGTAAAAAAATGAAATCTGATTCATATTATAGATTGAAAATATTAATTAAATCTAGTAAATAATTAAAATTAAAAAACTATTTTAAATGGTTGCACCAACTGGCAAAGATATTCAGTTCAATATAATAAAGTTTCAATGTAAAATCTATGTTTCTTACGAATTAAAGAATATCAAAAACACAAACGATATGAATTTAAAATGAAAATTTTTTAAAATTTTTATGCAAACCCAACAAATTAAACAAAATATTTAGTAAAACAATATTACTCCTTACACTATATATGTTACACTCCTTATATTATAAATGTTATACTTTTTATATATTATTATTAAAAATATTATAAATCTTTTAATTTTATATATTTTTTTAATTTATAATTTTTTTTTACAATTTTTACAATTTACCGCTTTTAATAAGTTACCGCTTGTTTTAATTTTAAAATACTTTTAATTTATATATTTTTAATAAAAATTTTATATTAATTTATAAGGATAAAAATTATTTTAGTATTAAAAATTACTTAATTTTATACCCTTATAAATTTTATTGTGAGAATATTTGCACTGGCAACAAACAATGAAGAGACCTACAAATATTTAAAACATGTTTAGCATTAGAAATTTGATATTTTAATAAAATTTCTGGTAATACAAATAATTGTTCAGTGTTAATTATTAATTTTTCCAATTCTTTAAATCATATACTTCATTTGCTTTATTGTAAAAATAAAAAATTGCTTATAGTTAAACATACCAATTATACATTTATTAAGCAAAAAAATTAAAATAATGCCAAGTTGGCGGAAATTTAGCACTTTTAGCGAAGCTTCTAGAAAAATCAAAAAGTAGATATGAGATATTTATTAGAAATTATGAGATTTTTTAGATAGATAATACATTTGTATAGGAGGCATTTTGGTACTTACGTATTAACGCCACCGCAGCTACAGATTTGGTGGTTTTTAAGTGGTGTCAATCTACACTTAAAATTTTTGTGACAAATCATAAAATATATAAAATACTTTATTTAAAATCAAAACACTTTCAAAATTCAAAACACTTTATTTAAAAACAAAGTAGTCAATCGGATTTTGCTGGAAAATGGGCCGACATAGAGTTTAGCATAGATTCAAAACAGTCTCTATTTTGGCGCATTGGCAGCTCTTTATTGGCGCAGCTTCTGCTGCGGTGGCGTTAATACGTAAGTACCGGCATTTTCAATAACAGATATAAATAACAATTTAAAGTATATATATAGCCCTAGGACAGTGGTTTTCAAACTTTTCAAAAACCTACTCATCTTAAACGACGCATTTAAAAATCTACAAATAACTGTAGGCGCACTGTATACAAATATCTGACATATAAGCATTCGCTACTAACGCCTCGCAGTTTGATATTCAGATGGACAATTCCACACACTGCTACTTCTCGACGTCGGAATCTCAGAAGTTACTATGGAAATTTTTTAACATTGCAAGTATCCTATTAGCCAACCATGGAAGTTACCACTCCAAGTTTCTCGGAAACGTTCTTTGGCGCATTATTGTCGTTGGTGATTTTTTATGTGAAAAAATAAGGAAAAAAAAAGCCAGAAGGGTTAATTGTCTCTGATGAAAGCTGTCTTTGAATGCGAAAACTGACAAGACAAACTATATTTATTCAATTCCTTCTATTAGCTCACACTCTCCCTATGTATATCTTGTTCAAATTTTCAATCGTTCATAACATACTTTTTATTCCTCCACTCCAGTTCAAATACATTTTTTTCGAACTTGTAGTGGATGACACTTGATGTTGATGCAGTTTTTTCAAATATTAATTCAGTAATTAAATTTTATTAATTACTGAATAATTGTAATTTAATTAATTAATTTTTTTTTTTTTTTTTTTTTTTTTTTTTTTTTTTTTTGTAGATTTAAGTTGCATGTATTCACCAATCGATGGCACCCGGTAAACTTAAAAAAATGAATGGAAATTATTTATAAGGGACTTTCTGTAATAGAGTGAAAAAAAAAGTAGGAATTGACTTTAAAATTTTTTCTTTTATATTACTTGTTTTTATATCTGGCCATATATTTCTCTGAAATACCATAGGGAGAATACCATTTGTGAACCATTGTCCTAGTAACTCAGTTTGTGTACCTTTAAAATTAGGTATTGCTGTTTATTTTATTAAGTTACTGAAGATTATCTGGTCCATCTCCTTTTGTTTATTGATTAAATGTAATTCTGTAAATTCTGCTTTTAGAGATAAACTCGTCATCTTTTAAAGTGAAAAAGAAAAAAAACCCAACATACTTAGTTGGGTACAATATTTAGTTATAGGAATCTATATAACACAGAGTGGGGGCCCTGATGGCCGAGTGGCTAACGCTCTGGCTCTCGGTACCACAGGTATCGGGTTCGAATCCCGGCGGGTGCCATGGATGTTTGTAGTGGTTCGGAATCCACTTTAAGCCGTAGGTCCCGGTCTCCTATGACTGTAAGAGCGTCACGGATCCAAAGTCAGACTTCTACCTACGGGTGCTCCATCACAACAGAAGCCTTCAATCGTGTGTACGTATGAGCTCGTGGGTTTGGCCAGCCAAGTGGGATAAGAAACAACAACAACATATAACACAGAATATTTTAGAGTTATAATATTTTATAAAATCTGTTGATTGCGTTGTAAATAACATCAATCATTTTCGATATGATATTTTTTTCTATTTCTATTGCATTGGTGAATCAGTGAGTAATATGTTGTTAATCTTCTTAGTTATACATTTTTTTGTAAATACTCCCATGGAACATTTTTTTTATTTATTTATTTTTTTATTTATTTATCTTTTTTTTTATTTCCAATGGCAGGTTATGAACAGTTACAGAACAACGAAAAATAAAAAAAAGAACAGAGAAAACATGCTGCAACAGAGTTCATTCATCTAACATATCTCCCAATATCGCTCGTCGAGAAAAGACTTGCTCAGAGCAGGACAGTGCAGTAGATGCGTGGAGTCCATAGCCTCTCCAGAGCTGCATATCGTGGAAGGAACAATTTTGAGTCTGTAAAGATGGTTTCGCAGGCAGTCATGTCCGGTGGCTAGTCGGAAATGAGCGACTGCTCGACGGCTTGGAACATTACATAGATTTGGGATGGCATTCTTTCAGGACTTTTGGGAAACATTTCCATGAAACATAAAACAATTTTTAAAAAAAGTAATCTCTCTTTCAAACCAAACGTAGCAGGTGTTCAGTGCTTATTCAGCAAAATATGAATGCGTGTTGGCCTTGTAATTACTCATTATTTTTGTGAAACACTGAATAATGCCACTAACAGAGCTCATAATGTTAATGATTGACAAGCATGCCAGCACGTGAAACGAAAAAAAAAAAAAAAAAACTGCCTAATTAATGAATTCTATACAAAACAGTTGATTATTAGACTGACTAGAATAGACAAAGAAATATATTTTTTCTCTGTTAAGTTCAATATTTGTGTTCTTATAGAATACATTCAACCAACCTACAAAACGAATTCGATTTAAGTGTATTTAAATTGGATGTTTTGCAAAATTTTATATTTTATTTTTGCATTATTTTTACATCATTCCGTTGGGATTTGGTTTGTTTTGTCGCTCTACGGTCATTTTTTTCTCACTTTGGGCTAATTAGACCGGGACGTACAGTTTAACGTGGATTCCAAACCACTACACCACACCACATCACATCACTGTGCCTAGAGCTGAGTTGCTTCTTTATAGTTTGGGAATGATGCGGGTAAGAAGTCTGATTGGGCTCTGTGACGCTTTACGGTCATATGAAACAAGGACCTACGGTTTAAAGTGGTTCGGAATCTACTATGAACATTCATAGCGTCGCCGGGATTCGAACCCGAAACCTGTGGTATCTGGCGGCTACTACTAACTACTTAACTACTCGGCCGTCAGGTTATGACATTTAACAATTTAAAATTAATATTTTTAAATATAAGTGAATATGTATTTATATATTATATGTATTTGATATTTTAAGTAATAACGACTAGCGCTCTGTCCTTTGGTACTACAGGCTTTAGGTTCGATTCCTAGAAATGGTATGAACGTTCGTTAATGGTTCGAAATCCAAGTTCAACTGTAGTTCCGGACCAATTAGCCTAAAGTGTGCACAAAAAAAATCGTAGTTTGGTTTGTCGCTCTACGGTCAACTTGTGTACACTTTAGGCTAAACTGGGGGCCTGATTGGCCGAGTGGCTAGCGCTCTGGCACTCGGTACCACAGGTTTCGGGTTCGAATCCCGGCGGTGCTATGGATGTTTGTAGTGGTTCGGAATCCACTTTAAACTGTATGTCCCAGTCTAATATGATCGTAGAGTGTTGCGGGGGCATTGTTACTCCGTGGCTTATCGTCAAGTTACACGCGCCCCCTGGGTAATGCAAAGTGAGTAACGTCTGTGCAGCGCTTGCCTTAAGGCATCCAAGACCAAACTGTCTAAGTGTTTGCCAACTACATTAGAAAGAAAAAAAATAGGCTAAACAGACCGAGACCTACAGTTTAAAATGGATTACGAACCACTACAAACATCCATCACATCACCAGGATTAGAACCCGAAACCTGTCGTACCAAAGGCCAGAACGCTAACCGATTGGTCATCAGGCCAGCAATCCGTTGGGAATATTTGTAAAAATAGAAAATATACAGGAATTAAAATTTTTTCTGATTTATTATAAATAAAAATAAAGGGTTAATAATTTTTAATAAAGAAATAAATAATGGTAAATAATACAAGGAAATGCAAAATGTCTGTTAGCTTCACTTGAAATATTAAATTTAAAAAATAGTGCATTGATCTTTTAAAATAGAGAAAAGTAACTTAAATCAAAAAATATATATATTTTATACAGGAAATGAAAATATTATAAATATTTCTCTATGTATAAAATTTAATTATTATATTACTTAAAAAAAAATTTATATAAATATAAATTAAAAAATTTTTTTAATTAATTTAATTAAAATTATTATTTATTATATATTTATTTAAAAAAATTATTTAAAAAAAATATTACTTACTGTAATTTGTTGTTATTTTTTGTGCTTTTTTTTAATGTTATTTTTTTTTAATTTGCTGTTAAACTGTTTGCTTTTAACTCTGTTTTGTAGTTGCAATTGTTATTTTTCTGTACAAAATATATTTATACAGTTTTCTAATATTCATATACTGTTATGTTATTATAGATTTGTACACATATATTTTGTTGATACGTTGTGTCTCCGAAAGTTAGACATTTTTATTTGCCGTCATAAGGTACTAAAATGACAAAAATACAGCAGATTCAGAGCTACGAAGGGTGCATAATGGAGATCTTCTGCATTGGACCCATTTTTTCGCCACAATTTTGAGTAAACAATCCCCAAGGATGAGGGTTCACACCTTCCTTTTTTTTGTCATTGGCTCAATGAAAGGACATTGCGGCCTACAGATTTAACGCGTCCTTCGTCGGCATAAACATAAAATATTGATTACATAAATTTTCTTAAGGGGCGTGTTAAATACAGATGCAATTGTTCTTTTCTACTAATAATTATTATTTTAAAGTGGACAAGTATTTAGAAATTGCTTGTAAATAAAAGTAAACAAAAGTTTACATCTGAAAAGGTTTCATAAACAGTTTATACTTTAAAAATTGTAAAATAATTTAAGCATTTAGATCAGCGGTGGCTATGGCCGAAATGTATCGTAGCTTCGCCGGCCGCATATAAAATTATATATACCCATATTAAATTTGGACCCACTATAGAAATTTTTTGGAGTGATAAATTTGAACCCTAATGAGCTATTATTTTTATATTTACTATTATTCCTACATGTAAACATAGATAATGTAATAATAAGGATACTAAATGCACATTGTATAGAAATATATAGCACTAAAAATTAAATATCAAAAATATATAAATATAAACGAAATAAAAAAAATGAAATCATTAAAAAATATTTATTTTACTAGTGCAATAATTGTTTGCGCAAGAATATTATTTTAAATTCAAAGTTAGTTTCGACAGTTAATTTTTGAATATATGGACACACACATAGTGTTTTTCACTACTTTGGACATTATTAATAAATATATTTTGTAAAAGTGTAATTCTCACAGGCCGGAAAAAAGTTGAAAAAGCGGGCCGCGTGTTGGCCACCCCTGATTTAAATAAATATAGTTTTAATAAAAAAAGATACTTTTTTAGAATTAATATTTGTTTCGTTTTATCTACAAGAAAATAAAAGTAAATATTTATCTATTAATTAAAAAAGGAAAGCAGGTTCCACCGAGATTTGAACTCGGATCGCTGGATTCAAAGTCCAGAGTGCTAACCATTACACCATGGAACCACACCTGCAAGCCCGTTCTCAAAGCATCACCTGCATTTGTTCACTTGCATCTGCTGTTACTACTACGAGCTGAGTAAACTTTCTTCAACCTGAGTGTGTTGAAACAGAAAAACTTTTCTTAAAAATGTGTTATGAGTGCTAACTTTGGTCCCTAATTGTACAGAATTTAAAACTTAACTTTTAACTAACAATAGTATTTTTTAATTTGTTTTTTTTGAGTACCACTTTAATTTGAATTTTTAGAAACTTTTATCTTTAATTTACTAACAATAATTAAGCAGCCACTCTAGACATATCTATGAATTAAGATGAGGAGGTTTAAGGGGTATTTCCCCCTGTTGGTACTCCGTAAACGGTACGCCAGTTGCCAGTTGCCAGTGCTAACTTGTTTTTACTTGAACCATGGAATTAATACCAGAATTATAATATTTAAAATATATCTGAACTACAATAAATTCTTTGAAACTGACTTTTTGCTCTGTAGCAACAAAAATTAAGAAGAAAACTTCCCAAGGGCAACACTTTATCCACTTGCTTAAATCCTATGAAGGAACTTGCCGGCCTACAGAATTTACTTATTCATATCTAGAGTAGCCACGAAAATTATTTGATGACTGCTGTTGGAGTCGAAACGTTATTACAGTTGCTCCGGCACCTTTATATAGATCTGCTTAGAACTGAGACAGCCAACCCGCGGCCCGTCTTGAATATTTTTCCGGCCCCTGAGATTTATCCCACTCTTAAAAATTATATTTATTTTATAATGGCCAAAGTAGTGAAAACCAATGTATTATTGTATTGTATGGTATTATTACTGATGTTCAATGCAATATTGAATTGAAACACTTTTTAGAAACATTTTTTTTCTTTCTAATGCAGCTGGCAAACACTTAAACAGCTTGGTCTTGGATGCCATAAGGCAAGCGCTGCACAGATGTTACTTCCTTTGCATGACCCAGGGGGCCGCGTGTAACTTGAAGATAAGCCACGGACGCGGAGTAACAATGCCCCCGCAACGCTCTACGATACCTACAGTTTAAAGTGGATTCCGAACCACTGCAAACATCCATGGCACTGCCGGAACTCGAAACCCCAAACCTGTGGTACCGAACGCCAGAGCGCTAGCCACTCGGCCATTCAGGCCCTCTTTTTAGAAACATCAGAATCAAAAATAGATTTTGATAACACTTATGTCACAAAAGAGAAATTTTCCAATTTCAGAAATCTGGCACAAAAAGTTGTTAGGGCTTTGGGTTCAACTTACACCTGCGAATCGTTTTTTTTTTTCTAAAATGAAATTGGCCAAACACAAAACATGCTCAAGCATAACGGACGCTAACCTGCAAGTGATGAAACCTAAGTGACCTAAGTGATACAAAATCTAAGTGAAAGAGTGAAGAAAAACAAATATCGCACTAGTCAAATAAATATTTTTGAATGATTTCATTTTTTTATTTCGCTTATATTTATATATTTTGTATATTTCAGTTTTAGTGTTATATATTTTGCTACAATGTGTATTTAGTATCATTATTATTCTATTATATTTTACATGCAAGAATAATAGTAAACACAAAATAATAATTTATTATGTTTCAATTTTTCACTTCCAAAAAAATGTCTACAGCTCGTCTAAATCTAATAGGGGGGAATGTAATTTTATATGCGGGCCACGGAGTTATGACGCTTTCCAAAGTGGCCCACAAGATCATTTGCATTGGCCACCCCTAGCATAGAAAGTGACGCGCAATAAAATTATTTTTAAAAAAGCACAACATTTTTTATGTAACTAGATATTTATTATTTAAATTATTTGTTTCACTCAATTTCGGTGTAAATTAAAATGCTTTTAAGCTTATAAAATTTTATTCTTGCTTCTTATAAAGCAGATTGATATAAATATATATTAACGATTGCAACTTTTAAAATTTACTGATGAAAAATATCCAGATAAAAGTTACATTATAGTTAAAATATTTAATATATTTATTATTAAATATTTAAATATGGCTTTTCAGTATATTTAGTATTTTCTTTCGTATCATTATTATAATGGGCCTGATGGCCGAGTGATTAGTGCTCGGTGCCACAGGTTTCGGGTTCAAGTCCCGGCGATGCATGGATGTTTGTAGTGGTTCAGAATCCCCTTTAAACTGTAGTTCCCTGTCTAATATGACAGATAATCGAATTTTCTGTTCCAACACACTCAGGTTGAATAAAGTTTACTCAGTAGAAAGTAGCAGAAACGGAAGAGGAAGTGAACAAATGCAGGTGATGCTTTCAGAAGGAGTTAGCAGGTGTGGTTCCATGGTGTAATGGTTAGCACTCTGGATTTTGAATCCAGCGATCCGAGTTCAAATCTCGGTGGAACCCTTTTTTTTCATTTTCTTATAGATAAAATAAAATAAATATTAAATGTAAAGAAGTATTTTCTATTAAAAATACAATTACCTAAATGCTTAATTTATTCTAAAACTTGAAAGTATGAACAGATTTATGAAACATTTTCAAATGTAAACCTTTGTTTATTGTTATTTACAAGCAATTTCTAAATACTTGTTCACTTTAAAACAGTAATTTTTTTTAGAAAAGAACAATTGCATCTGTGTTTAATATGCCCCTTATCAAATTTTATATAATTAACATTTCATGTCTATGCTGACGAAGGACGCGTTAAATCTGTAGGACAGCATATTGAGCTCACAGAAAAAAAGAGGCAGTTGTGAACCCTCATCTTTGGGGATGCTTTGTTAAAAATTGTGATTCGGAATTTACTTTAAACCGAAAGTCCCGGTCTAATATGACTGTAGAGCGTTGTGTGTAGGACTGACAACCCTACCACGTAAAAAGAACAAAAAATCATCTCCTGTTTCGAAATCTGCCGTTAGGCAGATGGCCTTGGCCCACCATGGGGCTGTTGCGCCAATGATGATGATGATTATTATAATATTAAATCTGTAGGTAGAATTATTAAATTGAGCTTATGATAAAATGCCTCATATTAATAATGAAGTTAAATTTTTTCCGGATTTTTATTTTAATATGTCGTGAAAATGCAAACTATTCAATACTAAAATTTTCCCGAAATTCATTAGCATTCTTGATGAAGACCTACTAGGAGGGTGACAGATCCAGCCACAATCAAATCTCAGCCTATATTCAAATAACTTGACTATATTAGCAGAAAATTCATTTGAACTTTGCCGTCGAAATGAATTAAATTGTCCAACCCTAGTACATGTCATATGTTGGCAGCTGGCAATACAGAGACAGTTAATCTTTATGCTATAAGCAAGGGCTGCCTCTACTAAGGGTAAAACTACCCCCACAACGCTCTACGATTTTATGAGACCGAGACCTGCGCTTTAAAGTGTACTCCGAACCACTATAACAGTCATGACACCACCAGGACTCGAATCTGAAGCCTGTGGTGCCGAGCGCCAGAGCGCTAACCACAGGGCTAACAACTCTACCCCGTAAAAAGAAAACCCTCTCCTGTCTAGAAATCTGCCAGTAGGCAAACGGCCTTGTAAATGTATGACTTGACGTGGCATTTCTAGTAATTTTCGGAATAGCTCGGTTTTCTATATATATGCATAAAAGGAAAAGAAGCCAAGGGAAGATACAGCGCCAAATCTGTAATGTTTGCCTCAACTTTCTGTTCCTTTAGAGTAGGAAGACGCACCCTGTTTTATGCTGTGTGCAATTTCTTTCACTCTGCGATATACACTAACTAAAATGCAAAGTTGTTATTCATTAAAGTGATGGTTTGGTTAGTCGCTCTGCGGTCATCTTGTGCACGCGAGAGCTAAATAGAACGGGACCTACAGTTTGACGGGGATTCCGAACCACTACAAACATCCCTGGCAACGCCGGGAAAACCCGAACCCGAAACACGTGGTACTGGGTGCCAGACCGCTAGTCTCTCGTCAACCAGGCCCCTCTTAAAAAGAGAAGAAGAATCAAATTAACTTAAATCGCAAAGACAATTTTTTTAAATTTATATTATCAGAAAGTTAAAACTTCTACAGAGAATGTTACGAAATTCTCATTCAAGAAACCAAATATGAATACATAAATTCAAAGTATTATTCCACTTCATTATAGGAGGAAGGTATGCAGGTATGCAGAAGAATAATAACTTCACAACTGTTTTTTTTTCTTCTTACTTTAAAATGTATCTTGATATGATCTACGGCTTTTGTTCTACGCAGCCTCTGAATTCAGATGTCATATTTTATCGTCTAATTTATTTCTATGGCTGCTGAGAAGTGTCTTTAAAAAAAGTAATGGTCAGGAAAGTCGTATTTTAAGGCTATAAAGTTTTTTTTAATTTCATTTCTTCAACTGTTACCCAAGTTTCTAGTCCTATTTTTTTCCATCCTATTTTTATAAATACCGTACACGAATGTATTTAAGAGAGGCATTCATAAGATAAAGCTTTAATCCAGGGGTGGCCAATCCAAATGATCTCGCGGGCCACATTGGAAATGCATCAAAACTCCGCGAGGCGCATATAAAATTATATATCCTCATATTAGATGTAGACCCACTCTAGACATTTTTCTGGAGTGAAAAATTGAAACAGAATGAGTTGTTATTATTGTGTTTACTATTATTCTTACATGTAAACATAGATACTATAATAATTATGATGCTAAACGAACGTTGAAAAAAATATATGACACTCAAAATGAAATATAAAAAATATATAAATATAAACGAAATAAAAAAAATTAAATTTTAAAAAAATATTTATTTTACTAGTGCTATATTTGTTTCTCCACTCATCATGTGTTCGCAGAATATAATTTAATTACTCTGTGAACTCATAACTGAAAAGTCCTAATTAAAATATGCAATATCTGTCCTATATTCGCAAGAATATTATTTGAAAATCACAGCTAATTTTTTCTCATAACTTCGACAGTTAATTTTTGAATAGATGGATTCACACATAATGTATTTTTTAATACATTGGTTTCCCTACTTTGACCATCATAAAATAAATATATTTTATGAAAGGGTGATAAATCTCACGGGCCGCAAAAATATTCAAGGCGGGCAGCTGGTTGGCCACCCCAGTCTTAATCAAGCTATTGTAAATTTCTATACAATTCATGTAAAACAAAATGTTGAATTTTATCTGAAAGTAAATTTTATCTGAAGTGGTTTAATCAAATGCATTGAATTATTAAAATAAAAACAGTTTAAAAGACTAAGCACAACAATTAGTGTAAAATTGAAGATATGGATATAAAAAAAATGAGATTGCAATAATTAAATTTATATAAAATTAGAAAAAAATCTTTGATTATAAAAATTTGATAAAATCGCAGAATGGGGGGCGTTGGGATTTGGCGTCAAAAATACTTTTCGCCAGTGTGCGCCAATTCCCTTCTCTTAGAATTGCAACCCATCACAACAGCTCGATTTCGCATAGAAGAATTTGAATAAAAACAAAGAAAAATGGTGAATATTTTAGGAATTTTAATGGAAAGAATGAACAAAAATTGCTGAAAATTTTAGGAATTTTATTGGGAAAAAAAATAAACAAATTTTTCTGAAAACTTAAGAAAACTTTAAATATTTACCTCATGATGCTGGAATTTGATTAAATTGCGTAGGTCACGCTGAATTGTATATTACCCAGAATATTGTTTACTTTCATAGAAAATATCCCTGCAGATTTCTCTACAAATACTCTTCCAATCATTTAGGGTATTCAGCGCACGTTCAATCTCATCAGCCATATCCGCAGTCGAATACCTACGGACCCAGTCATACACGCAAATCTCATAATATTGTGCAAACTCATTTTAGATTGAGAGAATCACAAACATTAACGATTGGATCTCTTTACACTTTTTGCTACATCATTAAAAATCTCATACATACTCTCCACATACTACTGTGCCCAAAAAGTAAGACCAGTTTTCAATTTAAATTTCTCGGGCATATGGCATTTCAATTTTTTTTCTTTTTTAGGTTGTTGGCACTTTCCTTGACATGTGTGTGAAATTTTAAGTCAAAATATTCACTAGTGTTTGAGTTACGCTTTGCTTTGTGAGATGCTAAAACTGATTCCGGAGATTTATAAAATGTCTTTTCAATTGACTCAAACCATGTCCCCGGAGTGGTCTTTTGAGTTTAGGGAATAGACAGAAGTAGCACGATGCTAAATTAGGTGAATGCGGAGGTTGCGGAACGATAAGTGTTTCATTTTTGGCGAAAAAGTCACGAATAATGAATCAATGCAATGTGAGCTAGTGCATTCAGTGTTTTCGGTACCAATTGAGATTTGACACGTTTGACGCCTAAAATGGAATTGACCGATCCTTTTGAAATTCCAACATCATTAGCAAGGTATCTAATTCTAAATTGACCGTTTGCAAGCACCAAATCTTTAATTTTTTGGACGTGAGCTTCGTCGGTTGAGGTCGGTGGTAATAAATGGAATAATTAGGTATAATTATATAATAGTATAATTATATGTTTACCACTTGTAAACATTTCTTTCCTAAATAGTAATGCTCACCAAAATGCCTTCTGCAACATTCTATACGTTTCTGCAAACAAAATTTAACGCAAATTCTTGCTCAATTAATGAAGACATTTCAAAAATCGCCAGAATCACTTTTAGTATCTCACCAAAAAAAAGCGTCACTCAAACACTAATGAATATTTTGACGGCAAATTTCAGACAGATGTCAAAGTCAGTGCCAACATCATAAAAAAGAAAAAAAAATTGAAATACCATATGGCCGGTTAAATTTAAATTGAAAGTTGGTCTTACTTTTTGGACACAGTAGTATATTCGTCAGATTTATCTTTCTCTTCAGTTATCATCATATTCTTTTTCACAATTAGAACACATAATTAATTCTTAGCAATCAATCAATTTTATACCATTCAATAATTTTCAATTCATATTGACGGGCCAAATCCCTATTGCAGCACTCTTCCTTCAGTTTTAAGAAATTTTTGTTCCCAAAACCAAATAATGGGCCAAATCGCAAAATATATGCCATTTGAGATTTGGCAAATTACCATTTCCATATTTGACGAAAATCGCCAAGGTCTGTGGTAACCAAGGTATCTCATAATGCCTTATTAATTGCGTAGTTTTGATTGGACACTATTAATTAAATGATTTAGTTCAATTACTGGAATGCTCTAGAACAGGGCTGACCAACCCGCCTTAAATATTTTTCGGAACCGTCAGATGCATCACACTTTTACAAAATATATTTGTTTTATAATGGCCAAAGTAGTGAAAACCAATGTATTAAAAAAATACATTATCTGTGCACCCATATAATCAAAAATGAACTGACAAATTATGATATTAAACTTTGATATTAAAATAATATTTTTGCGAATATAGGACTGATATTGCCTGTTTTATTTATGAGTTTACAGTTATAAGTTTGCAAAATAATTAAATTATAGTCTGCGAACTCATGATGGGCGCGCATCTCGGAACCTCTAATATAAACAGGTTTATGTTTCACTTTAAGTGACCTCAGTGACGCAGTGACCATCCCTAGATACGCACAGTTGGTTGTTAATACCAGAGAAAACCAGACTATTGGTTCAAGTTGTGAGCGTTTTTGGTTCAACTTACACCTGCGAATCGTTTGTCTCGAAAAAAAAATTGACCCAACACAAAACACGCTGAAATATAACTGACGTTAAACTGCAATACCCATTGCGATGTGCAAATGCCCAAATTGAGATCAACTCGCAAAAGCTAAGTGAAAGAGTGGAGAAACACATATCGCACTAGTAAAATAAATATTTTTTATGATTTAATTTATAATTATATATATTTTATGTTTCATTTTTAATGTAATATATTTCTTTAGACTGTGCGTTTAGTATCATTATTATTACATTATCTATGTTGCGGGCCTGAATGGCTGAGTGGCTAGAGCTCTGGCGCTTGGTACCACAGGTTTCGGGTTCGAATCCCGGCTGTGCCATGGATGTTTGTAGTGGTTCAGAATCCACTTTAAAACGTAGGTCCCGGTCTAATAGGATCGTAGAGCGTTGCGGGGCATTGTTACTCCGCGTCCGTGGCTTATCTTCAAGTTACACGCTCCCCCTGTGTAATGCAAAGTGAGTAACGTCTGTGCAGCGCTTGCCTTAAGGCTTCCAAGACCAAGTTGTCTAAGTGTTTGCCAGCTGCATTAGAAAGAAAAAAAAACATTATCTATGTTTACATGTAAGAATAACAGTAAACACAAAATTAATAACTCATTATGTTTCAATTTTTCGCTCTAAATAAATTTCTATAGTGGGGCTACGTCTAATTATATGCGGCCCGCGGAGTTAGGATGCATTTCCAAAGTGGCCCGCAAGATCATTTGGGTTGGTCATCCCTGTTCTAGAACATCCCATTAATCGAATTAAATAACTTAATTAGAATTCGAATTAATAAATTAATCTAGGCCAATCAGGCAGTAGGAGAAACCTTGGTTATCACATTTGTCGATTTTCGCCCATTTGTCTCGCCAAAAAAATTGTCAAATCCCAACGGCCCCTATTTTGCGATTCGGTCTAAAATTTATTACTTTAATGTTGATTTAATTTTTAAAATTTAAAAAAAATAAATTGTAATAAATTGTAACCCTTACGAATTTCAATGTTTCATGTGTGAACATGAACGAATAGATATGGAATTATATCAATATTCAATAACCTAAGAAATTTATGAAGTAATTTGTCAGAATACTACAAGAACTATCAAATTCGTTTGTTAAAGGAATATACCAACATTTGATAGTTCTAGATATTCAAGAAGAAACAATTGTTCGACTACTACAAGTATCACTACTCAAATTTGACAGAAAACTCTGTTTAAGTGATAGTTGAGTTAACTTTTATGAACGTAAATTGATCCTTAGACACTATTTTGAAGAGATTGAAACGATAATCTGTTTAAACTTTGAAGGTCAAACAATTCAAAATGAAGTACAGAGCATGTGACTTGATATGAGTCAATCGTTAGATTTAGCAACACATATTTCACGCCAATTTTAAAACACACATGAATAAAATCAGCATTTATTTTAAATAAGTAGTTTTGAAAGTTTTTGTTGTGTTTTGCTGAGATATGAATCTGTTTTAAAAAAATAACTTACACGCCTACTTTTTTTATTTTCTAGCCTTACTTTTCTGGAGACACCACCAATCTTTAAACAAGACAGCATGATAATAATTTAAGATATAGTAATAATTTTGGGATTGTTTTGATTGTTTTAGAAACTGTAAGTTGGAAATGTCCAAACGACACTGGAGTTTTCAATGGTTAAAATGGTACTATTTCCATGTGTAATTATTTACACAAAAATAAATAATTGATAAAGTTTTACTGAAATTAATTCGGATGGTATAGTGTATCAACTATGTTATTCTCTCTCTGCATCGGATACACTGAGTTACGATGAATCTTCTAAATATTTGTCGCTATTTTATGGGCACGATACATTAGGTAGCAAGGCATTTGTGAAAAATATTAAAGTTTGACACATTGAAATAAAGACTTGAACTAAAAGACGTTAAAAAATAATAATAATAAATAATCCATTAATACACAACGGAAGTACTGGAAAGTCAAAAATACATAATTTATTGACTACTAATACATATTCAGAATTATTACAAATAAACCTTTTTGACTCCAATTGCTATTAAAAGTCTCATAAATGTAAGTAACATTCTGAACAATAAGTTTCTTCTTCACTGGCGCAACAGCCCCATGGTGAGCCAAGGCTGTCCGCCTACTGGCAGATTTTGATACAAGGGATGATTTCATTCTAAGGGGTAGGGTTGTCGGCCTTACGCCCAACAGTCATATTAAACCGGGACCTATGGTTTACAGTGGATTTCGAACCACCGCAAGTATCCATGACACAGTCGGAACTCAATCCCGAAACCTGTAGAACTGGGCTACCAGACACCTGGCTATCAGGCCCCAAAGAGAACTACAAGGTTATTTAAAATGAAGGTTTGATTTGTCGCTCTACGGTCATTTTGTGCACAAGAGGGCTAAACACAGACAGGGATTTACTGTTTAAGGTGGATTCCAAACGGCACGGGACGGATTCCGAACGGCACCATAAGCACGGAAAAATGACAAAAGGGATAATAAAGATATAAAACTTCAAGAAGTAGGAATTTATCAACTCACTACGAGTACTTATAGCTATTGGATATACAAATGTGCTTAAAAACTGTACTACAAAACACTTCAAACAAACGTCAATTTCTCCAGAAAATTCCTTAAGACTAACGTTATTCATAAAGCATTTCAAGAGTTGAGGGGCCCAAAGTACCATTTTCAGCCAAAAATTGAAATGGGGTTTTATTTGCTTGGTCCACATTTTCAGATAACGTCACGGACCCCTAACCAGGACAACATCATGTTCACACATGATAATAAAATCAATGCATTCTTTGTTTTCTAACTATTAACAGTTCAACTTTAAACAGTTTTATATGGACACAAGGAAAGTGCAATATTCACTGAGGTTTACAAACAAGATATAAAGAAAGGTTTGATTTGTCGCTCTACGGTCATCTTGTGCACACGAGGGCTAAACACAGACAGGGATCTACTGTTTAAGGTGGATTCCGAACTACTCACAAACATCCATGCTACCGCCAAGATTCGAGCCTGTGGTACCAAAGGCCAGAGAGCTAGCCCCTTTGCCAGATTGCCACCGGCAGATGTACCCATTTACATTTCTGTCGCATAACAAAAGGTGCTGCAATTGAATGCGTAAAATAACTTTGAACACTAAAATAAGTTTTGAATCTCTCTTTATCCTTTGATGTGCAACATGTAGCGCCGTTTATTGCAAAATAAAAATTTTAAATATACTCCTCCACTTTGAATAACACTGTATGCCGAAGAAGAAGCTGAAATCGGGCGTGGAATTACATGTCCTTGCAGATTATAGGCCTTACAATAACGGTACTTAATACTTGTAACCTGTTCAGTCTGATTTATAAGTTTCGAATAGCGTCAGAAAAGTACGGTGGTAGTAGATATAAAGTTTTGAACCGGCGGTAAAGTCTAGCCGAAAGGGCTCTTGAGTAATCACTCATAACTCAGGTGTAAGATGACAGAAATTTCTTCACAGATGATACAACACCTTAGCCAAGAACGATAACTTGTCATTGTTCTGCTCCGTTGCACGGGCAGGATTTCTGGAAACTCTTTATTCTCTAGCACAGTCTGCCACGCTCTTATCAGAATGCCTCTCTCGTAAAATACGACGGAGTCCTTAAAGTAGACGGGGAAACAATGAAAAGGTATTTTTTTTTTAAATATGAGTAAAAAAATAAAATTACTCTTTTTTTTTTTACTACCACAATGGCAATGAAAATAATTTAAAGATCTCATCTGTGATTTACAGAATCAGATATATATATATATATATTTCTGATGGAGCTGGTAATACAGAGACAGTTAATTCTTATGCCATACGCAAGGGGGCCCGTGTAGCTTGAAGATATGCTACGGACGCCAGTAACACTACCACCACAACGCTCTGCGATCATATCAGCCAAGTGGATAGCGCTGTGGCCTTTAGTATAACAGGCTTTAAGTTCGAATCCTGGCTTTGGTATGGATGTTTGTGAGAGGTTCGGAATCCACATTAGGTCCATAACTCTCCGTAGTTCCCCGTTTGTTTAGTCCTCGTATGCACAAGATGACCGTAGCGCGACAAACCAAACCAAACTACGATTACATTAGACTAAGAATTACGGTTTCAAATGAACTCCGAACCACTGCAAACATCCACAACTGCAAATATATATATATATATATATATATATGAATAAATGAATAAATGAATCTGAACATTTATACATATATGAATTAAAAAGAGTTGAATTAGCATATCAATTCATTTATTCAATTTAAAATGGCAATTACATTGTGTGGCATTTATTTCTTCTGTTTCATTGCTCTTTTGTTTTCTATATCTTTTCCCTATTTTTCAGCTTGCTAAATAAGTTCGTTGCAATTGGTAATCCATTATTGTAGTATTTCGTTCATTAATCTGTATTCAATGTCTTCTTCTACTACTACTACTACATCACAACACATCATTGTGCCTAGAGTTGAGGTGCTCCTTTACAGTTTGGGAATAATGTGGGTGAGGTCTGATTGGGCACTGTGACGCTCAACGAACATATGAAACCTGGACCTACGGCTTAAAGTGGATTCCGAAACGCACAAACAGCCATGGCACCGTCATGTTAATTTTTTCTCATAATTTCGACAGTTCATTCTTGAATATATGGATGTATACGTGATGTATTTTTATTACATTGTTTTTCACTACTTTGCCATTCTAAAATAAATATATTTTGTAAAAGTGTGATAAATTTCACTAGCCGAAATCATATTCGCGAGTTGGCCACCCCTGATCTAACTTTAAGAAAAAGTTTTGACAGCCGATACCTCGCGAATATCTTTCTTAATTATTTCTACAATCATTTATTAAAAAAAAAAAAAAACATACAAAAAAAAGCCTCATAAACAAACTGCGCAGAAAGCTTATATTGCTGGAAAACTGGGTTGTTTATTGTCCTTTACGTAACATTTAGTCACGAACCTATTCATAAAAAAAAATGGAGGCAGGTAACTCTCATGGAAGTTCGCGGAATGCGAGATTTTCCGAGACCGACACGTGACTCAGTCCAATAACCCTTTCCCTACAGCTGACGACAAGTGGCCGAAATAACGGGGACTTTCCGTGCCTGCATAGTGCGCCAATTCATATATATCTATATGGAAGCACAGGTTGGTATTCCCCGAAAAAAAATCGCCAAATGGTCCACTTTCGGTGTGCTCTCTGGAACAGTCTGGGAAGATTTATGCAAATGGCGTGATTGCATTTTCAGCCAGCATTGCAAATCGGGTCCTTCCTTTTTTTTTTTTTTTTTTTTTTTTTTTTTTTTTTGTGTTGGTTTTTGGCTTCCTTTATTCCACGCCATTTGGCGATGCATGATAAAAAAATTTAAATCTTTTTAATTTATTGTTGAGGAAGAGAACGGAGTGGCGGATTTTTTTTTTTTCTGTCGCCATTTTGGCGATGCATATGAAATTTAAATTTAGAATATGTTATATATATATATAAAAAAAACTGCATGAGTTCGATAAATGATTTATTTACGCGAGTTTTCTTTTAAAATTGCATTTAAAATAGAATTTATGCGTTTAATTTTATATTGTTGATTTAAGACTAAGAAGGAGTCATTCACTCATAAAAGTGACAAAAATGTTCAAAACTGATTTTTTAAAATTATTCTAACAATTAATTATATATATAAGCCAAGACGCCTGATGGCCAACCGGCTGCGCTCCGGCTTTTGGTACCACAGAATTCAGGTTCGAATCCTGGTGATGGCATGGATGCCTGTGAGTGGTTTGGAGTTCACGTTAAACTATAGGTCCTAGTCTAATTAGCCCAAAGTGTGCACAAATTGAACGTAGAACAACAAACCAAATCAAATTTGTACATAAGCCAAAGTGGCCTCTGTGTATAGCGCGTTAGATCTTTGAAGCACACGGTACCAAAGGTTTCGGGTTCGTATCCCGATGATGCCATGGATGTTTGTAGTGATTCGGAATCCACTTTACGCCTTAGGTCCCGGTCTCATAGGACTGCAGAGCGTCACAGAGCACAATCAGACTTCTCACCCACATTATTCCCCAACTGTAAAGAAGCAGCTCAGATCTAGGCACAGTGATGTGATGTGATGTGATGTGATGTGATGTGGTGTGGTGTGGTGTGGTGTAGTAGTAGTAGTAGCTAGATCTTTGAACATCATTATGCATATTAAAACTAAAATTTCAATTTATTAAAATTGTTCTTCTCTTCCTCATGTTCTCATATCAAAAGTAAACAAAAAACACTATAATAGCAGATCATATATATATATATATATATATATATATATGCCAGGGGGGAAGGTATTTTGGAAAATCAAAAACAGAGTGATTCCAAATGTCCTGAATATAACTTTGTAAAGGAATACAAATCATCCACATTTCAGAATAAAACTATAGAAACTTGAATATAATAGAAACTTGAGATGTCATTCCTGCATTTCTTTTGAGTTTTTTTTTTATTTTACGTTGGGCCTGAGGGCCGTGTGACTAGCGTTATTACGCTCGGTGCCAAAGGTTTCGGGTTCGAATCCCGGCGGGGCCATGGATGTTTGCAGTGGTTCGGAATCCACTTTAAACTGTAGGTCCCGGTCTGCTTAGCCCTCGTAAGTACAAGATGACCGTAGAGCGATAAACCAAACCAAACTCCAGTCCTAAACAGCAATGCCTACAATGCATGTTACCAGAACCCTTTTTTGCATTATGAATCGATTGGCCCTATTTAACCTATACATAACCACCGATAGGTGGTGAACTTCCCTGCTTTCGCTTATCATATGTGAGAAAATACAGAAAATCCTCTCCAAGCAGCTATACACTACTACTCCTACTACACCACACCAAATCACTGTGCCTAGAGCTGAATTAACCCTTTACAGTTTGGTAATAATGTGGGTGAGAAGTCTGATTGGGGTAAGTCAGACTTCTCACTGAAGTCTGTGACACTCTACGGTAGCACTAGCCAATTGTCCATCAGGCTGCTGTTCAATTTGGATTTCATTTGGTTTGATGCTATACGGTCATTTTGTGCACTCTTTGGGCTAATTAGACTGAGACCTACGGCTTAACGTGGATTTCGAACCACTACAAACATCCCTGGCACCACCGGGATTCGAACCCGAAACCTGTGGTACCTAGCGCCAGAGCGTTAGCCACTCGGCCATTCAGGCCCCAGAACAACCTGTACAGTTTGCCAATCGGGGTAGTTAACCCTATGATGAACATTTTGTTAGACAAAATTTAGACACAAAGACAAAATTTACACTGTATCTCCCGATAGCTCTGGATTTTATTTGTTACGCGGAATTCTTTTTCCCTGTCCGTTCCCATAAATAAATTTCCTTGTAGTGAGCGATTTCTGGTTTTGTGGGAAAAGGACAGCTTCCGAGGGGAAGACGGGGCAGAACGAGCGGTCGGCACGCGAACGCAGGCCAGACGGATTGACCCGTTTTTAATTTAGTGGAGCTTCACGCGTAAACCCACATCCTCATACCTCTGCTTTGATAGATCGTCGCAGGCGGATGATTAATTTTACGTATCGGTGGCGGCGGACAATAGACAGACTTTTCCTGGATGGACTTCGAGGAGAAAAAGAAATCAACAGCGACTTCTCCTTTTTCTTTCTTTTGCGGTTTTTATTTGTAGTGAAGTCTCTTTACATGATAGACTTTTTGCTCCGAAGTTCTTATTGCAACTGAAAAACAACAACAATTATTTCAGTAGTTTTTTAAACATAGGGTGTTTAAAACACTCCACTCTTCCAAAAACTTGATCTTGGAGATCTTCTCCTCCTAAAAGATCCACCTTCGGATTATCACCCACTCACCTTGGTACTTCAGAAATCAGGATATTAGACAATCGCTCAACTTCCCAAACATTCGCAAATTTGTACTTAAAAATTTCTACAATAATCTTCTCGCAATTCGCTTTTAAATTCTCTTCCTAGGTACGAGATTTCTTTGTTTGAAAATTAGAAAAAGATCGCGTACTCTTCTTAACATATACTATAATCCGTTGTTTTACACAACAGACTTTTCCTGGATGGACTTCGAGGAGAAAAAGAAATCAACAGCGACTTCTTTTTCTTTTTTACTTTTGCGGTTTTTATGTGTAGCGAAGTTTCTTTGTGTGGTAGACTTCTGTAATCTGCTTGCTCCAAAGTTCTTAGTGCAACTGAAAGAAAAAACAACAACAATCACTTTAGTGTTAGAACATAGGGTGTTTAAAACACTGCACTTAGAAATTTGAAAGAGAGATAAAGTACACTGAAAGGTACCCTAGATGCTCACCCGGAAATGCTGTAGGGCAGTGCTCAAGGTCACCACAGAGAACTTCCTCATTCAAATTTCTGGATGCTCTAACGGTGAATAAACAACGGTTTATAAATATTGAGTTGTCCCATGTGTGGTCTAGATTTGGGTTCCTTGGTTAGTGGTTAGGGTTACTGAACTTCACCCAGGCTAATCGGGTTCGATCCCTTCTTCTTTGAAGACAATGTCCTTTCTTCATCAGAGGTACATGTAGTTTATCAATGTATAATAAAAATACTTACTTCATCTATATTACGTAAGAAAATTTTAGTTTCGATTCAATTACTGCAGAAATTAAACATTTTTTACTACAATGCTCAAAATAATTAGGGGATATTGTGAGTTCGGTATGAAATAATCAACAACTATTTTATTAAAAAAGAAATAGAAGAGATAAAAGAGGAACATTATAACGTTGGGAATATGCACATTTTCTCCGTGGAGTCGAAAATTACATGTTTTATATAAGGAGTGAAAAGCGACCTTCTGTAGGAGGAGATATGACAATTGACACGTGTTGAATGTTTTGTAACTGGGACTACGATATCAAAGCAAGATGACTTGGTAACATGGAAGGCCATATGCAGCTTAGAGGCGGGACAAACACAGTCTGCTGTAGCGGAAGCGTTAGGAGTTTCTCAAAGTGTCATTTCCAGTCTATGAAATCGGTTTTCTGGAAACTTGAAAGGCACTTTGAAGATCGGGACAAGGTCATACTTGTGCAACAACAAAAATAAGGATCACTAACTAACAGAAGAAACCGCACTATGAACGCACCTTTCTTATAACAGCACAATCAGATGGCTACTGGTACCAGAGTTATCAATAAAACTCGAACCTGCACTGTTCGAAACCTATTCCACCTAATAGGTTTGTATGCTCGCAGATATACTATGGTGCGTGTTTTGATACAGGAATACTGTGTTGCCCACAGAAGCATCTCAGATGGGGACGAGATAAGTGGAGCATCCTGTTCTTCGTAGACGAGTCCCACTTTAGTGTACAATCTGAAAATAGATGGATTATGATCTGATACATGACATACTATTGTATTTGTGCATGAAAGTGTCCTATTTGGCGGAGGCGGAATGATGGTCTGCGCATACACTCAAGAGCCAAAACATTATGACCACCTGTCAATAACGAGTTGGCCCACCTTTGGCGCGCAACACAGCTTCAACCCGCTTTGGCATGGATTAATACCACCACCTCATACCAGTTAAATACCCCTTCCACCTGATCACGTGCCTTCCACGTCATCCAGGCGAGTTCATTGCAAAATGTAGGGGTGGTCATAATGTTTTGGCTCTTGAGTGTATATTTCTATCAATGCTCACACCGGCCTGCACATTATCAGGAATGGAGCACTGGCAGTCTCGCGATATAGGGATGACATCCTCAGACCTATTGTGATCATTCACTCTGCAGCAACCGAGGATGAATTTCTGAAATGACAACGCCATTCACATTGTGATCAACTAGTGGACAATTTCCTTTTCTAGGAAGGAATCCACCAAATGGATTGGTCAACATATTCCCCATATATGAACCCAATAGGACATGCTTAGACATCTTAGGGAAAAGTTGATGATCACTCCCAGAAACAGTTCATCAGTTAGAAAGCTTGCTTCTACAGGAGCGGGGAATACCTCAGCCTCTCATTGATTCCATACCTAGTAGGTGTGCTGTCTTCCTTTCAGTCAAGGGAAACCACACCCTTTATTGACATTCATTTGTATCCGAGAAATCACATTTTTTGTTTGTTTGCATGATATACACGAGTTCAGCGCGTTTTTTTTTTTTTTTTTGTTTACCAACAAATATCGTACATAAAATTTAATTATTCCGTATCCATTGCTTATTCTCCTTTTCTCATATTTTTCACCACTTATACATCATATATCAGGGGACTGAATGGCCGAGTGGCTAGCGCTCTGGCGCTTGGTACCACAGGTTTCGGGTACGAGTCCCGGCGGTGCCATAGATGTGTGTAGTGGTTCGGAATCCACTTTAAACCGTAGGTCCCGGTCCTAATAGGATCGTTGAGCGTTGCGGGGGCATTATTACTCAGCGTCCGGGGCTTATCTGTTATACGCGCCCCCTGGGTAATGCAAAGTGAGTACATCTGTGCAGCGCTTTCCAGAAGGCATCCCAGACCAAGCTATCTAAGTGCTTGCCAGCTGCATTAGAACAAAAAAAAAACATCATATATCAGTTACTAAAACATTTCCTCATTTGCAATTTATATCCGAAATCATAATATCCCCTAATTGTTATATATATATATACTGTATATTTCCTAATGTAGACCAATGCATGCGTCAGCCAAGAGGGGTTCAAACTCTTCAAAAAAAATTTACCAAAATTCAAAATCTGTATATACTGCCGAAATAAAAAATTAAATTTCTGTAACGTTTATTATTTCTGGTATACGTTATGGCATTCTTCTGTTAAATAGGTACACGTTTCGCTAATATCAGATTTTTCGTTTTGGTGTTGAAGTAACAAACCATCAATGTAAACAATTTCGAAATTAAAATCTTTTTTATAAAATCAGTAGCTTGTTTCCTTTAGACAACTTTTTGATAAACTTAACAAATATAAATTAAACAAAAAAAAAAACTTACACAAACATACGGAGTCAAAATTTAAACTATTTTTTATTACAGAAATCTATATGTTCTTTTTAGTCCATATAACGTATATACAAAAATTATGAAAATCTTCATGAAAATCCGACAGGTAGAAAGGGTTCTAAATAGGGTCACTTTAATTATAACCACCCTGTATCTTCAGTTCTAATTTAAATTCATTGTGAAGAGTGGTTATTTTTACAGCATTTGGAAAGTGGGACTATTGTGGGTAATTATAATCACCCTGCATATTTTTTTTCTTTCTAATGCAGCTGGCAAACACTTAGACACTTGGTCTTGCAAGCCTTAAGGCAAGCGCTACGCAGACGTTACTTACTTTGCATTAACCAGGGGGCGCGTGTAACTTGAAGATAAGTCACGGAGTAACAACGCCCCCGCAACACTCTACGATTATATTAGACCCGACCTACGGTTTAAAGTGGATTCCGAACCACTACAAACATCCATGGTACCGCCGGGACTCGAACCCGAAACCTGGGGTAGCGAGCGCCAGGGCGCTAGCCACTCGACCATTCAGGCCCCTCACCCTGTACATCAAAAAGCTAAATTGTATTCGTTAAGATTAGTTAAAATATTTTTTTTTTTAATATTACTACAGCATTTTCATTTTTCTTTAATAATTCTTTTTATTAGGGAATTAAAAATAAAAATAATAATAATTAATAAAAAATAAAACCTTAACAGCTTTAAATAACTTATATAAATAAACAGTTCATGTATAAAAATAATTACTCTTATTTTTTTAGATAACGGGAATTATAGTTTAAACCAGAAAATTCAACCTAATCAGTTTAACAATGGTGGCACGCGTATCGAATCAGAGGATGTCAAATATTGATGCGACGAAAAACTCAACTTATTTAACACTACTTTACAAAAAGGCAGAAACCTACACTTGCATAATAAGAAGATTTAAAACGATTTCAATATCCTGTACGTCATTTCCTTTAATCCAAAAAACCATTTGCCTTTCCAGAATGTAATCGATCATCATCCAAATAAAAAAACAAAAATTTGTTAAAGAATTAACTGTAATAAAAGTCTTTTTTCCAAAGTTCTATTACATAAAATGATTGATTTCTTTACCAAAAAAAAAAAAAGAATTTACACTTCTGTATTATTTTGCAAAAAAATATTACGAGGAAAAGAGTATATCCACAATCGAAAGATTTAATTGAGAGTTAACGATTCATACGCAAACGCCACGTTAAAAAGGATGCCAGCGACCACGCGTACTTCTTTTCAGGGTTAAAAACGTTCTTTTCTTTATTTGATAGCAAAAAAAAAAAGCCATCAGTGACGCTGTCTTTCCAATGACCATTTCGTATTAACTGTTGCTGCATTCATAGTTTGAAGATGTATTCGATATTCATTCGCCATGAAATTTTGTTCTTTTATTTTACGTTTATTAAATTTAGTAATAAGCATTCTATTACAAAGCAAATTAAACCTTTTTAAAATAATTTCAGAAATCCCAAAAAGAAAAATAATTACAAACAGAATACTTGGCATATATTAAATCAGGGATGGCCAACCCAGGTGATCTTGTGGGCTACTTTGGAAATCCATCATACCTGCACTTGCCGCATATAAAATTATATATCCCCATATCAGATTTAGACCCATATGTCCCAATAGAAAAAAAGCCATCAGTGTCGCTGTCTTTACAATGTCCATTTCATATTAACTGTTGCTGTATTCAAAGTTTAAAGATATATTTGATATTTATTCTGCATGAGATTTTGTACTTTTATTTTACGTTTATTAAATTTAGTAATAAGCATTCTATTACAAAGCTTGGAAACAAATTAAATGTTTTAAAGTAATTTCTGAAATACCAAAAAGAAGAAAAATAAATACAAACAGAATACTTGATATATTTTTAAACAATTTAAAATTAACTCTATTACTTCTAGCGATAGATGATATCAATTTTTCTTTATAAAAAGATTTAAAAATTTTGCATCCTTGTTGTAACAGGTAATACTTTTTTTTACATTGCAAATATTTCCATATTAAAAACGTTCTTTTTTTTATTTGATAGATATTTTTTGATGGATTTCTTTATTGATATATTCGATATACGTTCGCCATGAAATTTTGTTCTTTTATTTTATGTTTATTAAATTTAGTATTAAAAGCATTCTATTTCATTATGCGTGCATCCATATATTCAAAAATAAACCGTCGAAATGATGAGAAAAATGAACTTTGATTTTAAAACAATATTCTTGCGAATATAAGACAGATATTTACTGTTTCAGTTATGAGTTTGCAGCTATGAGTTCGAAGAATAATTAAATTATAGTCTGCGAAATCATGATGGGCGCGCATCTTGTAACATAGGATATAACAGGTTATATGTTTCAATTTAAGTGAACTCAGTGACCGTCCCTAGATAGGCACAGTTGGTTATTGATAGCAGAGCAAACCAGACTTTTAGTTGAAGTTGTTAGCGCTTTTGGTTCCATTTACACCAGCGAACCGGTTTTTTGTCCCCTCTCTAAATGAAATAGACCCAACACAATACACGCTCAAACATAAAGGCATAACACGCTAACCTGCAACACCCATTACGATGTGCAAATATCCAAATCGCAATCGATTTGCAAAAGCTAAGTGAAAGAGCGGAGAAACAAGTACTGCACTAGAAAAATAAATATATATTAATGATTTAATTTTTTTAATTTGTTTATATGTTTGTTACATTTCATTTTTAGTGTTCTATATTTCTTTACAATGTGCGTTTAGTATCATTATTTTTATATTATCTGTGTTTACATGCAAGAGTAATAGTAAACACAATAATAATAACTCATTGAGTTTCAATTTTTCACTCCAAAAAACGTCTACAGTGGGTCTAAATCTAATAGAGGGGATATATAATTTTATATGCGGCCCGCGGTGTTATGATGCGTTTCCAAACTTGCCCACAAGATCATTTGGGTTGGCCACCCCTGGTTTATACTGATAATATTTCAGTTATTAATATAATCCGAAATTGACTATAGATATTAAAATAACTTCTCAAACGAGGAAATTATAGGTTAAGAGGATGTAAATTTATGAACAAATGAAGAAAAGTAAAATCTGTATTTCTTCAAGGTGAAAATATCAAATTTATATGCATCCCTCTTTATCCTCTTGGTGAATCTTTCCTAATAAAGTTAAAACCCTGTCGAGTTATCTAAATCTAATTTAAATATTTTTTGTATTTATTTATTTAAATGAAATAGAAAAAAAAATAATTCAGTTTACTGGGTCAAGTCTAATCTTAATTAGTCATGCTTAATCGGGCTTAATCCAAAAGTCAATGCTATTGGGAATCCCTTATATCCTCTAAATTAAATTCATTATCTTCACGTATCATTTTCTCAGAAACTGAAGAATAAAATAAAAAAATTGGGTGGGGGACCAGATTATTAAAGTTATTAAACATGTTATTAAAGTTCGTAAAACATATCTAATGTTGTTTTTTTTTTTTTTTTTTTTTTTTTTTTTTTTTTTTCTAAAAAAAAAAAAAAAAAAAAAACTTATAAACTTTTATTTACACTACTAACCATTAAAATTTGCTACACCAGGAAGAAATGTAGATAACAAAATGATATTAGAGAGTTTTTGCATACCGTATTTTGGACGTCCGTTACCTTTTTCTCCCTAGCGCGCATGCTCATAGGAAACATTAGTATAGATACGCATGCGCAATTTCCTATGAGCGTGCGCGCTAGGGAGAAAAAGCTAACGGACGTCCAAAATACGGTATGCAAAAACTCTCTATTTATTGGACAAATATATTATACTTGTAACAACAAGGACGAATGCACACTGCCAATGTGCAATGTCCGAATGCACGCTGCCAAACACCTATGCGACCATCTTGATGCTGTAAACGGAACCTGGATTCATCTAAAAAAATTACATCTCACCATTCGTTCACCTAGTTTCGTCTTTGATCACGCCATTGAAGACACTCCTGTCTGTAATGTAGCGTCAAGGGTAGCAGCAGCCATGGTCTCCGAGCTGAGAGTCCATGCTACTGCAAACGTCATCGAACTGTTCGTGCAGACACTTGTTGTCTTGCAAACGACTCCAATTCTTGACTCAGGGCTCGTAACCTCGTAGCTCTCCTGCATGATCCATTAAGGCCATACGGGTAACATGACTGTTTTCTCGGCTGCTAGTGGCAGGGAGCCGTTGCTTCTTACACGAGGCATCACAACAATGTTTCACCAGGCAAAAACGTTCAAATGCAATTTGTGTATGAGAAACCGGCTGAACAATTTCCTCATTTAAACCCATTGTAGGTGTCGCTACCGGCGCCTGCTTTCGCTGAATGCGTTGAAAAACTAATCATTTGCATATAACAGCACTTTCTTCGTGTCGTTTTAATTTCACGTCTGTAGCATGTCGCTTTTTTGGTGTAGAAATTTTAATGGCCAGTTTCCCTTCTTTTCTAGGCAGCAGCTTCGCTTTCCTCAGCTTCAACATCTGATTGAATAGTTTTCTTTTCTTAGGCGGCATTGCAAATTCAGCAATAACAAGTAATTTTCATTCATTTTTTTAAGTTTATCTGGAGCCATCCATTGGTAGATATATGCAACTTAAATCTAAAAAACTAAAATTAATTAATTTAATTAAATTTAATTACTGATTGAATATTTGAATAAACTCTATAGTGCATCCAGTGTCATCCATTACAAGTTCAAAACAAAATGTATTTGAACTTGTGTGGATGAATAAAATGTATTTTATGAACGATTGAAAATGTGAACAGGATATATATATAGGGAGAGTGTGAGCCAATAGCAGGAATTGAAAAACCAGTGTGAATTTCAACATACAAAAATATTTTCTACAATGCGAACGAACAACCCTATGAAAACTTTATTTCTCCCTCATCGTCCCTTCCCCGTCCTAAGCTCATCCCTGTTGCTATCAAATTTCAAACTACTTCAGGTGGGAGTGTGTGAATTCCTTGAATTGAACTACGATTACTTAAATGATTTGGCAGCATATTTCGGATTGCAACACTGACGACTATTTTTGTCGGAGTCCAGATTAAAAACCGAGATATTTTTATTAGTAAAATGGCAATACAATTTTTTTCTTATTTATTAAACAAAATTATAGCTGATTTAATTTCAGTTGTTAGTATGTTTTATTTATTCTTTTTTTTTCAAGTCAGCCTGTCTATTAATAGTACAGTTGCGTAAGAAATAACTACAATCCGTTGGTATTGTAGAAAATATTTTTGTAAATTGAAATTCACACTGGTTTTTATTGCTAAATTTGCAATGCCGCCTAAGAAAAGAAAATCCTACAATAAAAAAAGAAACTTAAATTAAGGTAAAACTATCCATAAAACAAATTTTAATTTAATGAAGCTCCTTGGCTACAAGATAGCCGCAAGCCTCTATCAGGGAAAAACATCAGATGAGGAAATATATACAGTGCATGAGAAAGTAACGGAGTAGAAAAAAAAAATTGTTTCTTGTGATAGCGATTTCTTTCTTGAGCATTGGTGATGCTGATGATTTAACAAGGTGGCAGCTGCAGGCTAATATTCTTAAAAAACTAAACTATCCATAATAAAGCATTTAGGTTTACACTGAAGTGACAAAGGTCATGGGATACCTCTTAATATCGTGTCGGCCCTCCTTTCGACCGGCGAAGTGCAGCAACTCGACGTGGCATGGACTCAACAAGTTCGTTGGAAGTCTTCTGCAGGAATATTGAGCCATGCTGTCTCGATAGACGTCCATAATTGTGAAAGCGTTGATGGTGCAGCATTTTGGGCACGAACAGACCTCTCGATGATGTCCCATAAATGCTCGATGGGATTCATGTCGGGCGATCTAGGTGGCCAGATCATTCGTTGGAATTGTCCAGAATGTTCTTCAAACCAATCGCGAACAGTTGTGGCCCGGTGACATGGCGCATTGTCATCCATAAGAATCCCATCGTTGTTTGGGTACATGAAGTCCATGAATGGCTGCAAGTGATCTCCAAGTAGCTGAACATAAGCATTTCCAGTCAATGTTCGGTCCAGTCGCACCAGAGGACCAAGTCCATGCTATGAAAAAACAGCCCACCCATTACGGAGCCACCACCAGCTTGAACAGTGCCTTGCTGACAGTTTGGGTCCATGGCTTCGTGGGGTCTGCGCCACACTCGAACCCTACCATCAGCTCTTACCAACTGAAATCGTGACTCATCGGACCAGGCCACGGTTTTCCATTCATCTAGGGATCTACCGATATGCTCACGTGCCCACGAGAGTCGCTGCAAGCGATGTCGTTCTGTCAGTAAAGGCACTCGAGTCGGTCTTCTGCTGGAATAGCCCAAGAAAGCCAAATTTCTCCGCACAGTTCTAACAGACAAGTCCCTTGTACGTCCCACATTGATTTCTGCGGTTATTTGACGCAGTGTTGCTTGTCTGTTAGAATTTACGATTCTTTGCAGACGTCGCCGGTCTCGGTCGTTAAGTGCAGGCGGTCGACCACTGCGTTGTCCATGGTGGGATGTTATGCCTTAAATTTTATACTCTCGGCACACTCTCGACACAGTGGATCTGGGAATGTTGAATTCCCTAACGATTTCCGAAATGGCATGACCCATGCGTCTAGCTCCAACTAACATTCCGCGTTCAAAGTCTGTTAATTCCCGTCGTGCGGTCATCATCACGTCAAAACCTCTTCACATGAATAACTTGAACAGAAATGAAAGATCTGCGAAAGCACTGCGCATTTATACCTGTTCTACGCGATGCTACTGCCATCTGAAAATTTGCATATTGCTATCCCATGACTTTTGTCACTTCAGTGTATATTGTAAATGTTGAACAATTTAATAGTGGACGTAGTAAAAGAAACTTCTTGTTTCTTTAGAAATTTCTGCTTCTTTTACCAACTAATGTTGTTGAATGTATGTTTCATTTATGTATACCACAAATTATCCACCGACGGGAGATGACAGGAGAACATTGACTTCATGGAGGACTTTTTAGGAGAAACAGCTCCAAATTTACATATCATATGGGAGAAAACCATGAAAAGTAACATCCAAGTAGCATAACTATCTATGCGAGATGCTTACACATGTTGTCAAAATCGCCGTCGAATCTTCTCGTTTTACTGCAACAGATGCCGCTAATTTGAGCCTGAACTCTAGCCATTGAAGTTACCACTAGGCCAGAAGTAGTAACATCATCAGTTAGGGATTGGGATTAGTTTGTATCTCTACGGTCATCTTATGCACACTTTAGGTTAAACAGACCGGGATCTACAGTTTAAGGTGGATTCCGAACCATTAGCACACATCCATGCCACCGACAGAATTCGAACCTGAAGAGGTTCAGGCTTCATAGCTGAGATATCAGCGGAAAAATGAAATTCATTACTATTTAATTGGGCCTGATGACTAGTATCTAGCGCTGTGGCACTCGGTACCGCAAATTTCGGGTTCGTGTCCCGACGGTGCCATGGATGTTTGTAGTAGTTCAGAATCCACTTTAAGCCGTAGGTCCCGGTTTCATATGACCGTAGAGAGTCACAGAGCCTACTCAGATTTCTACTCACCCACATCATTCCCAAACTATATAGGGGCAACTCAGCTCTAGGCATTGTGATGTGGTGCGGTGTGGTGTGGTATAGTAGTAGTAATAGTGGTACTATTTAATTGAAATGAATAACGATGTGCAAGTTACTTTTTGCTGTCCCAATAACCTTAATCATTTTTATTAAAAAGGGAAAATAAATCGTATATAATATTTACAATAAATGCCATCATCAAGTATATAAATATAAAAATCAAGAGTGGAATACAAATAAACATACCTATACGAAAATCCCTAAATAAACAATTTTGTATTTATTTATGCGTTTTTATATACGTATACCTGTGATTTCATAGGTGCCCTATAGATTCATTGCTTTTAAAATTTTCATCCGCAAGTTAAACATAACGTTTTAAAAGCTTTCACATTTAGAGTGATTTATTATTCCTTGTAGCATTCTAGAAGGACAAACACCCTTTCATTTCGGACTGTCAATCATTCCGACGCAATTCATCTTTTTTCGGTAATACAATTTTATTACTATTTTATATCGCCCATTTATTGAATAATTTTGTGACACTTTATCTGACTTCCTGGAAAGATATCACGAAACATCAGCTTACTCACAGCTGCGAGAGCATATCGAATTAACATATTTTTTTATAGAGATGCATCAATAAACGAAGGCAAACACAGGTGCATGTACTGGGAGCTCTTGTACACACAAATAACAGGAATAAATAGCTTTCTTACCGAGTAACTACCTATTCGAAAGGAAATGTAGTACTGGAGGATTCATACTTTTTGTGTGGTTTCTCTGCACAAACAATCTTGGAGCATGGGTCATTTCTTCGAGTCAGGGCGGGGCCATGGATATTGTAGGTGGTTCGGAATCTACTGTAAACTGTAGGTCACCGTATGTTTAGCCCAACGGGAGTAAAGATGACCGTAGAGCGACAAACCAAACCAAACCAAACCAAACCATGAGCCATTTAAACATTTGACATCTGCGTCAAGTTTGTTGACCATTAATAGAATGTCACTACTACGGCACAATGCATCACTTCCGTAGATCAACGTAGGGTCCTGGCGTAGCTTTACTTGGCTCTACCTAGCCGATTATCACCTTCTGAGGACTACATCGCATCTTTTACACGCATCATCAATGCTTTGGTGGGTTTATCGCTCTACGGTCATCTTGTGCACACTTTAAGATAAATATACCTTGACCTACAGTTTGACGTGGATTCCGAACTCCTCACAAACATCCCTCCCCCCGCCAGGATTCAAACCTGAAGCCTGTGGTACCAAAGGCCAGAGCGCTAGCCATCTGGCCATCAGGCCGCATGCTGTACTGAAGGTTTCATATTTTTCAGTGTGGTTTCTCTGCTCAAACATGCTTGGCGCATGGGCCATTTCGACATTTGGCCTCTGCGCCATCTTGTTAACCATTATTAGAATGATACTACTACGGCACAATACACTTCCGTAGATCAACGTAGTTTTCTGGCATAGCTTTAATTTTAAAATACCATACGTAGGAGTGGTATCTAGACAATTAGCACCTTCTATTAACATATTTGTTATAAAGATGCATTCATAAACGAAGGCAAACACAGGTGCGTTTACTGGGAACTCTTGTACACAGAAATAACAGGAATAAATAGCTTTCTTACTGAGTAACTACATTTGAAAGGAAATGCAGTACTGGATTGGTTTGGTTTGCCGCTCTACGATCATCTTGTGCACACTTTAGGCTAAATAGACCGGGACCTACAGTTTAACGTGTATTCCGAACCACTCACAAACATCCATTCCACCTCCAGAATTCGAACCTGGAGCCTGTGGTACCAAAGTTCACAGAGCTAGACAATTGGCCATCAGGCCCCTATAGACGGCGGTTCGGTTTGGTTTGTCATTCTACGGTCATCTTGTGCACTTTTTATTCTAAATAGGCAGGAACCTACAGTTTAACGTAGATTCCGAACCACTCAAACATCCATGCCATCGTCAGGATTCGAACGTGAAGCCTGTGGTACCAAAGGCCAGAGTGCTATCCAATTGGCCGTCAAGCCATAGGCAATACAGGAGGTTTCATAGTTTTCAGTGTTGCTTCTCTGCTCAAACATCTTGACACTTGGACCTTTTCGACATTTGGCCTGTGCGCCAAGTTTGTTGACCATTATTAGAATGCCACTGCTAAGACACAATACATCACTTCCGTAGATCAACGTAATTTTCTAGCGTAGCTTTAATTTTGAAATACCATACGCAGGAGTGTCTTCTAGGAAGGGTCGGATTTTCCTATAGGCTAACTAGGCTTCAGCCTAGGGCCTCAAGATCAAGAGGTGCCTACATTCAAAATTAATGTTAGCAAAATTAGAATGACACTATTCTGAAAACAGTAAACACCAAAACACTGAATCGAAAATAAGGAGAAATTATACACATATGACTAATAAACATAAAAATGAATTGGTTGCGATCAACGCGTTCGGCTCATTGGGTCTGTTCGTTTGTATATACTAAATTGCATCAAAATATAGTTCATACGTTCACTGATTGCTGTGGCAAATATTGACGTGCCTTATGCTACTAAGCTCTGGTTTGTTCTTGTATAAATAAAGTGTATATTGGTGCAGATTGAAACAGATAAACGAAGAGACCTATTGATATCCCGACGTTCGGTTATATTCGTATTACGTCTTCGATAATATGAAATAAGTGTTAGAAAAGTTATTAGAAAAATTATAAGTTATTAGAAAAGATTCTGGGGGGCCTCTTTTCATCTAAATCCGGTCCTGCATCTAGGCGATTAGCACCTTCTACAAACTACATCATCATCATCATCATTAGAGATAATACACTTTTCAGAGCGATTATATGTTTTTTAAGCTTAGTATCTTGACATCTGGCGTGTGCGTTAAGTTTGTTGGCCGTTTCTAGAATTCCAACAATTCGGAGAATTACACCATTTCTGTAATTATGTGTTGTTCCTGGAAGTCGCTACAATTTGGCACGACACAGGATTACACACAGGATTACCACATTTTATACACTACACAGCACCTTCTACAAACAACATCAATGGAGGTTATGACTTTTCAGTGTGATTTCCAAGTGTGAACAGGGACATTCACCAAGCTTATTAATATATTTTAGAATGCAACCATTTCTGTAGATCAATGTTGTTTCAATGTCAATGTTGTTTTTGTCGCTACAATTTGGAAAAGCTACTCATAGGATTGACATCTAAAAGATCACCACAGTTTATGCACTACATCACATCTTCTACACACATCATCATTGAAGTTTATGTACTTTTCAGTGTGGTTTCCAAGTGTCAACAGGGCTCATGCATCAAGCTTGTTAACATTTTTTAGAATTCAACCACTTTGACACATTACACCTTTTCCGTAGATCTTTATTTTTGGATTTTATTTTGGATGCTACAATTTGGAACCATCACTCATAGGCTTGGTTTGGTTGCCTTTGGTCGCTCTACGATCATCTTGTGTGCACTTTAGGCTAAACAGACCGGGACCTACAGCTTAAAAGGGATTCCGAACCACTGACAATCATCCATGTCGAACCTGGGGCCTGTGGTACCAAAAGCTAACCACCACTCATAGGAGTAGCATGTAGAAGATTACCACATTTTATACACTACATATCACCTTCTACATTTAGGTTATGTAGTTTTTAGTGTGGTTTCCAAGTGTCAACAGGTCCCAAGCACCAAGCTTATTAATATTTTTTAGTATGCCACCATTTCGGTGCATAGCACCATTTCCATAGATCAGTGCTGTTTCCAGCTACAACTACTTGGAACAACAACTCATAGGAGCTACATCTAGAAGATTAGCAACTTCTACATACTACAGTCACACCTTCTACACACGCCATCGTTGGAATTTGTATAATTTTCAATGCAGCTTCTCTGCTCAAACAAGCTTGGAGCATGGGCCATGTTGGCACTTGATCAATACGATAAGCTTGTTAACCATTTTTAGAATACATCATTCTAAATCATCATTCTAAATCAATGTTCATCAGTTCTGTAGATCAATGTTGTTTTCGGACGTCGCTACAATTTTAAAACAGGCTTCTAGAAGATTAGAAACTTTTATCAGAATCGCGACCTGATGGCCTATTGGCTAGCGCTCTGGCCTTTGTTACCACAGGTTCCAGGTTCGAATCTTGTCGGTGACATGGATGTATGTGAGTGGTTCGGAATCCACGTTAAACTTATAACATTAAAACACGTTAAAAGTATTTCCCTGTCTAATTAGCCTAAACTGTGCACAAGATGACCGTAGAGCGTCAAACCAAATCAAATCTATCAGAATCAATGGAGTAACTTGCACATATACAGGGTCGATATCACATAAACTTTACAGGACCAGAATTATATGGTTTCCAAAATGAATCCTTACATCTGTGATGCATAGTCAGCCATAGTATGAGTACTATCTGGTGTATGAAATAGAAACAGGACCAACAGTAATTTCATATGACATAAGAAGGTATTTAAAATGACTACCGTTTATATCGATTTGTCGTCTATCGATGTCTCAATAATTTTTTTGTGCTAGCAATATATCATTTTAAATATGCATGTATTATTTTTAATACATTTTTATTTTATCTATATTTTTAATAAGTATTGAGTATTTAATAAATATATTTTTAATAAGTATATTTAATAAGTATATATTTTTAATAAGTAATAAGTATATTTTTAATAAATATGCCACACTATATCATTTTTTGGGTATTAAAAAGCAAATGAATTCTTTAAATATAATTGCTCATTAAAACTATTAATATCTTAACTATATATCGAATGATTTATTATATAAATGCAAATTAAGTTTTTTAAAGTCGAATAATACCATTGATTCCGAATGCTAAGACTGTAAATACAGGGTGATTATAATTAAAGTCCGACTTTCAAACTGCTGTGAATAAAGGAACCACTCGTCACAATGAGTTCAAATTTGAACTAAAGATACTTGAAGCAGGGGGAAACGGTACAGCATCAAAAAAAGGTTCCAGAGTGTATTAATAGATGTAATCTTCGTTGTAAGATGAATAAAGAAAGTGAATTCGGCTGCCAGGAATATTTTGAATCGAAATGACAACGTATTCGGCATAGGTTGCATATTGAACCAACTGTGGTGTTCAATGTGCTGGATTGTTTCGGTTTTCTGACGGAAAAAATGACTTCCAAGTCATTCAACAGTTGCGACACTGTCAGTGGAAAGCCCCTGCACCACGACAAGGTCGTACACAATTGGATGGAAAAAATTGGTGGAACCTTTTTGGAAACTTTTTTCTGATACCATTCCGTTTTCCCTTCTTGAAGTATCTTCAGTTCAAATTTTAACGCATTGTGAAGAGTGGTTCTTTTTTCACAGCATTTTGAAAGTGGGACTTAAATTATAATCACCCTGTACATGAAATGAAACTTAATTCATTGAAATTGACTTGATTGAAATTGACTTACCATATTTTAAAATTATTGAAAAAACCTGACAGATTATGTATTAAGATATTCATTCAAAAAAATTATGTATGAAACACCTCTGGATTGAATTTCAAGAATACGCTTTCGGGAATTCATCAATCACATATTTATTTTATTCCAATTTGAATATCCCATTCAAGTGTTCTGACTTCGCATTCTAAGAGTGCTGAAATAATATTATTTCAAAGAATGAAGAAACAGAAAAAAAACGAAATTTGTGATGCAACAAACAATGTGTAATTAACATGTTTGGGGTATTTATTATATTTTTTTTCTCTGCATAATTTGTCATCTTTGCGAATAAGTTATGGACCACTATAGGAGCGTACACGTAATGCATTTTTTTCAATGGTTTGAGACAATATGAGGAGAAAGTAGAAATAAAGCTGACAGTGTACTTGAACTGAAATGTCTTAATTTCCTGTAGAATTTTTTTTTTTTTAATTTCTTCTACGTTTCTTTTGTTTATAATTTTTGATGGGATTAGATTTCAAAATACGATTGTGAATGTTTTCTTTCTATTTTCTTTTATAAACTCCAAACCTGCTATTTTTGAATAAATATCTGTTGAAAATAATTTTAATATTCAAATGTTATAACATGAAGATCTACCTCCCCGTGGTGCACCTGGTAATACTTTTTAGTGGCTAAAAGATCAGCAACTTGGCATTATTGTTAGATTAATGAACTCTGTTTCAGCATGTTTTGTTGTATTTGTTGTATTATTTTGTTGTTGTTGTATTTTTTTTTTTTTTTTTTTTTTCTTTTTTTGCTGTAACTGTTCATAATCTGCCATTGGAAATAATAAAAATAAAAATAAAATGTTATAACATCATTTTTAATTCAATCTTAAATAATAAATTTAACGAATGCATCATAAAAATGTTAAATTAAGTACAAAAAAAATCATCTGAATTTATCCGAAATGTTGCTTAATAGAGAAGAAAGTCTGATTTAAAAAATTTGTAAATAATCAGATGGGCCGATTTACAGGTTACTCATAAAATTTAGAATTTAATGTAAAATCAAAACGCATAACATCAATCTTAAAAAATAAAATAAAAATAATTATAGAATTCCAAATGATTTTTTTTTTCTTGAAAAATCTTTTTTCACTTTGAAATTAAATTGTCTTTGCTCTCTCCAGACGATCTTTCAGAACAGTTTTACATTGTTTGATTATTTGATTACATAATTAGCTCGTGAAAGATAGCTCCAATACTCATAACTCTAAAATAATAATTCTTTATGGTTTTTAATTTTTTCGACATATTTTATCAAAATTTAAATGTTGTTTCATAATTAGGTCATCCCACAATTGATTTAAAAATTAGACAGTCAAAAAGGGCACAATCCCAAATATATATTATTATTAAATATAATATTATTATCTATATTTTTATTAATATTGCATGTAATATTTTAATTTCAAGAAATTCTTAAAACAATTAATCTCATTCACTCAAATGTTTACAAATTGTATATAAAGATCAAATTCAAGAACAAATATGTTATTAAATATGTATCACAAAAAAGAATATGAGCGTGTAAAAGCTATGACGTCATTTCGATCCATTATTTATTGATAAATTGTGCTTAAAAACAATTTTTGAATTAAATTATGCTTAAAAACAATTTTTGAATTAAATTGTTTGTAAGCACAATTTATCAATGAAAAATAGGGTTCGCTTGATTAAAAAAATAAATGAGTAATGTTTCGTAGTAGACAAATTTAGAACAAAAAATATAAGTGTTAGAATTTTTTACATTTTATGAAACGCAAAGGCATAAATTTCTCACTTCATACATATATATATATATATATATATATTTAACAGAATTTATTGATAAAATATATTAGTGATATTTAGTCATGTGCGAAGAATTCTATTATTTCTCCAACTCATAAGTAAATATTAGTCACTAAGCTAAAAAAATTCTCAATTTTATTCAGTACCTCCAACAGCATTTAATTTTTACAGAAACATCGCATTTTCTACTGTCTTAACTCTTCCAGCTCCTTCAACCACCGATTTGATTCAAATCACTATTTTATTTTTATGCAATCAAATTTTTGCTGGCATCACGTTTCATGTAAAACGATAAAATAATTGTGTCCTGTTTTCGCTAAATTTTCCATATTTTAAAGGATTTTAATTTCTAACATTCGTTTATAACTTTTTTAGGAATATGTATTTTATTTAAGACGCGTTCAGGCTTATAGTCTTTATAAAAAATATTTAACACTTAAATTTCTTAAGCTTTCACTTTTTTTTTATCCATTTGAATGAATTCGTTGATCAAATTTAAAATAGTTTTAAATTAATATTACATAAGATGACCATGAGATGTCCATCTTCAGTAAAATGGCATTAAAATATTAATAAAAAATGATGAAAAAATGGTAAAAAAAATGAGGCCAAATGTGGCCCACACGAATGATCTTGCAGGCCACTTTGGAAATGCATCCTAACTCGGCGGGTCGCATATAAAATTATATATTCCCATGTTAGATATAAACCACCTATAGACATTTTTTGGGCGTGAAAAATTGAAGCATAATGAGCTATTATTATTGCATTTACTATTATTCTTACATGTAAAAGTAGATAATATAATAATAAAGATACTAAACACACATTGTAAAGACATATATAACACTCAAAATGAAATATAAAATATATTCGAATATAAACGAAATAAAAAAATGAAATCATTAAAAAATATTTATTTTATTAATGCGATATTTGTTTATTCACTCTTTCACTTACCATTTGCAAATCGATCTACATGGTCGTAATGGGTGATGCAGGTTAGCATCCGTTATGTTTGAGCATGTTTTGTGTTGGGTAGATTTCATTTTAGAAAAAAACGATTCGCAGGTGTAAGTTGAATCAAAAGCGCTAACAACATTTTCTGCCAGAAATTCGCAAATTGGAAAATTTCTCTTTTACGACGTAATGTTATAAAAAATCTAATTTTAAATCTGTGATGTGATGATCAACTGTGCGTATCTAGGGATGATCACTGAGGTCACTTAAAGTGAAACATAGAGCCTGTTATATTAGATGTTCCAAGATCCGATCGCATTATGAGTTCATGATCATGAATATAATTTAATTATTCCGTGAACTCGTAACTGTAAACTCATACATAAAACAGGCAGTATCTGTCCTATATTATCAAGAATATTATTTTAAAATCGAAGTTAATTTTCTCTCATAGTTTCGACAATTAATTTTTAAATATATGGATGCATTTTGATTATTTGCATTACGTTGCCCATTATAAAATAAATATATTTTGTAAAAGTGTGATAAATCTCATGGGCCGGAAAAATGTTCAAGGCGGGCCGCGGGTTAGCCAGCTCTGCTTTAGACAAAGACCGAGAAAATCTCATGTAGTGAACAGTATTCATTTGGTTTTTTTATGTAAATTGATATAAATTAATTGATATGAAAAACTCAGCATAATTTCGAAATAACAAAAAAAAGTATAATTTTTACTCTAAATTAAAATACCCTTGTAAACCAGCAAGTCATTAAAGAATTGGCGAATAATAATTGGCAAATTTTTAATTTAAAAACTGGCAAATAATAAATTGTTTTTATATATCTCAAATGGATCAAAACAGTATCAAAAACGGCATAAATAACACAACCAAATATTTAATTCATCTTGTACTGGCAAAATAGAAAATACATATAAATGGAAGGAAATATAAAATGGACATAATCAGCCTTAAGGTCAATGTCAAATTTGCAACGATTGCTCTACCATTTTAATTTCAAGAAAATCTTACAATAATTTGTATTCTCATTCACTAAAATGTTTGCAAATTACATATTAAGAATAAATTAAAAGAACAAAAAATGTTATTAAATAAGTATCAGAAAGATGAATTGAAGCGCGTAAATACTGATGCCATTTCCAATTCGTAATTCTTTTACAAACGATTTTTGAATTAAATGGTTTGAAAGCCTAATTTATTAATAAAAAATAGAGTTTTAATTTAATTAAAAAATAAATAATCATTGTACAAATTCGTTAAAAACTAAATATGGATTAATAAATAATTCTGTATTGATTAATTTATTAATCTATCTAAATTCATTAATTCTATGGAATTAATGAAAACAAATGATAAAAGTTATAGGGTGCAATAGCTCTGTCTATAATTTTGAATAGTAACGCCTCACTCAACAAGTTTCGGGTCTAGCTAAGAAAAACAATTTTTTTCTCAGAAATCCACTTTATCCATCAATATATTCTCCTTCAAGTGTGATACATTCATTCCAACTCTCCTCAAACTTCTCAATACCTTTTTTTGTAGAACGATGTGTTGCTTTCTCTTAAAATAAGCTTCAGTTTCGGCAATCACTTTTTCATTTGAGGCAAATTTCTTTCCCTGGAGCATCTTTTTTAAGTCTTCAAGAATCCAGTAGTCGCTGGGGACCAGATCTGGAGAGTACACGGGTTTGGGGAAGCAATTCGAAGCGTAATTCATTCAATTTAACCATAGTTTTCATCGACTTGTGTCAAAGGGAATTGTTTTGATGAAACATAACTTTTTTAATTTCTGCACTCAATTGATCCAATAATGACATGTAATATTCACTACTGATAGTTTTATCTTTCTCAAGAAAGTCGGTGAACAAAATATCATGCCTGTCCCAAAATAAGATACCCTAACCTTGCCTGATAATTTTGGGCTTTTGGCTGCTTTGAACGGCTTTCATGGGCTGCTGTCCACTCACCTGACGATCATTTTGATTCAAATGTGTAGTAGTGTATCCACATCTCATCCATTGTCACATACCGACGCAAGAAATCCTTTTTATCTCGCTTGAACAGCTCTAAACAGCGCTCTGAATCGTCGACGCGTTGTTGTTTTCGATCCTTTGTGAGCAAACGCAGCACCAACTTCGGTACCAACTTAAATATGCTCAAATTTTCGAGTAAAATTGTAACCACACTGCCTTCTGATATCTTTAAGATGTCAGCTCAAATCTCAAACAATTTATTTTATTTCTCAAAGCAAATCTATCTCTTTCAAAACTATTTCGTGGACTTTTTTTTATGTTTTCGGGAACAATTGCTGATTTTGAGCAAATAGAGAGTTCAGCAACGTCAGCTTAAATTCAGCATCTGGTTAAATTCAGCATACTAATCAATAATAGTTGATTTCTCTGGTGCAGAGTGAGTCTCCATAACGCTTATCAACACACTACCCGGCTTCAGCAGTAATTTTACCCATCAAAAAACAATATTTAATCAACACACAAAATTCTTTTTTATCCACTGTTTTGAAAATTACAAAGTCATTAAAACCATTGTAATATTATCAGAATATCATGAAATTTTGGCATGTAACGTTTGAAGGATACTACTATCCGGTAATCATATGGGTATGTCAACAATGTTGCCATATATGTGTCAGACCGGAAACTTATTGAATGATGTTTCCTAAAACCACTGGCAAGCACTTTGACAGTTGTCTTCGATGCCTTAAGGCAAGTGCCGCACCGACGTTACTCACTTAGTACTACCCAGGAGGTGCGTGTAGCTTCAAGATAAGCTACGGACATGGATTAACACTACCCCCGCAAAGCTCTACGATCCTGTTAGGCCGAAACCTACGGTTTTAAAGTATATTCCGAACCCCTACAAACATCCATGGCACCACCGGGACTCGAACCCGAAACCTGTGGTAACGAGCACCAAAGCGCTAGCCACCTGACAGATTTAAAGTGAGGGATACAAATTAATAATATGCTTTGACCATTTCAAATCTTTGATCATTCTCATTTCGTTTCACAATTTCAATATAGCTTATTTAACCACTTTTGTTCTTAAGAACTTTTGCCAACAAGTTTCCCCTGAAAGATAATTTTGCTCTGAGAAATCTACTGTTAAAAATTTTAAAGCCTAATATCATAATTAGCAAATTTCTAATCATATTTCTAGAAATATGAAGATTATCGCTACGGGAGATAAACCAGTTTAATCTCGATTGAGTATCATGCTTCAGTTAACAGCCAAGGAGTAATATTTTTCCATTAAAAAAAAATGTTTCGCTTTATTTTATCCGTATTATTTGTTTCGTAAAGAATTCAGGGAATGAAATTTTTAAGAAAACTTTTCTACGAATCTGGTTTCTCAGGAAGAATATTTTTATTATCCTTATAAAGTGGTTGTCTATCATTATCATTTGTGCTGGATTAAATCCTTTAACTATCTTTTTCTTTGCTTTTTCGTAAAAGCGTTTTTAAATTAATCTTCTCAATTCAGGGGAATGCTCCATTAATACCATTTAATTCTTAAAATGAAGTTTATTATAGTTATTTACAGCAATATTACCATCAATTATTCTAACTCTATATACAGTGAGGGTCGAAAGTTTTGTATACTTCTCTTTGTATTGCGAGCATTATTTTTAAAATCAAAAATGCTTTAAAATGCTTTTATTACATATAAAACTCTTTGAAGTGAAATATAGGACAGATATTGGCTGTTTTATTGATGAGTTTTCAGTTATGAGTTCGCAGAATAATTAAATTATATTTTACACATCTTGGAACATCTAATATAACAAGTTCTATGTTTTACTTTAAGAGATCTCAGTGACTCAGTGGCCATCCCTAGATAGTCGCAGCTGATTGTTGATAGCAGAGCAAACCAGATTCTCAGTTAGTTGAAGTTGTTAGCACTGTTAATTCAAATTACACCTGCGAATAGCTTTTTTTTTCTAAAATGAAATTGACCCACCACAAAACACTCTCAAACATAACGGACACAGCACCGATTACGATGTGCAAATACCCAAATGGAGATCGATTTGCGAAAGCTAAGTGAAAGAGTGGAGCAACAAATAGAGTACTAGTAAAGTAAATATTTTGTAATGATTAATTTTTTTTTAATTTCGTTTATATTTATACATTTTTTATATTTCATTTTGAGTGCCATATATTTCTTTACAACGTTCGTTTAGTATCATAATTATTATAGTATCTATGTTTATATGTAAGAATAATAGTAAACACAATAATAACAACTCATTCTGTTTCAATTTTTCACTCCAAAAAAATGTCTGCAGTGGGTCTAAATTTAATATGGAGATATATAATTTTGTACGCGGCCCGCGGAGTTAGGATGTGTTTCCAAAGAGGCCAGCAAGATCATTTGGGTTGGCCACCCTTGGCTTAGATGGTTAGAGGGTTTGGTTACCATTTTGTCACTACAATATTATTATCCTTCGTTGCAAAACAATATATTTTTGTCTTTTTTTTTGTTCCAATAAACCTTTTTTTTTTTATTTATAGTATCTTTATGAAAAATAAAAGGTATCCATTTATCTGTTACAATAGCTACAATAAACAATTGTTTTCAAAATATTTATTAATCGAAGCAATCGAAACATCCACTGAATTACTTATTTGGAATTCTATGAAAATGTTAAGAATTGCTTTACGTTTTACTTTTAAATATGAAGTAAAAGAGTAGAAACTTCTGTTTCAAAACTTCAACCTCAAATTAGAATAACAGATACGTAGAATTATGAAAGGTCCTTCTAGAACTCACTGCCACAAATTTCCGGTTCGAGTCCCGGCGATGCCATGGATGTTTGTATACAGGTTCGGAATCCGATTTAAGCTGTAGTTCCCAGTCTAATATGACTACTACTACTATGCCACACCACATCACTGTGCCAAGAACTGGGTTGACCCTTTACAGATTGGGAATGACGCTGGTGAGAGAAGTCTGATTGGACTCTGTGTCGCTCTACAGTCATATAAGACCGGGACCTACAGTTTAATGTTGATTCCGAACCACTTACAAAAAACCATGGCACCACCGGGAATAGAATCCGAAACCTGTGGTACGAAGCGCCAGAACGCTAGACACTCGGCCATCAGGCCCCCAGTCTAATAGAACTGTAGAGCACAGGGCTGACAAAAACATCTCCTGTCTCGAAATCTGTCAGTAGACAGACTGTCTTGACCCACCACGGGGCTGTTGCACCAATGAAGAAGAATTATGAAGAAATAAACATTAGGGACAAGATTTCTATAAACAATTTTCTGACGAATTATTATTATTATCATTAAAATATTGTAAGAAATATTGTTACAATAATTTTTAAAAACTATTTTTACAAAATAAATCGTCAACATTTGGAAACAATTATTAACGAAAAGATAAAATAATATATAATACTAAACACATACGTATAATAATAATAAACCAAATAAACCAACCGAAAACGCTAAACAATAAATCAAATTATGTCAAGGAATTAATTACAAAATTCTATAATCCTTTCAAGTGCAGTGATTTGGTACAGTTTTCGTATGTTTGTAATTTTCAGAAGAAAAAGAAAATATTTAAAAAAATCTACATGAAAAAAATATTAAATCATTCCATTTAATACAGTACAATTTATTAAATAGGATATTTTTTAAACAATGAAAAAAGTTTTTTTAAGAAAGAGACATTTTTAAACCTAAATAAATCTCACAAAAGTTTTTGAAAGCAACTTAGACTCGTATAAAATTCGCGATCGTTTTATGTTAATTGTGCATCATAATTCTGAAATATGTTTTACAAACACAGGAGGAGCAACTTTTTTTTTAATATTTATTTGTTTTAAATTTAGTCGCAATAAAAATTTTTCCATGACTAGATCACGCAGGAATATACAGGGTGATTATTAATTAAATTAAAGTCCCACTTTCAAAATTCTGTAGAAAAAGAACCATTCGTCACAATGTCAAATTTGAACTGAAGATACTTGAAGATAAGGAGAAATGGTATGGCATCAACAACAAGTTCCAAAGATTTTTCCCATCCAATTTGATATGACCTTGCCGAGGTGGATGGGCTTTCCACTAACAGTGTCACAACTGTTGAATGACTTGGAAGTCAATTTTTTCCGTCACAGAACCGAAACAATCAAGCACATTGAACACTACAGTTGGTTTAATGTGCAACTCATGCCAAATACGTTGTCATTTCGATTCAAAATATCACTGGCAGCCGAATTCTCTTTCTTTATCTCGCTTACTGCTCTATCTATTCGGACTGTTTTTTGATGCCATACCGTTTCATCCTTCTACAAGTATCTTCAGTTCACATTTGAACTCATTGTGACGAGTGTTTTTTTTTTTTTTACAGCATTTTGAAAGTCGGGCTTTAATTATAACCACCCAGTATTTGAAATTCGCAAATTAATTATTAAGTTGTCACTCAGAAAATTTATTCTCTTAAAAATGGGAATAAAACAACTCATTTAAGTGATTCGAAATATTTTATTTTTTAATGTATTTTTTATAGATTATATATTTTTGAGCTTCCAAGAAATAAGTTTTCAAAATTTTGTTTAAAACTTTTTATTTAATTATTGTACATAGAAGTGAAACTGAATAAAATTTAAAATATAAAAGATTTATTCAAAAGACTGAATAAAATTCAAAAGATACCTCGAAGATAAGGACTTTTATGAGACATGGTTCTTAATGATTTGTACACGATAATTAATTAAAATATATTGTTAGTTATAATTTATAACCAACCAATAGCTCATTATAATAACTCTTAATTAAGATTCATTACCGTAGCCGACATAAAAATTGATATGGCGTGGCAATGAATAGATAAAGTAAAAAAAAAAGTTAATGAATGAATACAGATTTTTTATCTCAGAGATTCTATGAGATAATAATTTCACCGCATTGTATGATGAAACTAAATACTTCTCGAAAAAAAAAAAGATATCTTTAAAAGCTTCATTTCTGAATTAGCTATGCAAAAACATCTGTGGTAGAAAAAAAGATATTTCACAATTTCATAGATTTACTTCATAGTTTTAAAATTAATAACTTTTTCTTTAAGAAAATCTAAAAATTTCAAATCAGAATTTTATATACTACTATGTCCAAAAAGTATGACCAATTTTCAATTTAAAATTCCCGGGGTTAATAGAAGTTTTCGTCTGATCGACCATCAACCTCAACCGACGAAGCTCACGTCCAAAAAATTAAAGATTTGGGGCTTGCAAATAGTCGATTTACAAATAGAGACCTTGCTGATGATATTATTATTTCCAAATGATCGGTCAATTCCGTTTTGGGCCTCAAACGCGCAAAAGTAAGACCAATTATTATTTTTTCCAAAAACTCTTTGATTATTCTTCCAAATGTATTTGATTGCCTGCAAAGTAATTCCATCCGAGCACAATAAACTTATGCCAACTTTTTTTCCAATCCTCAATGCATGCTAAAAAGCCATCGGCAATATGGTCTTCAAAGCGTGCGCCGATTCACATTGAATCTCTTCATTCGACTGAAAACAGTGTCACCGCAGTTGTCTTTTGAGTTTAGGGAATAGCCAGAAGTCACACGGTGTGAATACGGTGGTTGCGGAACGATATGGGTTTCATTTTTGGAGAAAAAGTCACGAATGCAGTGTGAGCTGATGCATTCAATGTTTTCGGTACCCATCGAGATTTGACGCGTTTGAGGCCCAAAACGGAATTCACCGATCATTTGGAAATAATAATATCATCAGCAAGGTCTCTATTTGTAAATCAACGGTTTGCAAGCCACAAATCTTTAATTTTTTGGACGTGAGCTTCGTCGGTTGAGGTTGATGGTCGATCAGACGAAAACTTCTATTAACCCCGGGAATTTTAAATTGAAAATTGGTCATACTTTTTGGACATAGTAGTATATAAAGTAAATATTCAGTGTAGAATTATTATAAGAAAAAGCATTTAAAAATTTCAATTCAGAATTTTATATAAAGTAAATATTCAATGTAGAGTTATTACAAGAAAAAATATATAAAAATTTCAAAGCAGAATTTTATATAAAGTAAATATTCAATGTAGAGTTATATTATAAGAAACAGCATTATAAGAAAAATATTTAAAAATGTATTCAGACACCATAAGATCTTTTACTGAAAAAATATTACTAATTCAGACAAAATAGCGGTTTTTTTCGACTTACTTATCTAGATTATTTATAATTAAAAAAATGTTATTGAGTAAAGAATGCTTAAATATTTGCCATGCTATTTATAACAGACTGTATATGTTTCTTAAGAAGCAAACAAGAATCAATCGGAGTTTTGACGAATTTCCCTAAATGCTTAATTAAACATAGTAAAAAATAAAATATGTCTAATTCACCAAACGAACAATAGAACAATACATTATCACAAGTGTACAAGAACTCAGACAAAAAAAAAGAAAATAACTTAATTAACAAAACAACATTCTTTTTGAAATATTTTCGAAGATATGTCACGTGACAGAGAATGTTTGGAAGAAATATTTCAGTTCTGTAGTTTTTGTGTTATAAACTTAAACAGCTTAACTCCCTCTTACAAAAACAATTTTATTAATACTAAACAACACTAATTATATTGTACTAATTAAATAGTACTAGACATATGGCATATTATTAATTGAACTGTTAATAATATGGCATATGTCTATGTCATATACAGGGTGATTATAATTAAAGTCCCACTTTCAAAAGGCTTGTCACAATGAGTTCAAATTTGAACTGAAGATACTTGAAGAAGGGGGAAACGGTATGGCATCAAAAAGAATTCCACCGATTTTTCTCATCCAATTTGGTATAACCATGCCATGATAGATTGGCTTTCCACTAACAGTGTCACAACTGTTGTATGACTTGGAAGTCATTTTTTCCGTCAAGAAACTGAAACAATCAAGTAGCTTTTGAACACCACAGTTGGTTTAATGTGCAACTCATTCCAAATACGTTGTCATTTCTATTCAAAATATCACTGGCAGCCGAATTCACATACTTTATGCCGCTTGCAGAGCCATCTATTAATATACGTACTGTGGAACTTTTTTAATGCCATACCGTTTCCCCTTCTTCAAGTATCTTCAATTCAAATTTGAACTCCTCGTGACGAGTGGTTCTTTTTTTAACAGCATTTTGAAAGTGGAACATTAATTATAATCACCCTGTATGTTTATCAAATTTATAAATACACAAGTATTAGGTAAATGTAATATTCTTTTAAAAATAATATAAATCTCTAAAACACTTCAAATAGTTTGATATGTAGTAAAAGAATATTAAACCATTTCTGATGTTAAAAATGTTATATATAGAGATATTCAGACTATATATAAATATTCAGACATCCTACATCGCATCTACTCATTTTACAAAAAAGTAAGAATAATACGCACCATCAACGGTATCTAACCCACGTCTTCTTGTAGGAGCGATAATGATCATTGCGTTTTAAGTGAAGTCGATGTGGAATTATTTGTGACATGAGATAATTTTTTTCATGGGGACTTTAGAGTAACGCTATGCTACATTTGCGTTTCATGATGCAAAAAAACCAAAAACTCCAGCCGGACAGAGAAATTTTATACTTCCTACATCGCATCTACTCATTTTACAAAAAAGTAAGAATAATACGCACCATCAACGGTATCTAACCCACGTCTTCTTGGAGGATATAAGCGATAATGATCAGTGCATTGCAATTAGAAGTCGATGTGGAATTATTTATCAATTTATTCCTTATAATTTTAAAGTAAAAAATATTATGATTAATCGGTGCACAATTAAATAATGAAATATGAATATTACAATTAATGAATATAATAAACATGACTGAAAAAACAGGAATATAATATATTAATTAAATTTATGAAACATGAATACTAGTTCTTTCTAAAAAAGATTATTTGATTTCCAGATACCAGTCGAACATTATTAAGTGTGTATTCACCGGTAGGTCGTAACTAAGTTCGTATTAACTTCTCTACAGTCTTTGAAGCAATGTAACTGCTGCAAGCAATATCAACATAAGATGCTTTTGTCATTCTAATGCTAGTTGGCAATACAAAAACAGTTAACTTTAAGCCATAAGCAAAGGCTGTACCGTTGTTATTCATTTAGCTCTACCCATGGGGCCCGTGCAGCTTGAAGATATGAAACGGAAGCGAATAACACTGCTCCCCGCAACGCTCTACGATCAAGTTAGGCCGGGACCTACAGCTTAAGGCGGATACCGAACCATTACAAACATCCATGGCACTGCCGGGACTTGAACCGGAAACTTGTGGTACCGAGCACCCGAGAGCTAGCCACTTAGCCATAAGGCTCCTCATTATAAGATATAAATAAATAAATTAAAAATCAAACATTATTCCATAAAATATATAAATATATTTAAAAAGTACTTAATTTTGTTAGAGAAAGAAGTATTTTCCCAAGTCATTAACCTAAAGCGATTTTTAAATTTATTAAAAAATAATATTAAAATAAAAAAATTTCAAACAAATAAATAAATTACCTTTGAACTTTTTGCAAATGAAAAAAATAATTTTTTTTTTATCAAAGGTGGATCTGATATTTATTTTTCACAAATAGCTCACTTTCCAATTACACGTGTTGGAAAGGCATTCTAATGCATTGTGTATTATTATTAATGATGCTATTAAGATAATAAAGTGTTAAATTTAAGACTATAATAATATGGTATCAAGTTAATTTGATTTATTTTATTAACTGATTATAATTAAAAAAAATTTTTTTGTTGCTGTTTCAATATTTGTACATATAAAAGCATTTTGCTTCAAAAGAACACAATGCATATTATCGATTCATGATTTCATTACATTTATTATACGGAATGCCTCGGTTTACAGTCATTTTGGGGGAATTTATGAATCACCACCACCGTAAAAATACCTGTACACCCACTGCCTACTTAGACCAGGGATGGCCAACCCAAATGATATTGCGGGGCACTTTGAAATTGCATCCTAACTCTGCGGGGCGCTTGTAGAATTATATATCTCCATATTTAGATAGTAGACATTTTTTGGATGAAAAATTGAAACACAATGAGTCATTATTTTTGTGTTTAATGTTATTCTTACGTGTAAACATGGCTAATATAATGATAATGATACTAAACACACATTGCAAAGAAATATATTACACTCAAAATGAAATATAAAAAATATATAAATATAAATCTAGGATTTGTTTCTGTGGAAATCAGCAGGCGGCGACACATACGGTTGCTTGTCTTTGACAGAGCCTGTTTACAATGTGGGGGAGTATTCAACTTTGAACTCTGATCCCACGAGAAGGGAACAGGTCCCCGTGGACGAGAAAAGAAAGCCCCGCAGATGGGCGCGGAAGAGAACGCTAGCTGACATGGGAGAGGCTGCGTCAAGCAGCGGTAGAAAATGGTTGTGAATGTTTAACAATTAATGTAAATATCATTGTAAAATATAATATTAAATGGCTTTATTTAAAGTAACGTCCCGTTACTGCGTTTTGTCTGTCAAATACCCTAGACACCCACTGCAAAAGTTCAGCTTTTGTTAGACTGGTAGAGAAGTCTAACAAAACTGTAGGTTCGGCCGGGATGAATCTATTGGAACCGGCGAAATCTACATAAATGAAATAAAATAAAATGAAATCATTAAAAAAATATTTATTTTACTAAGTGCGATATCTGTTTCTCCACTCTGTCACTTAGCTTTTGCAAATCGATCTCAATTGGGGTATTTGCACATCGTAATGGGTGTTGCAGGTTAGCGTCCTCTATGTTTGAGTGTGTTTTGTATTTGATCAATTTCCTTTTAGCAAAAAAAAACTATTCGCAGATGTCTATCGAACCAAGCGCTCTGACACTCAGTTTTTTTAAAATATTACATCTTGAAATTCGATACATTTACGTATCATGTGGTAGAAAACTCGAAAAACTCCTTTAGAACTTTCGGAAGTCCATGTCTGACGACACTGTTACCATATCCATCTTGTTTAGTCGTTTTCGAGCTGGGGTCTATTTTTCTCCGTGCGGTGCCATGGATGTTTGTAGTGGTTCGGAATCTACTTTAAACTGTAGGTCCCGGTCTATTAGGATCGTAGAGCGTTGCGGGGGCATTGTTACTCCGCGTTCGTGGCTTATCTTCAAGATACACGCGCCCCCTGGGTAATGCAAAGTGAGTACGTCTGTGCAGCGCTTGCCTTAAAGCATCCAAGACCAAGCTGTCTAAGTGTTTGACAGCTGCATTAGAAATAAAAAATATATATATATGGATGGCTTCATATTCCACACACCACAAACTGTTCACAGACGAACAAAGCTTTCAAGGGGCTTTGGGTTAAATTATGGGTTGGTTTGGTTTATCGCTCTACGGTTATTTTGAGCACACGAAGGCTAAACAGACCGTGACCTACAGTTTAAATGGATTTCGAACAACTACTACTACACCATACCACATCCCTGTACCTAGAGCTGAGAAGCCTCTTTACAGTTTGTGAATAATGTGGATGAGAAGAAGTCTGGTTTGGCTCTGTAGTCATATGACACCGGGACCTACGGCTTAAAGTAAATTCTGAACCACTCACAAACATCCATGTCACCGCCGGGATTCCAACCCGTAACGTGTGGTACAGAGAGCCAGAACGTTAGCCACTTGGTCATCAGCCCCTTATTCCGTATCTTATTCCTTATTCAGTCCCTTATTCGATTCGAACCTGAAGCCTATGGTACCAAAGCCAGAGAGCTAGCCACTTGGCCATCAGGCCGACAAACTATGGGAGGATTTTCAGTGAAACTGGCCTGCAATTTGTATAAAAGGAGAAAATTCCCTCCTAGAGCTGATTGTCAATTCGTGATATTCATATATGCTGCTATTTTAATAATAAGTTACAATATTTTGAGTAATAGCAGCGTAGTTATATCCAGAAAAATTCGACATTTGATTTTTAGATTTTTAATACTGCTAAACAATTAAAAATGCACAATAAGACGCGTGTCAAGTTTTTCAAGTTCTTTATAAAATTCTCAATTTTTTTGTTAGTTTAAAAAGAAAAAAAAAAGCTTGTAAAATAGTAGTGAAAGTAGTAAAATAGTAAATAATAGTAAAATATATATAAATAAATATAGTATAATAATAATAAAAGTAATAAAATAATAAAAAAAATTACTTTTTCAAAAGTACGTTTCTAAAGTAATATATTAAAAATATTTGTTTACCCAGAAATGATTTTCCTTTGCGAGTCACAAAAATTAATTCTAAAATTTTATAAAATTGATTTAAAACTGAAGTTTAATTATAATCATTAAAAATTAAACGAAAGCCGTCTGAAATGAATATTAAAAAAATTTCAACGCCGAGCCTTTAAACTTGAGGACATTTGGTAGATTTGTAGCAGATTCCATATTACCCAGGGGATTCAACATGGAAGATTGATTATCCATGAATAAATTAAGAAGTTTATCAAGACATTTTAAAAAGTTTTTTCAATGAAAAAGTTTATATTAATTGAAAAAAAAATTTATTTTTACTTTTATTTCACCAAATCTCTAACCATTTTTAATCAGTACAGTATTAAAAAGATAAATGACTTTATGACAGTAGATAATATCTATATTAACTCAACTATATTAGAGAACTATATAGCATTAGAACTATTTAACTAAATCAAATCAAATTAATAATTATCGCAATAACATCCTTTGTTTTTTGCAAAGAAATGCTGTCATTTGTTTTTTGCATGAAAAAACAATAAAAACATAGTTATTCATTTCAAATTATAGTTTATATACTTTATGACAATAGATAATATCTAAGGAGAATTATATTAACTCGATTAATTAAATTAGAGAACTATATAACTCTATATTAGAACTATTTAACTAAACAAATGAAATTAATGATTATCGCAATAAGATCCTTTGTTTTTTGCAAAGTATTGCTGTCATTTGTTTTTTGCATGAAAAACAGTAAAAACAGAGTTATTCATTTCAAATTATATTTATATACTTTATTACAATTTATGACAATGAGAACTATATTAACTCAATTAACTATATTAGAGATAAGTATATTAGAAATAACTATATTAGAACTATTATTTTAGGAAATCAAATTAATAATTATCGCAATCAGATCCTTTGTGTTTTGCAAAGTATTGTTGTCATTTGTTTTTGCATGGAAAACATTAAAAACATAATTATTCATTTCAAATTATATTTCTAAAAGTCCACTTAGAAGAATTTTGAATCCATTTTTCAAAGCTTTCAAAGAAATTCGAATTTATTCTTGAGTCCAAAGCTTTTATTTGAATAACGACCACAATCGAAATCTATAGCTATCGAATTATTTCGAATTTATATGTGTAGTTCAACTACACTTAAACTTTAATATGCTGCCCTTTAATAGCAAGCAGATTTTTTTATATACATATATAAATACTTATTTAAGATAGACAAGTATTATTAAAAATCATTCTTTTTATTTTTTGCTTTTCTATTTCAAGACGATCACTTATTATTATTCTCATAAAAAGTTTTATTAAAATACAGAAAAATGAATTCCCTATAAAATGGAAAAAAATCAACATTCATTTCTTATAGGACATCAAATAAAGAATTTTTCCAAAACTAATAAATAGTTCGAAAATCATTTTCACAGTTTGAATACTAAATATCACATTTAAAATCTTAGAAAATATAGGGTTTTTATCATTTTATTTAATAGCATTCATTAAAATATAATTTTAATTGATCAATTTAAGATTAGAAAACAAATATAAATAAATATGATTGTAAAAAAATAATAAATGTTATTTTGAAAATTACCTCACATATCTTCCATGTTTAATAGAATTGAAGTTATTTCATTTCAATTCGATTAAAACGAAATCTGTATTATGACGATCGACAATGACGTCATAATAATAGAATTCTAAAAATAATAATAAATAAATCCATATCTAAAAGGTTGTTCTGCATATTTTTAACTCTACAAAAATTCTTCTTCGGAATTCTTTTAGAATATAATTTAATATATTTAGAATATATTTGTAATTATTACTATCAGAAATTTAAGAATAAAATTCCGTTGATTAAATTCGAATTATAAGAAAACGATAATTTTATTTTTATTTTTTGGCCAGAACTTAGTATTTTTCGCCAAAGGTTTGTTCAACTCTACACAATATATTAATAATACATAAAAAAGCAATATAAATATCATACTAAAAATGTATTTTTTTTTTTTTCGTATCACGACACATATACACTCGATCTAATTGAATGTTTAGTAAAAAAAAGAATATTTTTTTCTTTTCTATTTTCTCAATCCAGAACAAAATATTTATTATTTTTTTGAAAAAGTAAAATAGTATCATCGAACACGTGCTGGCGCTTTATCAGTCGTATGTAAATGGTCGAATTGCGCCAGCCAAGTATAAATCTAACGCCAAGGTTGCGTTGTCTCTCATTCTAGTTGTGTGTTCGCAAAGTGAGAGTCGGCTTTTCTGTGGATTACCTTAGTGCTTATTGGAGTTCAGTTTTCGTTCTAACTACTTGTTGCATTTAGCTTGCTTTGGAAGAGTAAGTTCATTTTTTCTTTACTTATTTAAATCTGTTTTTATTGAAAGCTGATGAGATTTTTCTTTTTCTGTGGTGTTCGAAAGTTTTTTATTCCATTCTTTTTCTTTTAGAACTTTCCTATTTCCGACAGCAAAAATTTTTTATTAAAAAAAAAACTCTAAATAGTGTTCCGTTGATTTTTTTTTTTTTTTTTTCGTTAACAGTCTGATTTTCAAATTAAATTTAAGTGAATGCTCTAAATAAAAGATTTTGAATTGTACTGCCATGAAATAATTCGTGATATTGTAATTTCTCTCTACATTAGGTTTTATTGTACTAAAATGGCAAGTCATAAATGGAATTGCATTTTTAAAGTAAAAAAAGTCTAAGAATGTTTGCGAAACATTTAAAAAAAAAATAACGCAGGAATTAATGACTTTGTCTCTTGTTTACTTTCGTCAGCAGGCTTATTTTTAAAATATAAGTAATTATTGAAATATAAATACATATTTACAAAACAAAAAATAAATTGTGTATCTATATTTTAAAATTCTCTAAATCAGTCTTGCTCTCAAACTTTTATTCACCTCGTAGATTTCTTTTAAGATTTTTCTACCTTTTTACAACTGGCAATTAAAGAGTACAGAAACATACTTAAAGTCTTAATTTAGAATTAAACTTTCGATTAAAATGCGTTAAACTTGACTGACAACCCAATATTGTGGAACTTAATATTAAATCGGCTTTGAATTCTATTACCTTAATTGGAATTTTCTATCACTAACGCAATTTATTTCGTCTTGCATGTCTGAACTTAATTTTTGCACGGAAACTCTTGTACTGTAAGATACTGAAATGCATATTGATGGCAAGAAATAAAAATTGTAAATTCTGAATATCTATTCATATGAAAAGAGTCGTGCAAGCGGTTGAAGTTTCCCGTGAACCTTTACAAACGGGAAGCGGAAGTCGGAGTTGGATTCTTTTTTTTCTGGTCTCGAACTTGAATTCAAATTGCTGTTTATTCTATTGAATCGAGAAAGTCTAGAATATTGTATAAATTTTATAAGGATGCTTGCCTATTTTCATTTTTCTCTATACTAGATTTTATTAAACGAAATGGCAAATCTTCTGGAATTGCTATTTTCTAAGGCAAAAGAACTAGACTGATTTTTAAGAAATTTACTAAAAAAAAATTAACTCTTGAATTAATGACTCTTGCTCACTTTCGTTAGCAGGTTTATTTTGGAGAATATTTACAGTAATTTTAAGGCATGAAATTCAATAGTCTGAAGTAATTGTTTGCCCTTTAAATTTCGCTATAAACAATTAAATACTAAAGCATCCTTTAATTCACTGCAAAGAGAATCGTAAGTACTTGGCTTCTGAATATTTGCGATATTATACAAAATCTTTCCAATTGATATTGCATTTAAAGTAGATTTGTCTTAGGGTATTTTTAAGCATGCGAAAGCATATCTTCTCGATAAAAATAGACATTGGAATTTCAATTCATAGTTGATCTTTATCGACCACTTGTTCAATACGCAAACTGGCAGAGTATTAAATCTTATTGGTAGTTATTTTGGAGCAGTGTTTTACTATCTTGGAATAAATGGATGTTTCAGAAAATATTGGATTAAATTCGAAGATTACTCGCTGATGCCACTTCCGTACATTTGTATGAACTCTTGACGTTATGCAAGGTTATTTAGTAGTAAGAGAATTGTTAACTTCGTTTTGTACCTGTCTATTTACTCGTGTTGTCGGATTGTATAGCTCTACATTCTGTCAAGTGGGGGAATTTCAACAATGTAAATTTTATGTGTGGTGACGTTTTATCTAAACTGCGTCAAATCCTGAAATTCTTGCTTTATTAATCTGAAATCTACTTTCTTGAATTGCATTAATTGGATATAAATTGCAATGCTTTAAAAGCTAGCAAGTATTTTTAACTTTAATATTTACATGCATATTTAACTGATAAGCTACAAGGAATTTTACGTTGAAAGTTTATCTAATATCTAGATGAGACTCGAATGCAAAAACGACCAGACAACGTGGAATACTCGTGAAGGGTATAAACGTTAAAGATCTCTGTAAAAAGAATTGGAACTGTTATTTCAAATTATAATTTTTGCAAATTGAATTTTCAAAGATGGCGTTAACCCTCCATAATACTCTTAAATAGTTAACAAACGGATAAATAGCTCAATTTATTGGCTTTCATTAGTATAATTAAGTTTCTTTATGCAATGTACAGCTAGCTGATTCTTGGATATCAAACCGATAACGAAGGAATTTAATATTCGTGAGCAGACTCGGAATTTCAATTTCATCTTATGAAAACGTATGTAACTAAAGTAGATTCAAATATGACTATCATTCTAAAATTGCCCTTTATTATATTCCATCGATAAGAATTCTTGTTCATTAACTTTTAATTTCTTTTTACCATGTACATTTGAAAGCGAACTGGATTTGAAAAACTGCATGACATCATTGGTTCCATTTGCGAAAACTTAGCTTATTGATCTATCCGTTTTCATCAAAATTAGGAATCTATTATCGAAGCCAGTTGTCTAATTCTAATCCAAATTGGATTTAATCTTATTTAAATTCACCATATTAAATTTAGTAATTGCATTGCCCACATAACTCGAGTAGTTTATCAATTTGCTCTTGCAGAAACATCTGCATTACTTTCCCTTGTAGGTCAGGTGAACGAAACAAACAAGTTGACAGATGGTCACTTTAGATTACTTTCCAACGGCATTTCCTACGTGTTTTTGCTGGGTGGCGTGTGGGTTTAAGCTGACCTCCACGTTCGTCCACTTTTCTTAACAGGTCTTTCTCTTTTGCAGATAAAAATGGCCCTCACCTACATCGTATCTCTGCTCCTCGTTTTGCAGGTAATTTCCTTATTTATATTCATGTTTATAATTCTATGCATCTTGAATTTCACTCTAGTTTCTTATCTAACTATGCATATTTAACGAATTGATTAGTAGTATTAAGAATATTAAATGGGATTAAAGACGAATCTTCATTACTTGTAAAGACTATGAATTCTTCATCCGGTTGGAAATGAGTTTATTTAGATTTTAACAATTATAACTTTTAATGGGGATGAATTATGATATTGAAACCGAGGATTGTAACTTGATAAAACTTATTTTGTATAGCATATTTAAAAGTGAATTTTGAATCTGCTGACAAGCAAAATTTGCTGATCACTAGGCTTAAATGTATGCAATATACATATTTTCACTTGAATGGAATATATGCAGTCTTTACTCCAAATAAAGAATGCCGTGAACTTGACATTTGATTCAAGTTTAGCAATAATTTCAAATAAAAAAAAATATTAATCGCCTTGAGTGTTATTTTTTTCCGTACAAATGCGTACAATTGCGCTTCAAAATTGAATCAAAGGTGTCTTTTCCCTTCAGTGCGGATTTTCTGTGGCGCTTTTTTGGGAACTAATTCATCCTATGCATAATTAACGTTTACTTTAATCCTAACTATCGAAACTTTCCAATTTCGAAGGGAAAAATGGATTAGACCCAGGATGACACTATTTTTATAGAATTACCCAATATGGGCAATCTTATGATTAAAGATCAACATTAAATTTTCAGAGGAAATGTAAAATTTCCTACATGCTATCTTGCATTCTGTTTGTGGTGCACTAAAGTCGCAAGTTGTTTCTTAATACAAATTTAGTTATGGCTCTAAAAATAGTAAGATTTGTAAAGGACATGTGGTTTGACTATTGGTATGACAAATTTAAGCCTTATTTTTATGCCCAAAACTGTTGGCAAGATGTCACCAAGGCTCTTGTAATTCAGTCGTTTAGCGTTTTATTCCAAATCATGCGAAAATTTACGAGGGACGCTTGGCAAATCTAAGTCTGAAGTAGCTTTGCTTCATGCCGATTTATTTGAAGCTTATTGAAATTGTACGGATACGATACTTGGAGATGTCAAGGATGCATAAAATGTTGATGCTTCTAATATCTTTGATAGTCAACATTAGTCCTTAACTGTTCATCAAGTAAACGTATAATTTCCCTAGAGAAAGCAATAAATTAATTTCTAGTAATTCTGCTTTATGAACTCTTATTTTGTTTGGCAACTTGGTAGAAAATGAGGTTAAGCTAAAAGTGATGGCCGGATAAAACTGACTTTTCTCGTATAGATTTTTATAACTTGTATTTTAGGCTCTAATAAAACGGCAATAGACTTGAGTTAATGGAATCTTATGCCTAGTTTTCTATCAAACATTGAAGATATACGAGTTGTACAAATAAACTCCTATAAAATCGGCTCCAAATAGTCTTTAATACGCCGATCTCTTAAACGTTTTTTTTTATTCAAATCTAGAGTTGTTCACTACTGGATATATCGGATTTCTACATCGTTATTCACTTCCACGCTACCAACTCAAATCTGAAGACTTTGCTAAAAAATTTAGAATTTCTACACAATTTCGAAAGTACTAAGGGCAGTACTAGAAGGTTTACTCTACAAATCGGAAATAGTCATTTCCAAAGCGAAATTTAATTGCATATACTTTAGGAAAGCGTATTGCATGCATAATACTTGTGTACTTGCAGTTTGTGGATGTTAATATGTTCTCCATTTTAAAAAACATTAAATTAATAAATCGAGCTATCAATTGGCATATCTTTATATTCGTTAGTCTTGAAATAAAGTGAAAATGGCTGGATTTGACTCTGATGGTTTTTTGTTTTAAGGAAAATTCAAACTCCTTAACAATATTGTAATTCAATTTGCTTAATTTTAGTACAAACTTGGGTGGGCAATAAATGCGTTGTTTAAATTTGGAAAGTTAATGTAATCGCGGATTACACTCGGATACTAAAGATTAAAATGCTCATTATTTTCAGTTGCTCTCCCAAGCTGGATCTCCTTTTTAGTATAACATAAATCTTGGGCAATCAACGACATTTTTTTATTTACATATACATCGTAATTGTAAACTTACTCTAGCTTAGCAGCTTCTTGCATTCCTAATTGGAGTCGCTTATTCAAGATGGTATTAAATTGACCATTTCAACTTTCGAATGAAATTGTGTTTTAAAGAAAGGATGAGAAGAAACTTGATTTTCGATTATTCTAGATTACTCTTAAGGTCAAAGTAATGAAATACTAAACTCTATTAAGCTTCTAGTGTACACTTCTCAATCATTGCTGTAAAAAGAACCATGGAGCATGCACGGATGTACTGAGAACTGATTCTCGTGGCTTCAATGTATTGTACTAGCAAATCGGTGTAATTCAAAATCGCATTGTAGTAATAGAATTTAGTATTCAACCCTAATACAAATAAGCTAGAGTAATTTGTTTAATTTAAGTAACTTTAAATTCGTACGTCCATGTTTACACCCAGTTGTTGTAGAGCAATATCATTAAACCTTGTTTCTTTCAGGTCGCCATTGCTGTTCCACTGAACTCCACAGATGAAGATGAAATGATTTCCACAGAAGTATTCCTTTTTGTAAATGACACCACAGAACCTGAAAATGGCACCGACGTCACTCTCACCCCTCTAACAAATGTAACCACCGACAATGAAACTCTAGTCGATACCGTTGAGAACACTGAAGAGAACTTCAGTACTGATGAGACCACTAGCGAGGAAACCGTCGAAACGATGTCTTACATTTCGGAAACGGAACCTACAACCACAAACCTGCCACCTACCAAAGAGCCCGCCAAGATAGAAAACATGGCTGCGCTGGCACTGCCAAGTTCTCTGGCTATTCTTCTGCCCGTCTGTGTTCGGTTGGTGACTGTCTGGAGCCGGTGTCTATAAACATTCTTTTAATTGCATGGATTTGTATGTTGCATTTAATTTATTCGTTACCATGCATTTTTGCTGAGGCGTTTTTGTAAATAGTTCAAATAAACTTCATATTTTTTTTTCTTTACCATCTCCTTTCTTAATTTAGAAAGTTGAAGAACAAATATCTTGAAGAGAAATTTTAATTATTAATTTGAGTGTTACTAAATCGTTCAGTTTTGTTAGGTAAATTCTTCAAAACTCAAAGTATCGGTATCTTGTTTATTCTGCATTAAGATTTTACTTGTTGTGTTCTGTATACAAGAGATTAAACTGTATAACAACTTAATAAAATGCGAACAAATATTGTATGTCTGTGGAAGTATCAATTCTTGGAAAATTCAAACTGTCTCTGGAAACAAAACGTCTAAATTTAAATTGCTAATTTTACTCTAATCTCTATCGTTGTTGAACTTCATACTAAATATGAATTGTTAGTGGTTTAAAGCTTTAAAAAGGTTCACTAGTTACGAATTATTGTCAACAATTTTTTTTTTTTTTTTTTTTTTTTTTTTTTTTTTTTTTTGAAATATTGGCGAATTCCTTGGCTTAAGTCTAGATACGAATTTATTAATAAGAAATATATTGCACTCTTGCTAAATTTAAATTTATTAATGTAAAGTGTTCCAGATGCATCTAGTAAAAGAGATGGTATATTAGATAGCATATGAACAAAAGGTAGATAAACAATTCATCACAATTGCTTGATTTAAAACATATTTGGCAATTCATTTTTTAGAGAATTGATGCTTAATTGGGCAAGATGTACTGGGTGATTATAATTAATGTCTCGCTTTCAAAATGCTGTGTAAAAAAAAAAAAAAAAAAAAAAAAAAAAAAAAAAAAAAATTCAAATTTGAACTGAAGGGAGAAAGGGTATGGCATCAAAGAAAAGTTTTTAAAAAAATGGTTCCAATTTGTATGACCTTGTCGTGGTGGATAGGCTTTCCACTAACAGTGTCGCAATTATTGAATGGCGTGGAAGTCGTTTTTTCCGTCAAAAAACCGAAACAATCAAGCCTGTTGAACACTACAGTTGGTTTAATATGCAACTTATGTTAAATATGTTATTTCGATTCAAAATATGACTGGCAGTGGAATTAGCTTTCTTTATGCCACTTCCAGTGCCATCTATTAATACACTTTGGAACTTCTTTAAGCCATATAGCTTCTACCTTCAAGTATCTTCAGTTGAAATTTGAACTCGTGCGACGAGTGGTTCTCTTTACAGCCTTTTGTAAATGGTACTTTAATTGTAACTGCCTTGTATATGTAAACACTCTAGCAACACGTTTTCTTTTAATTTGTAATGACGGATTTAATTTCTGGTACTCAATCGTCTTGCTGCGAAATCTTTGCACTTGTAAAGATTGCATCAAGCTAGATTTGACCTGAATTGCATTAGATTAAAAAGGGCAAGGTTGAGAATTAATTCGTATTAAAATTTTCTTTATTCTGCTTATACTTTCACGTATTAGTTGAAGTCGACTCTAATCCAGTAGTAAGTTGGATGTCTCGCCACGATAACGCACGTCCACATTCCTTAACGTAAATGCTGCAATTTTCGTCACGTAATATGCTTCTTCAGTTTCCCAACCCAAATTTGAATACATTCGAACTCTTTCCTGGGTTAAGAAAAAGAACTTTTCGAAATGACGTCAACGAGGATAATTGAAAGATAGCGGGAAGTGCTTTTTTAGAATTTCTAGAAATGAGCCATAAACTGGAAGAAAACGTACTGTCGGCTTGCTAATATTGATGCTTCGAAAAAAGTTTTAAGTTGGAGAATAAACGCTTCAGAGTAAAATTTATGAGTTCAGAAAGTATTTCTGGCAACATGCTAAAGAATTTAGATTTTAAAAATCTACCTCGAATATTTATACAGACGTATTACAACTAAAGCTTTAAATTTCTAAATCCAGTATGGAATATTTATATTTAAGATTCTATTTCGCTACACAAATAACTTCAACTTTGTTTCCAAGCATTTGTATTACAGCTTTATTCGGCATCTGCAAAATGCATTTAAATTTTTGAGCATTTATATTTGTTGAGAACGTTATTACGGGAAATGATTAAAGATCATATAAATCGAATTATTTCAAAAATAGAATAAAACGGAATATTATAGAACATTTCTATCTTGGGGGTCTCAATTTATTTTTATCCTGAAGTTTCACCATTTTATTATATTTAAAATCTGAATAAATTAAAAAGTCCATTGGAAATTAAAATTTATTTTTTAAGCATGAAACTTGTTCTATTAAATCGTAGTGGTATAAGTAAACGAACAATATGAAGATTCTTTTTAATACGCTTTTATTAGTTTCACCTGTATGTTTGTTTGTAACAGACTCTTTGGGCTCGATTTCGCCCTACTTTAAGCGACCAGATTTAATTTAAACGTTGAAGACTTATCAAGGACCGACGACAATAAAATATTTTGATAAGTTTATTATCTCATCATGATTAGGATCGCCAGGATGAGTGATTTTATTTTAACTTATTAAGAGCAATTTAACCCATGTAGAATGAAAGTACCTAAGACATTCAAACCTAGGTGGAACAGTGGCACAACGCGCCTGACTACGGATCAGGAGATTCCCTGTTCGAATCCTGGCTGGCTCGACCTATTCTCATTTAGCCTTTGTTTTACTCACAATTAGATTATTGTAAGAACTATAGTTCCAGTCCTCCGTACCGGGACATCATTTAAATATTATAGTTTAAAAAAACTAAAAAACACGCTTTTAGAGTTAATCAAACTAAAGTAAAAAATATAGGGTACTTACGTATTAACGGTACCTTGGCGACAGTTGCGCCAATCTCAGCTACAGATTTGACGCAAATCTACACTTAAAATTTTTGTTCCAAATAATAAAATATATATGAAACACTTCATTTAAAACCAAAACGCTTTTAAAATATTTTTATTCCAAGTAATAAAGATTGGCGACACTTAAAAACCGCCAAGTCTGTCGCCAAGGTACCGTTAATACGTAAGTACCAAATACAGTTAAAAAAAACTAAAAAACACGCTTTTAGAGTGAATCAAACTAACAAATAAAAAAAAAATTGTTAACATAAGAATAAAATGACTGACGAGAAAATTAATGCTAAAAGCGTGGGGTGCTTTGTATGACCTTTTTAAACTAACTCTGCATTTCGGAATGAAACTAGTGAAAAATTATAACGATTGATATCGAGCACCCCACGCTTTTAGAACAGTGACATTCATTTTCTCGTCAGTCATTTTATTCTTATGTTAACAATTATTTTGTACTTTTTAGCTTGATTAACTCTAAAAGCGTGTTTTTTTTTAGTTTTTTTAAACTATAATTTTTTTTAAATAATTACTTAATTAATAATTAATTAATTAATTTAATTTTTCTTTCTAAGGAAAATTGATAATGTAAATCAATTTTCAATGATATATAAAAAAAATTAAAAATTTTATCTTGAAGTAAACATAAAATTTTTAATTTTTTTTCTCTATTATCTCTATTAGTGTAATCTATCTATTAGTTTAGTATTTTATATCTCTATTAGTGTAAGTTTGAATTATCTAGTTCAGGGGTGGCCAACCCGCTACTCGCCTTGAATATTTTCCCGACCCGTGAGATTTGTCACACTTTTACAAAATATATTTATTTTATTAGGGCCAAAGTAGTGAAAACCAATGTATTAAAACAATACATTATGTGTGCATCCCTATATTCAAAAATGAACTATCGGAATTGAGAAAAATTAACCTTGATTTTAAAATAATATTCTTGCGAATGAATATATGACAGATTTTGCCTCTTTTATTCATGAGTTTACTGTTATGGGTTCGCAGAACAATTTAATTATATTCTGCGAACTCATAACTATAGGAGAAACAAATATCGCACTATTAAAATAAATATGTTTTAATGATTTCATTTTTTTTTATTTCGTTTATATTTATCTATTTTTTATATTTCATTTTTAGTGTTATATATTTCTTTACAATGTGCGTTTAGTATCATTATTAGTATATTATCTAAGTAGGCATGTAAGAATAATAGTAAACACAATAATAATAACTCATTCTGTTTCCATTTTTCACTCCAAAGAAATAAATGTCTATAGTGGGTCTCAATCGAATATGGGGATATATAATTTTATATGCGGCCCTGCGTAGTTATGATCCATTTCCGAAGTGGTCTAGATTTGTCTATTTGAAAACATTTAATTCATGTAAAATTGTTTATACATGAATTAAATGTTTTATTAAATTCACATCTTATCAATTTATGTTTGGGTAAAATATATTCTTTTCAAAAGAATATTTTTTATTAAGGAAATAGCTTAGTCCACTGTCTAGAGGGGAAAAAAAAGTAAATATTAAGTCAAATTAATTTTTTTTTCTTTGTATTTCGTAATATATAATTCGAAATATATTTACTGATATTTCTACTTTGGCATATTGTAGTGGAAATTTTAGTTGGATTGTATATATTTTTCTGAAATTACAAGAAATATTTGGGAAATGGCATAAATATTTTAGTTTTTCTCTTGCAAAGAAATTCATAAATTACATACACAAAAGAAAAAAAAATGGGCATTTTGATAGATGGACAATTTTTAACTGAGAATAAAGTTGTAAAATTGTTTTTTTTTTTTTTTTTAATTTTTACTGTATTTTATTTCGAAAACTATTAATTTGTAAATTTTTTTCTGTAATGTAGCTTTATAGTTGACGTATACTTTTAGAGTTACTTAGCCCCTGGGGGCTCCATCTCCGATAGCACAGGGTAAATGCAGTTGAAACAATGAAAATTGTCCAGCATGTATTTACAAATAATAAAATTAACTTACAATCATAAACAAATAAAAGGAAAGAAAAATATTTAAAAATTGAATTAAATCATAATTGGGAAAGTAAGAATCAATTTCCTGGTATGCAGTATTTTCATGTTCATAAGCGAGTTAAAAAATTTAACAGAGATGTGTTTCAGAAAATCTTTTAAAGAAGGAATGTTAATAGCTTTATACAGATCGGAATTGAACATGAACCATTCAGCAGGGGTCATTTGGCGGATAGTGTTATAAAATTTACAAAAAGTTTCAAGCGTTTTTAAATTAGATTTAGCTGCATATGAACAGACCGGGCAAGCGTACGTGAGAATTAGTCGAAGCACAGCAGTATAAAGAAAAATTTTGTTATTCCTGGTCATGGTAGACTTTCTATTTATAAGTGGGTAATGTTTTCTGAAGTCAATATGAAATTTAGTTTTGGTGTGTAGAAAATGTTGTTTCCAAGTTAAATTCTGATCCAGAATAACTCCTAAATATTTAGTTTGACTATTCCAAGGAATAATATTATTGTTGATCATAATCAGAGGTTTTTTTACGTTTATTTCCAATAGAGAAGAAAACAGCTTCATTCCTATCTACATTTGAAGTTACACCAGTTATTGAGAACTTTAAGCTGATTAGTATAATGTAACTTAAGGCGCACATCTTATTGCAATTTTTCATAAATCCTTTCTTAATTCTGTAAAAAACTTTCTAACCATTGCAAATCTATTAAAATTAATACATTACAAACATAACTCATCGGAAATTTATTAAGATCTAATTGATGTAATGAATATTAAACGGAATTATAATTGGGAGCTTTTATTAAAATAAATACTCATTCATATTCAATGAAATAAAATTTTTATTAAAATTTTTTTCTGTATACACAAAAAAATGCTTATGCAATACAACTTGATTCCGTACTGAAAAAATGAAATTATATTAATACATTCTACACCAGGGGTGGCCAACCCAAATGATCTTGCGGGCCACTTCGGAAATGCATCCTAACTCCGCGGGCCGCATATAAAATTACATATCCCCCTACTAGATTTAGATGCAATATAGACATTTTTTGGGAGTGAAAAATTGAAACATAATGAGTTGTTATTATTGTGTTGAATATTATTCGTACATGTAAACATAGATGATGTAATAATAAGGATACTAAACGTACATTGTAAACAAAAATATATATATATATATATATATACACTCAAGAGCCAAAACATTATGACCACCTGTCAATAACGAGTTGGCCCACCTTTGGCGCGCAACACAGCTTCAACCCGCCTTGGCATGGATTAATACCACCACTTAATACCAGTTAAATACCAGTTCCACCTGATCACGTGCCTTCCACGTCCTCCAGGCGAGTTCATTGCAAAATGTAGGGATGGTCATAATGTTTTGGCTCTTGCGTGTATTTATAACACTAAAAATGAAATATGAAAAATATATAAATATAAATGAAATAAAAAAGTGAAATCAATAAAAAAAATTTATTTTACTAGTGCGATATGTGTTTCTCCACTATTTCACTTAGCTTTTGCAAATCGATCTCAATTTGGGTATTTGCACATCGTATTGGGTGTTGCGTCCGTTATGTTTCAGCGTGTTTTTTGTTGGGTCAATTTCCTTTTCGAAAAAAAAAAAAAACGATTCGCAGGCGTAAATTGAACCAAAAGCGCTAACAACTTCAACTGACAGTCTGGTTTGCTCTGCTATCAACAATCATCTGTGCGTATCTAGGAATGGTCACTGAGGTAAAAAGTGAAACATAAAACGTGTTATTCCAAGATGAGCGCGCATCATGAGCTCGCAGAATATAATTTCATTATTCTGCGAACTCATAACTGTAAAGTCATAAATAAAACAGGCAATATCTCTCATATAAGTATTCGCAAGAATATTGTTTTAAAATCAAAGTTAATTTTTTTATCATAATTTCGGCAGTTCATTTTTGAATATATGGTTGCACACATAATGTGTTTTTTTTAATACATTTGTTTTCACTACTTTGGCCATTATAAAATAAATTATTTTGTAAAAGTGTGATGCATCTCACGGGCCGGAAAAATATTCAATGCCCACCGCGGATTGGCCACCCCTGTTCTACACCACAATTTAATACATAAAAAAATCTTATTAAAACCTGAAACATTAATGGTATAAAAAGTGTTTAAAATTCAATGTTTCACATACTACTGTGCCCAAAAAGTAAGTCCAATTTTTTTTTTTTTTTTTTTTTTTTTTTCAAAAACTCTTTATTTATTCTTCCAAATTCATTTCATCGCCTTCAAAGTCATCCCCTCCGGACACAATGCACTTAAGTCAACTTTTTTTCCAATCCTCAATGCATGCTAAAATGTCATCGGCAGGGATGGAATTCAAAGTGCGCGGCGATTCAAGTTGAATCTCATCAATCGAATCAAAACGGTGTCCCCGGAGTGGTCTTTTGAGTTTAGGGAATAGCCAGAAGTCGCACAGTATGCATACGGGGGTTGTGGAACGATACGGGTTTTATTTTTGCCGAAAAAGTCACGAAGAATCAATGCAGTGTGATCTGGCGCATTCAGTGTTTTCGGTAATAATTGAGATTTGACGCTTCTGAGGCCCAAATGGAATTGATCGATCCTTTTGAATTTCCAACATCATCAGCAAGGTCTCTAATTGTAAATCGACAGTTTGCAAACACCAAATCTTTAATTTTTTTGGACGTGAGCTTCGTCTGTTGAGGTAGAGGATCGACCAGAGGGCTCTTCGTCCTCAAAGCGTTCTCTGCCTTCTTTGAACTGTTTAAACCACTTTTAAACCTTTCTTTCCGATATAGGAATGCTCACCGAATACCTTCTGCAACATTCTTTACGTTTCCGCAGACAAAATTTAACGCAAGTTCTTTGCGCAATGAATTCAGACATTTCAAAAATTGCAGAAATCACTTTTAGCGTCTCACAAAGCCAATCCAAACTCAAACACTCATGAATATTTGGACGGTAAATTTCACACAGTTGTCAAGGACAGTGCCAACAATCCAAAAAAGAAAACAAAATTGAAATTCCATAAGCCCCGGGAATTTTTAGTTGAAAATGGGTCTTACTTTTTGGACACAGTAGTAAGTTTTCGTTTTGGGGAAAAAAAGGAATGAAATATAGTTATTATTTATTTATTTATTCTTTTTCGTTTAGAAGTAGTGGGAAGATTCCGAACCAGTTCCATGTTCGAATATATTTGTTTTAAGGAGATAATGATCTGTCTCATTCTTGCGCAACGGGGAAGAAAATATATTTAAAAGGACAAATCAGTTGATTCAAAATGGAGCGGTCAACTGATTTATGGAACTGAAAATAAGATCTTTTTTTTTAAGAAGCTTCACCTTTCAATTGAGGTCACGGACTGCATTTTCTGTAATATGCGGTGATTTTATTTGAATCGTTAATTTATTGGTTGCAGTTAAGCCGCAATAAATTAAATTATTTCGCCGCTCTTGCTGAAATATTCGCAATCGTTAAGGAATGAATAGTTTTTCCAACTTCTATACGACGAAATGGGAAACTGCATTTAAATTTCAGTAGCTCGTGCAAAATTTTTCCTGTTTGAGAGACACAAATGTGATTTAGTTTCCTTTAAAAAAAAAAAAAAAATCAATAAAATTATTTATCGCTTTACCATGAAAATGAGGGGCCTGATTGCCGAGTGACTAGCGCTCTGGCTCTCAGTACCACAGGTGTCAGGTTCGAGTCCCGGCGGTGCCATGGAAGTTTGTAGTTCGTTGGAATCCACTTTAAACTATAGGTCTCGATCTAATAGGATCGTAGAGCGTTGTGGGAGCATTGTTACTCCACGTCCGTAGCTTATCTTCAAGCTACACGTGCACCCTGGGTAGTGTTAAGTGAGTAGCGTCGGTGCAGCCCTTGTGGCATAAAAGATTGCGGTCTAAGTATTTGTCAGCTGTATTAGAAAAAAAAAATTTAATTTGATTAACTGATGTAAAATTTTTCTTGTTTGAGTGACACAAATGTGATTTAGTTCCTTTTAAAAAATATCAAAATTATTTGTTGCTTTACCGTGAAAATGAAGTTGACTTTTTTTTTCAAACATAAGGGGTCTTGCAACATACCATAGACAGGCGACGATATGTGGACATTGACTTCCACGAGGGCTTTTATGGGTAGCTGCATCACATATGTGTGTTGTATATGGAAGAAAACCTAGATCATCCCATTACGCAACCTGACTGTCGATGAGATACCCTTATACAAGGGGGCCTGATGGTCGAGTGGCTGGAGCTCTGGTGCTCGATACCACAGATTTTGGTGTCCGACGCCCGCCGGTGCCATGGATGTTTATAGTGATTCTGAATTTACTTTAAAGCGTACGTCCCGATCTAATAGGATCGTAGAGCGTTTTGGTGGTAGTGTTACTCCGCGTCCGTAGCATATCTTCAAGCTACACGTGGCCTCTGAGTAGAGCTAAATGAGTAACAGCGGTGCAGCCCTTGCTTATGGCATAAAGACGAACTGTCTCTGTATTGCCAGCTGCATAGAAGAAAAAAAAGTTATTAGAATCGCCACCGAATCTCGTCATTTCTGAAAGCAGTGACTACAATGGACGTCTCCAGGGGATTCGAACCAGCGCTTGTAACCATTAGGTCAAAGTTGACTATTGAAATGATCAAGTCTACACTTTTCTGAAAGCAATGACTACAACGAATGCCTCCAGGGTTAATTAATTAAGCTGTTCTCTCTTTCACAGTTAGCTGCGTCAGGAATCGAGCAAAGTTGGCTAATAAATTTATATACTTTGTATCAATTTTATGATTTATTAAAAAAAAAATGCTAAACACAAAATGATGACAATATCTCTTATTAATAACAATTTATAATTTTTTTTTCTGGGTAATTTTAAAACAAATACGAAAGTATGTTTTACAAAAGAGTTAAAAAGTATGTGTAAAATACAGAAGTATGTTTTTTGTTTCATACCTAACAAATATGCCCAAGGGACAAAGTACAAAAATGGATTTTTCTGTTATAGGATATGACAACTCCTCATTGAAAAAATGTCTACAAATTAAGTGTATTTTTTATTGACCAATGCAAAAAAAAAAAAAATTTATAATTTAATGTATCTGTCGAATCATATATTTGCTAAGATTTTATACGTTTTATAAAAGGGTCTATTTTTAATTATATTTTCTATTTTCAGAAATTTTATTGATACCTTTAGTCAATATATTCTTTTTGTTGAAGCACTGTTCTCAGTTTTAGCCATGCATTTATTTATCGCATTAATTTATAGTTAGAAGGACTTTACCGTAAGAAATGTATGGGCAGAATGAGATTTTAAAGTTGCATTGGAATCACGCTCAAGTACACCTGAAATCTCATGTTTATTCACCTTTTCTTCGACTTTTATTTCTGTTGACTCGATAAAGTTCAATGTCACTAAGGAAATATTTACTTGCAACTAGAATCGCTGTTTAAAAAAAGTATTTTATTGATATCATATAATTAGTCAAAAGTTTACTTAAAATTTTTTTGGAAAATAATTGCATTAATTGCATTGCATTTTATTTGCTCTGAATTAGTATGCAAAAATTTTTTTTAATCATTACAACTGAATAACAGATTATATCAAGAAATATATATTCCCCTATTCTACAGCACCCTATATCTGATACACAGGGTGCTGTAGAATAGGGGTGATTATAAGGAAAGCCCCACTTTCAAAAGGCTGTAAAAAAAAAAAAAAAAAAAATGAACCACTCTTCACAATGCGTTCAAATTTGAACTGAAGATACTTGAAGAATGAGGATATGGTACGGCATCAAAAAAAAAATCCATCGATTTTCTCCATCCAATTGAAGTGAATCCTTGAAGTGGTGAATGGGCTTTCCACTAACAGTGTCACAACTGTTGAATGTGCACTACAGTTGGTCTAATGTGCAACTCATGCCAAATACGTTGTCATTTCCATTCAAAATATCCCTCCCAGCCGAATTCATTTTCTTTATGACGCTTACAGCGCCATCTGTTAATACGCTTTGGAACTTATATTTTTGATGCCGCACCATTTCCTCCTTCTTCAAGTATATTCAGTTCAAATTTGAACTCATTGTGACGAGTAGTTCTTTTTTACAGCAGTTTGAAAGTGGGATTTTAGTTATAATCACTCTGTATAATATCTCAGCCATTAAAACCCTCTGTACTACTATCACTAAGAGACACCACTTATTTATGTCAGCGTAGCATTCTATTTACTAATAGGATTTCTTTCTGGGCGTAGGCGATTCATTCTAAGAGCTAGCTGACATTTCTATTTTACACGAAGCCTCTGTTTATTATAGGAGAATGGAGAAAATACCCACTCAATTCAATGAGAAGGAAACCAATTAGCAAAGTATATGTCAGTGTTATTGTTAGTTATCCCCACTTAGTAGACATCTAATCTAGACTAAGCCCACAAACCCATATGGATTCATGGTTGAAAGGGAAGGAAGCAGCTTCTGTTGTGATGGAGTACCCGTAGGTAGAAGTCTGACTTTTGCTCCGTAATGCTCTTACAGTCATAGGAGACCGAGACCTGCGGCTTAAAGTGGATTCCGAACCACTACAAACATCCATGGTACCGCCGGGACTGGAACCCAAAACATGTGGTACCGAGCGCCAGAGCGCTAGCCTCTCAACCATTCACGCCCGGAATTACTTGTTATAACAGTATATTTTAATCTACTAGTTATAGCATATTAAAATACTGAACTTGCTTCTTATGTATGATCACTAAATATTTTTATTTCATAAATTGTAAAACTAGAAATCAATAATGGTTATAATGCTACAACAGAAAAGCTTACTTGAGAAACCATTTTTTTTTTTTTCAGTGAAAAAAAGTTACATTCTTAACATTGTTATTTACTCTTAACATTAATGTTCTTAATCAAATTTAAAGAAAATGTATTATATCATTAAATTTATTACACATTAAAAATTTTTATGAGATACAACAAAACTAGATATTTTTTTATTAATTTGTTCTAGTATCTGTGTTTCTCAACAGGTCAGAATTTTTAATAAAAAATTTTAACTCTGAGAGAAATAAAAATTTATCAAAAAATATTCATTTCTTTGCAATCAAACAACATAACACCCTCCAAAGAAGTTAGCCAGACAAATATCATCTTGGCACACTAAATTTTTTCAAGTTCCTCCATAAAACTGTGGATGTCTAAAATACGAATCGAGTTTCCGGCACAATAGAGGAGAAAACAAAGAAAAAAAATCTAAAAAAATTCGAAATCGAATATATCCATAGAATTCTACAGAGTTTGTTTCTTTGGAGCTTATCAAGCTCTTATAAAGGAATAACTAAATATACAACACTGAAAGCTTTGAATAAATAAATTAAAAATATACGAACTTGCTTGCTTTCCCCCCCGTAATTGATGCATTGATAAGACCCCTCTGTACACTTACTGAAAATCATTATTGAAATTTCTTCCATCTTGATATTTATAAAAGAAATATTTTTTATTTAATATTATGTCAAATGAAGACGTTTTTAACAACGAACAGTATTTTAGGATAGTGTCATTAGACTATTTCTAAAAACTAATCTCGAGATTCAAAAGTGAACTTAAATTTACCACTATTAAAAAATGGAAGGCATGGTCAATTTATAATCATGATATCATCCATATTATGGCTTTTTATTTTAATAAAGAACAACAAACAAAAAAATCATTTATTTTATTCAATAGGAAGGAATTTAATTTCTCTATATAGTTCTAAATCTGGCAACAAGTCTGTTAGAAACTGTAAACAAACACCGTAATGTCAAATAAGATTTGTTTACATCTCTCTGTGACAATCGAATAGTAAAAGATTTATAGCTACTTAAAAATTATACTCTATTGATTAAAAAGAAATGTAAATATAATAGAAGACAATGGAATCGGCTTCACAATATTCCGCTTCTGACTCGGATAGCGATAATGATAGTTTTAAATTCAATTTCTTTTCATCATCTTCTTCACTGGTATCAACATCCTCCATTTCAGTTTCTTCAAACAGCAATTTATGGACCGAAACCAGTGTATCATCCATTTCAGATGACTCTTTATCGCCACAAAATTCAGATCAATTATCAAATTCAGAGAATAATAAAGTTGATGCTAACATTTCAACTGACACAAGCTCTGAAGTTCAATGTACAAAAAATGGCCTTTCATCATCAATTAATAATGCAAATGAAAAAAATCCATTTGAACAACTTGAATTCCAAATTTTTAATGATGAAATATCCGATTCGGATGATAATTCTACATCTGCATCATTACAAAAATCACATATAAATCGCAATGCTTCTAAAGCCAGCAAGTCTGGAGAACTCTCTTGCGATATATGTGGAAGTGGTTTTAATTCACAAGCAGAATTAGATGTTCATCAATTAAGTCATTTGGTTACTGAAACTTACACTTGTGAAATTTGTGAACATGTTAGCAGAAGTAGAGAAGACTATGTCCTTCATTTTCGCATACATACACGTAACAGCTTAGCTTTTATGGGTCGTTCACTAAAAAGAAGAAAACTTCCCAATATGCCTTACAGATGCGATATTTGCGATAAAACATTTCGCTTTGCAAACAGTTTTAAGAGGCATGTCGACAAACATTCTCAATCTTTTACTTGTAATATATGCGATGCTTCATTTCCAACACAATTGCTTTGTCACCAACATAAACTACAGCATGCTAAAAAGAAAGTTCATAAATGTGAAGAATGTGGTAAAGATTTTCAAAGACCCCATCAGCTGGCTATTCACATGCAGGTTCATGAAACCGAAAAGAAATACCATTGCAAAGAGTGTGATACTTCGTACTGCTACAAAACTAGTTTGATGAGACATTTCTTAAAATACCATTCACCAGATTCTCCTAAATTTCAGTGCGATATATGTGGTGAGTTATATAAGACCAAAAAAATGTTAAATGGACATGTCATACTGCACACTGCTAAAAAACTTATTGAATGTGAATATTGCTCTCAGACATTTAAGTATCGCTCAAGTTATCACAGGCATCGTGTTATTCATCAAGGGTCAAAACCATTTCGCTGTAGTAATTGTGGGAAATTATATGAAACTGAATATCTATTGAATCTGCATAAAGCCCAGCATGTTGCAAATGATGAATTTGTTTGTAAGATTTGTAACAAAAGTTTTGGATTTCAATCATTTTTAGATCAACATATGCTAATTCACAAGGAAGATTCTCATAATAAAAGCAATTTGAAACATAGCTAATAATAATTATTTTAATTTTATTTTTTAATTATTTAAGCATATAGGAAAATAAATCTGCTTAAATGGGACTCTTAGAAGTAATTGCAGATACTACTAAAATTTTCTTAACTATATCCTTAGAAACTAGACACAAAGCAAATTAGTTACCCAGCACATACAAACACACTTTTACTGCAAAATTGCAACATAAAATTTTTAAAAAAATCCTTATATGATCTGCTTAATAAGTTGTATTTTTATCACTACCTACAGAAATCATCTGAACTTTTTAAGCTCATTAGTTTTAAATATGGAAAAATAAACATTTTGAGAAAAGATAAGATTTTTAAAATCTGTACACTGCAAATTCTAAGAACAAAATCACTCCTGGCCAAATCACTTTTAGGGAACATGAAAATTTGGCAACATTTTGTTATCAAGTGGTAAAAAGTCATAAAATATGGTAACCTAAATGTAAGGTCGCATTTCAATTGGAGACATAACTCATAGTTGGCGCCATCTTGGTGACCCAATAAAAGTTACCAAAATTCTTTTGTTATCTGAACTGTGATTTTGCCAAACATATCAGAATTTTAAACTTAATTTTCCTGTAAAACATAAGTATAAAGAGTATTTAATGCTATTTGCGTGCATGTAAAATATTTCAATTATCATTACCTTGTATTGCTATTTTATATTTAATGTGTTCTGTCGAATACATCGAACATTCTCCCTTTTTTGACATCCCTCCAGCAAGCCCCTATTTGACTCTAAGTTGGTGATCCTCGGAGTGCGATAATTATTTCATCTTGGTTTTTAACAATATGTGTATGCAATATACAGGGTGACTATAATTAAAGTTCCACTTTCAAAATGCTGTAAAAAAAAACACTTGTCACAATGAGTTCAAATTTGAACTGAAGATGCTTGAAGAAGAGAGAAATGGTACAGCATCAAATAAAAGTTCTAAAGTGTATTAATAGCTGGCACTGTAAGCGGCATAAAAAAAGTGAATTCGTCTACCAGTGATATTTTGAATCGAAATAATAAAGCATTTGGAATGAGTTGCACATTAAACCAAATGTAGTGTTCAATGTGCTTGATTGCTTCGGTTTTTTGACAGAAAAAAATGACTTCCAAGTCATTCAACGGTTGTGACACTGTTAGTGGAAAGTCCATTCAGCACGGCAAGGCCACACCAAATGAGATGGGAAAAATCAGTTGAACTTTTTTTTTTTTGATGCCATATCGCTTTCCTCTTCTTCAAGTATCTTCAGTTCAAATTTGAACGTATGGTGACGAGTGGTTCTTTTTTTACAGCATTTTGAAAGTGGGACTTTAATTCTAATCATCCTGTATATTAGTATTTTATAGAGCTTTAATCCCTTGAAATTTACATAAATTTAGTTTATGTAAATTAGTTTATTTTATGTAGTAATAAAAAGAAATATTATTTAACCTAAATGATATTATTTACACAATTTCATACAAATTTTGCTCTGAATAGAACAAAATCTATTTTTCTTTTAAATCTGTGTTTCTAGTCATATTTTTAGAAGTGTTACATATTTAAATTATAATAATAAAAACAATTGAATTGAAGTTGATCAAAAATTTTAAAAGCAATTTCATTCACTCATATTTATTAAAACTGTATTATTATATTTATATTTTATATTATGAACAATTTACCAATACTTAATATTTTATATGTTTATATATTTTGCTTCCTTAGAAAATTGTTTTATGAAATTTAATATAAAATGTTGTGAATTTTTATACAGCATATAATACATTTTATGCTACAGTTGTATTCTGTAGTAATGAATAGAGTAGATAGAATTATAACATAATTAGACTTTTAAGTAGGATAGATAACTACTATGACAACTGAAAAATGACGGTTAATAGAATATTTATTTGTTACATTTTTTATTATGACTAAGTGCAATTCAAGTCAATTTATTGTTTCAACAAATTGTTATATAAGTTTTGTTATTAAATCATTGAATGAGCTATTGTCGTTTACATGTATTACAGTCATTTTATTAAAAAATCTATATAATTATTAATATGATTTTCTAATATTATTGAAATTAATTAATGTTTTGTTATTTTTATTTTTTATGAATTTTTTGTTATGATTACATAAACATAACTTTTTCATAACATCGCCTAATTAATACTTATTATTTCTGCAGTTACTTGAATGTGGAAAGGTGAAAAAATATATTTAAATACATATATTATGCATGTAATTTCAAAATTTTAGGTATTTATTTAAATTAAAAATACTAAATTTTCAAACTTACTTGAAATATTTAAATTTTATAAATAAATAAAAAAAAAACCAGAAAACAATCAATGTTTATAGTTAATTATTAGAATATTTTTAAAAAATCATTATAGAATATTTTTAAAAATCATTATAGAATATTTTTAAAAATCATTAATTAAAAAAAAATTTAAATCAGTATAAAAATGATGTAAATATAGAATAATCTCAAACATGATTTAGATTTTGTTCAGTAAACTACCATTAATAGCTTGGATGTTTTTTAAGAATGCTCATTAATTTATGCATTATTTTCAGGAAATAAATTATACAGATCTAAAATAAAATTTGTATTAAAAATTGAATTAAGGAGTATCTATTGTTTGGTTGGTCGATCTACAGTCATTTTTTGTACACTAGGGCTAATTAGACTAGGATCTACAGTTAAAAGTGGATTCCGAACTACTAACAAACATGCATGCCACTGCCAGGAGTATCTATGAGAATGAAAGTTTTTAAAAAAAGGTGTTGAAGTGTAAAAAAGGATAAATTGAAAATTTTACTTATTATAAATAATGTTGCTTTCTTTTTAGTTTTAATTTTATATATGACATATTACTATTAAATCAAACATGAAATATTGTAATGAATTAAAAGTCACCATAAGGCATTATAATGCCTTTTATATGACTTTTCTTTTGAGAATTAAGCTTGTTCATCGAGTTATAAAAATTATTAGATATACTATTTGATTTTAAACTTTCTTAACTGCTACCTACGTATTACCTACCTAATATATTACATTTTTTGGTTTAAAATTGCAGTATATTTTAGAAATATTTTCATGCTAATAACATTTTTTTTTTATTAAATGAGATTGATAATATATATAGCAGATGCTGAGAGAGTTTTTTATCATTCATAACTATAAAATTTTATCATTATTATAATTAAAATTTTTTTTTCTAAAATTATTTTGTCTGTATTCTCTTTTTTATACTTTAATAACTTGGAAATTTAAATCGCTAACTGGATGTCAAAATGATAATTACATTTTTATTTCTAGCTTAACAAACGTTATCCTAAAAAGAATACATTCACATTAATTTTCATATTACCATAATAATTAATATTACTGACTTGACTTGTAGGAGGTGCTTCGGGATTTGTGCTTGCATAAGCTGCATTATCTCAATTTATTCAAATGTTATACAATATTATTCACATAAGTTACATTTGTTGCAGAAATATTCCAACACCATAAAAAGATTAGAAAGCATATAAGTTTTTATTATTTTTAAAATAAAAATTGAACATATTAATATTTAACAATAAAAAATATAAAGCTTGTTTGTTCTATAAAATCAATATCTCCAAGAGTATAAAAAAATATATAAAAGCACTTATGGTGTAATTTGAAGTCCTTCCATATCTACTGTCACCATGTGAATAGATAATTTCTGGTATTCCTGCAAATGAAAATAAACTCTAAAAATTTACCTACACATAATATATATATATATATATATATACATATAATATAGTAACTATATACCTTATGTTTCTGGAGAGCAATATCAATTGCTGCTTTTGCATTATCCTCCTTTGTTAAAATGCACATAAAACCTCCACCCCCAGCACCTACTAAGAGTTGACCGTAGCATAGAGGTTTGATGATATCCATGATCTCTTTAACACTAGCAGGTTCACAACCTGGTGCTAATAACTTTTTCTGTTCCCAATACTTATCCATAAGTTTACCAATATCAACAAAATTACCTGCAAAAAAAGTATAGAAAATTATATTAAATAGACTGTATAATGCAATTAAATAATTAATTTTTATGGGGAATCTCAACTTTTTTTTTTACGCCTTTGATAATTGGTAAAGGGTGATAATTATTTCAATTTTGTTAATTATTTGAATGGCACCCTTTTTTTTTAAATACACTCATGTCCATAAATTAAGGATAATTCAGAATCACACAGAAATTGAATTCTAAAATAAAAATTTCACCTGTAGAATTATCACACACATCTTGAAGAAGAATATGCAAATTACAGGAAACCACCAGATGGCGCCGATAGTACGTCACAATGACGAGAGTGTAAGAGAGGGGTATATAAGGAATGGTGGCAAAGAAGTAAAATTGTTCACAAGCGCTTTAAAAGCCTTTAAGTGCAATAACCGCATAGTTATGGCACAAAGGAAGCATTTGGATGATTTTTTACGTGGTAGAATTATCGGAAGACTGGAATGTGGACGTACCCAGCTGGAAGTATCCGAGGAACTTGGAATCGCCCAGAGTGTCTTCTCCAGGCTTTGGCAACGATTCCAAGATGATGGTAATATGAGTAGATGTTACAGCACAAGTCGCCCCCGAGTTACAACGCCGAATGAGGATCGGTATTTAGCAGTTACTGCCAAAAGAAACAGACGGAGCACAGCATCAGACCTGTCTCGTCAGCTCTCTTCAGCTACCGGTACGACAGTTTCAAGGCAGACCGTGTACAGACGCTTAGGGCACATTGGTCTATATGCTCGTAGGCCTGTCAGATGTGTTCCACTTACCGCAACTCACTGTCGCCTGCGATTAACCTGGAGTAGAGAGCATGCATTGTGGACACCGCAACAGTGGTCTGGTGTGATGGAGTCCAGGTTTAGTTTGCAGTCTGATTCTCGCCGGACTTTCATATGGAGAGCGCCAGGTATCCGTTACCATCAAGAGAACACCATTGAACGACACCGTTACGGTGGTGCAGGATGGCTCGTTTGGGGAGGAATTATTCTTGGTTCGAGAACTGACCTGCATGTTCAGAGTGTAACGATGACAGGCCACATCTATCGGGATGTCATTCTGGAACAACATGCACGTTTGTTTCGGGGCGCCATGGGTGCTGAATTTCTGTTTATGGATGACAACGCCCGTCCTCACCGTGCAAACATTGTAGACGAATGCCTTCAATTGGAGAATATCACCCGTATGGATTGGCCAGCATACACACCGGACTTGAATCCAATAGAGCATGTGTGGGATATGCTTGGCCGACGAATTGTAGCCCGTCAACCCCCTCCTACCTGTCAACCGGAACTTCGGAGAGCATTGCTTGATGAGTGGTGTAATATTCCCCAAGATCAGATTGATAATTTGATAGTCAGCATGCCTAGGCATTGTAAGGCCTGTATTGCATCGTCCGGGAGACATACGCCATATTAACCATCATACTAACCATGTTATACTGTTTTTTGTAAATAGGTTCTTTTTTGAAATTTGCCCCAGGGAGTAAAAATCGCAATTTTTATTAATTATGTCAAGCATATAGCATCTTTTTTGCTGTTTACCTTTTGTTTAATAAATAGACTTTACAAATAAATCAAATTTGTTTTGCTTCTGTCTCTTTCTTTGCCTGAACTTCATTATCCTTAATTTATGGACATGAGTGTATATATATATGGCATACAGTCATTTCTTATTTTGTTCTTGTGCAGTGAAATGTTAAATTTTTTTTTGTCTTACAGTTATGTTTTATTCACAGTTTACTTATATTTTTCAAAGTAAGTAATACTTTTTTATTTAAAACTTTGCTAATTCAAAGAAACACAGTAGAGAGAAGGATCATTCATGAGTTGGCAAAATGCACAAGATTTGGTTTGTCGCTCTATGGTCATCTTGCGCACACGAGGGCTAAACAGACCGTGACCTACAGCTTAAAGTGAATTCTGAACCTCTAACAAACATCCATGCAACAACCAGGATTCAAACCTGAAGCCTGTTATACCAAAGGCCAGAGTCCTAGCCACCAGGCCGTGCACAAAGGAGAGGTAAAAACAAAAGAAAAGAGACCTCCCATTTTTATAAATAAAAAGCTTAAATTCCATAACAAAATCAGCTTTAAGCAAAAGATGCAATTTTATATTAAAAAAATTAAAAATCCCTTTTGTACAAAATTTTTTTTTTTTAATTATTTTGAAAAATTGAATTTTTATAATATTTAATTTGTGACTATTACTTGTTTACTTAAGGCTATATTAATGTAGACTAGAATATAATAAAGAAATTGTTTGAAGAATAAATTTTTTATGATTAAATGTGCAAAGTCATACGTACCATTAAGTAGAGCTTCCTTCATAGCAAATGAATTAAGTATCAAGTTTTTGAAACATTGAACCACTGTTTCTTCTCTGGCATACCAGTTACGAATGACATTCTATTTATACAAAAAAATATCAAAATAAAATATTTTTTATCTATTAAAAATCCTATAATTTATAATTAAAATTATATATGATTAAATAATCCAACATTTTTCATTTATACTATTTATAACACTTAATTTTCTGTAAGGCCGATATTGGTTGAACAAGAGGTTATTGATGACCTTATTTTGCTATATGATTTAATTTAGGCTACATCTCGATTAAAAAAATAAGTAAAAGCTTACATAAATCGAATAAGAAATAAACACAAATAATGTTACTTAGTGTAGTATATTAATTGAAGCTGTTTGAAATAATTTTTGATGCAGAAAATTACTGAACTATTAAAAAAAGGAATTTCAAAGCCAAATAGCTCTGTTTACCTGCAACAAATTCTTAGCCAATCTCACTTTACCAGTATAAATCAGCAGTAAGTGAGAATTTAGCTCTTCTATTATGTGATTAGGTAACTCTAAAGGTTCAACTTTCACGTGCAATGGTAATGTAGCTTCTGAATAGCCTCGATTAATGCCACCAGTAATACCAGAAACTTGATCCTGCCACCCACCACCAGTTGTGAGAAGTTGTTCTATATACAATACCTATATTTTTAGAAAAAGAAATTACTTTAAATTTAAGAAATAAATTAGTACAAAACTTTAGAATGATGATTTAAGAACTAAAATGTCAAATCATTAATAATATCAAGGTTTAACATCAGAATAGTAGAAATTCAAGATCTTCATTCTCCTTGCACCACTGAATACATATTTGTTTGATAGTTTGATTCATATAGTACTATAAATTATTTTAATTAGCGTATATTTTAATTATTAAAAAAAAGAAAATTTGCTTGTTTTATTTGCAACTTATTCTAATATCAGATGGGAAAAGAAAAATGCTATAATAATTCTATTTCATGTTAGATTACTTGTTAACAAATATAGAGAATTAAAGCAAATTTTTTGCAATTGGCATTTTATTTTTATTGTGCATCTTCCAATATATTCAGGCCATAAGAGGGCTTAAAAAAGTATATCTGATTAAATTAATGTTTCAATTTTTTTTTTTCAATCCTTCACAAAAATGTTTTGAGTGATTACTCAATTTGCAGTACAAAGTATTTTTGAATTAAAAACTTACTGCATGTATTGCCGAGCTCTTATCAAAGGATTTTCCAGTCACTGACCATAGAACACTCACTATAGCTCCAGCCAATATACTACTTGTTCCCATACCTGAAATGTTTTTGAAATCACTTTTATTAAGATATGATATTCATTTGAACCATATTTCAAGACAATCTCAAAAAATAAGGACATTAATATTTCATTTAAAAAAATGGAAATTTCTGAAATGTATCTAAAATTCAATTTTAATTTAATTAAATAAAATTAAAATTGTAAATACAGTATGGTTTCATAAAAGAAAAATAATTGTTTTGAAGCCTTTTTTAAATTAAAATAAATAATTCTAATGGAAATCTTATATATAAAACTTTTGCACTACTATTTCACCAAAATGATTTATTAAAAAATACTTGCCACATCCTTGAGGAAGAAGAGACCACGATTCTAATTCAAAACCTCCTCCAAAATTGGACACAAGTTGCTCTTTTAAAGACTTTTCAGAAGCAATATCAACAATATTTGTGCATATAAGAGCAGCTTTCAAAAGAGATCCTATAAATATTTTTATACTTTATTAAAATAATAGCAATAAGTTTTTAATTAGTTTTATAATATGTAACAAATTTTATTATATTTTTAATCTTAAATCTATGCATATGTATGGTACACTACAGTATATCTAAACAATTTTCTAAAGTCAGACTCATTAAATTTGGATTAGCATCTTCTCCACTAAGCTCAAAATGCAAAAAACCTGAAACCGAGGAGCATATTTTATTCCAATGCACTAAATACGACATAAATGAGAAAAGCTAAAACAGGTATATAAAATCCTATCCTATTCTTGGTTATTTGATATGAGCGATGAACATAATTATAAAACTATATCATTAATTAATTTTCTATGAAAAATTACATAGTTTTTTGTGTGTATTAACCTTTTTCTATTGTTTAGTGACAGAAGTTCCGCACGACACCGCATTTCGGTGCTTCTTCATTAATACTTTTGGAATCACTTAAAGTCCACCGATTATCTGAAAATCTGTTTTTATTTGTATTATCTTTTCTTTTTTTTCTGTTTTCTTCTCAAGAGTAATTGGATAAATTGAGATAAAGCAACTAATGCGAGCATAAATCTCAAAGTCAAGTCTAAATAATTTTTTTAAAGTAAAAAAATTTAAAAATTCCAATCAACATCAACTTGATACATTTAAAGTATCTTGATCATATTTTTATTTTATTTTCAGAGCTGAATATTTAAGAGGAATCAATTAGAATTTTCTTACCTTCAGCATTTGGTTGATCGTAATTCATAACATCTTTTATATCTTTAATTGTTATTATTTGCTTCATTTCATCAAGACCTATAATCTTCAGAATAATATGCTGCCTAGAATAATTAAATAAACATTTAAAATATGATTGAATAACATACTTCACTAATTTTGCATTGAAATTCAAATTTGATATTACATATACTAAAATCACATTATTTTAATAAAAAGTAAATAATTATTTTTAAATAAATAAACATTTTCAGAAACTTATGAAAAATATATAAATAATATTAATAAATAATAGTTTTACTTTATTTATAAATAAAACACAATTGAATTGAAAGATATATTTTTTAAAAATAATAAAATCTCAATTCATAGACAAATAATTTCTAAAACAAAAATCCTTAAGAAGTTCATTTTAAATTAATAATATTTTTCTTTTAGTATTTGTAGTTTATTTAAGAATTGAATAAAATTGACACACATTAAACATTCAAAAATGTATAAAGTTAATTTTATCAATCTTTAAAGTTGTGAATCTTACTAAAAATATTTAATAATAATTCAGTATCTCACTTCAAAAAGCATAGGCATTGCTTACAGCATAAGTTTATCGTTCAATATGAAAATTAGCCATACAAAATCCAGTCATATCAAAATAGATAATGATAAAAACAGAAATATTTGAATAATAGTAACTTACTCCTGTATTCTACAAGCTCGAGCCCCAATTGGCTTCTATTAAAAGAAAAATCTTTTTAAATTTTACTTGAATAAGAAATATAGAATAATTATATAAATTATTTCATCAGTGCATTTTTAAAAAATAATAAGTCAATAAATATAAATAAAATACTAAAATACATTAAAAATGATTTTAAAAAATGAAAATCAAGATATTCTTTTGAATTTCAGATTTCAGCCTGCTAACTCTCCAAATACAAAATTTTTAAAATGCATTAGGATTAAACTAATTCCCCAAGAAATATGAAAATTGATACTATGCGTGAAAACTAATAAGGAATTACTATACTTAATTTTAACAGCATAAATTGTGAGTAACTTTGGAGTTAAAAATGTATTTTTCAATATTTGATAAAAAAAAATATATATAAATATATTGCAAAATGTAGAAAAAATATTATACCTTATAAGTACATTATTCATTCATTTATTAAATTGTCTCTCTAGCTTTCTAGATCGAAAGAGTCACAATTTACAATTATTATAAATTATTGCAATTGAAGGATAAATAAAAGAAGTTGATGCAATGAGCAAATTTCATTTCTGTCAATATAAACAACTAATATAAATCTACAAATCTAAAGTACATACTGAATTTTTGCTTAATATACCATCCATTCAATATACTGATAATTTTCGTATAAAAATATTGTTTGAGTAAATTGCTTTACTTGTATTACATTATTTTTAAAAATTACAATTTTATTTATAAATTCAATATATATTTTAAAATGTATAAAATTGTCAAGTATAAAATTTTTACTTTTCCATCTACAAGAATAGCTATATTGACAACAGATCCCCCAAGTTCATAACATATCGGTGGAGTATCAGACCAACCTCCTTGAAGATCTATCCTTGCAGGACATTCAGCAGTAATGTAAACTCCTATATCAGGCAGCTTGGCTGGAGTCAGTATCATGTACTATACAATAAGGAGCTTTAATATAAAATTCAGAAAAAAAAATTCATTTGGATACAGAAAAATATTGTTGGTAATAAATATAGTGTAATAAATAAAGTATTGATATTATATATATTAATTATTATCTAACAAAATAGAATAAATAACAAATTTAAGTTAATTGAAGCATTAAAATAAAATCGATACTATACTAGTCAAAGAAATTTGGTTATTAAATTTATAGAAAAAAATTAATTCTTCCATATTAATAGTTTTAGATTAAATCCAAATAAAATATTTCTAATAGTGAAAAGTAAATCATCGTTATTTTTATATTATAATCAACTGGAAACTCTGATGATAGAAGATTTTTTAGATTCTTGTCAAAACATTACAGAGAAATATTAGCATGTTAAAAAATTTTCTTTTTCTTTTGATATCTTCTATAGATATCTCTGATTTTAATGATCCTTTTAAAATCTTCAAGATATCTTAAATTCACTTTATCATGACTGCCAAAATATTATAAAGGTAAACTTCAACTATGGGACAAAATTCTCTATTTAATTTACAATAATGAGAATCTTTACGTCTAAATCAAGGTATTTCACAAGGAACTAAAAATTATTGCCTAACTCACAAACATGCTTTTATGCTATGTATGTAAGCAACCTAATTGTTTTCCACTATCTAAATATTCACACAATATTTCATAATGATAATCTTTCCTTCATTTCATTTATACCATAGAACTTATTTTAAAAAAGACTAATACAAATTAGTTATATTTTTTTTAGCATGTGTGGACAGGATAATGATGAATTCAAGTAAACAAAGATTTTAATTATATACATAGGAACCTATATATAAAATTTAAATTATGCATTATATTTAAAAAATGCTTCATAAAATCATAATCATCAATCCTTCATAAATCATATATATATATATATATATATATATATATTTCTAACCAAACAATCTAATAACATATAAAATATCTACATCATTTTGGACATTAAAAATCTGCACATCATCCCATTTCAAAATTTAAATATATGAAAGATAAAAACTTTTCATATATTTATGAAATTATTCGCGCTTACTTATAACAATATAAATTATTTAATAATTTTGTATAATCTACAAAATACAAACCTCTTTCACTGTTTTTACAGAATTTTGAATAAAAATTTGAGCAGCCCTTTCATAATGTCTAGCAGCACGCATCAAATGATCAGGTCTACTTAACCATTTTGATCTTTCTTTAAACATCTCTTTTAAACCTTCTTGAACATCACCATTCTAAAACAACATATATCTATATATAAATATAATTTTAGAAAGCCAAGTTTTGGATTTTAAATTCAAAACAAAATTTTAGAATTCCCTTACAGCAAATTAAAAACAATTTTATCACGAACGCAAATGAAGAACTTCGACATCCTTGTTATTTAATTTTTATTTATTAAATTTTTCCCCATATCTAGTTTAAATGAAATTTATTTAATCACAGTTTTCTTTGTTTTTTCCTACGATGAATTTTGAATGGATATTAGATTAATTCAGTTTGCTTGCATTGTTATCTTATTATCATATTGTTACTATAACCAATTGTAAAATGAGCAATTATAATAAAAGTATACAAATTGTCAAATATTTTCCCATCTCCATAAAAAAGTAAGTAAACATTATTGAAGTAAAATATATTATTATTTGCAGATGATAAGTTAAGTCATATTTGTTGGTTATGTATAAAATAAATGAAAATGCACAAATAATTTATTCTCTAAGTTCTGGATTCATCAAGAAAAATTATAAATAGATTATAAACATTATAGAATTAAGATAGTAAAACTTAAGTACATAAAGTTAATATTTTTTTCTAATTCAGCATACCAATAATGAGGAAAATGCTTTGCTCCAAGTGCGATTGCTACCAGGTCCACTTCTAAGACCTCCAGTAACACCAGCTTTTACACTGAGTAAATCTGCAATGCAACTTAGTGTTCTGGTTTTAATTACAGAATTTGTATCACTTAACAGAACTGTAATAAAAAATATATGGAATGAAATATACTGAAACTTCACAGTTTTACATTTCCCTCCCTTCCAGTCAAAAATAAAGATTTTTCTATAAAAAATAATTTTACATCTTAATATAGCTTAAAATAATTATGTTATGTTAATTATAGTTCCCTTTTATACTTAGATTTGTGCCAAAACAGAATTTGAAATATAAATTTACCGAATTAGTTTGTCTAATTTAATTAAAAAATCCATTCTACACAAAATAGAATTGATTACTAGTAAGTTAATGAATGTCTTTCAAACACTGAGATTTTGATTAGATCATAACAGCTCAAATTAATTTTTAGAACAAAAAATATAAAAGCATTGACTCAACAAATTCTTTCATAATATGTAAATGAAATATAGTGTTTTTAAAACAAATTATTTAAGGAATTATAAAAATTTAATGTTTTATAACAAAAAATTTATTCAACAAACAGGAACTATTTTGTAAATAATAAAAAAAATATTGTTCTAACATTTCGAATTTGAAATTTCAAAACATTGCTTACTTTATTAAATTCAGAATACTGCTACTTATTTTTATCATGTACACCCATAAATTATGCAAAATAAAACAGGAAACGTTATACAATAGGAAATTTGTTTCCTCATGTTAAAGTGAATTAAAAAATACTAATTTATACACTGAAGTGACAAAAGTCATGGGATACCTCTTAATATCGTGTCGGCCCTCCTTTCGCCCGGCGAAGTGCAGCAACTCGACGTGGCATGGACTCAACAAGTCATTGGAAGTCTTCTGCAGGAATATTGAGCCATGCTGTCTCGATAGACGTCCATAATTGTGAAAGCGTTGATGGTGCAGGATTTTGGGCACGAACAGACCTCTCGATGATGTCCCATAAATGCTCGATGGGATTCATGTCGGGCGATCTAGGTGGCCAGATCATTCGTTGGAATTGTCCAGAATGCTCTTCAAACCAATCGCGAACAGTTGTGGCCCGGTGACATGGCGCATTGTCATCCATAAAAATACCATCGTTGTTTGGGTACATGAAGTCCATGAATGGCTGCAAGTGATCTCCAAGTAGCTGAACATAAGCATTTCCAGTCAATGTTCGGTCCAGTCGCACCAGAGGACCAAGTCCATGGCATGAAAAAACAGCCCACACCATTACGGAGCCACCACCAGCTTGAACAGTGCCTTGCTGACAGTTTGGGTCCATGGCTTCGTGGGGTCTGCGCCCCACTCGAACCCTACCATCAGCTCTTACCAACTGAAATCGTGACTCATCGGACCAGGCCACGGTTTTCCATTCATCTAGGGATCAACCGATATGCTCACGTGCCCACCAGAGTCGCTGCAAGCGATGTCGTTCTGTCAGTAAAGGCACTCGAGTCGGTCTTCTGCTGGAATAGCCCAAGAAAGCCAAATTTCTCCGTACATTTCTAACAGAAAAGTCCCTTGTACGTCCCACATTGATTTCTGCGGTTATTTGACGCAGTGTTGCTTGTCTGTTAGAATTTACGACTCTTTGCAAACGTCGCCGGTCTCGGTCGTTAAGTGCAGGCAGTCGACCACTGCGCTGTCCATGGTGGGATGTTATGCCTGAAATTTCATACTCTCGGCCCACTCTTGACACAGTGGATCTGGGAATGTTGAATTCCCTAACGATTTCCGAAATGGCATGACCCATGCGTCTAGCTCCAACTAACATTCCGCGTTCAAAGTCTGTTAATTCCCGTCGTGCGGTCATCATCACGTCAAAACCTCTTCACATGAATAACTTGAATATAAATGTAAGCTCTGCGAAAACACTGCGCATTTATACCTGTTCTACGCGATGCTACTGCCATCTGAAAATTTGCATATTGCTATCCCATGACTTTTGTCACTTCAGTGCATATTAAATAATTACTATAATAAAATAAATATTTTGAATATATTAGGAGTGACAAAATTTAGTGAATGGAAATTTTAGTAATACTTTGATAAAAAACAATATTTAAATTTTATCACATAATCTAAAAATGCTATGAAAATAAAATGCATCTTACTGCTATCTAATGTGTTCAATATACATTGTGACCAATCTTCAGCACATGCTGCATAGAAATAGGGAAGCAAATACAAATCTTCATTTTTGTAGATGGACTTCATTGTTTTGCTGCAAACTACTTCAGCATACATTTCTCTAGAATATAAGTTGAAATAATTTACGTAGCAAATAACAATTTACAATAACAAACAATGCTTATCATAATTATAACATTGAAAAGGGAAAAAAATACCTTCTTTTATCAAAATTTGCACTGTAGTTTATATTTTCCATAATTTCTTCAAGCGAGTATCGTTTATGACTTTTCCACCTATTGTATAATCAACAAAATAATTATTTGAACCATTACGTAAATTTTATACATAAAATAAAAAATTTCCACAATTTTTTTCTCTAAATCTATGAAAAAAATAATAATACTAAGGAAATAATTTTAGATTGAATAGGCCAATTCAAAGGCATTGTTTAATGTTATAACTCTGAAAAAGAAAATTCCTCATACTTATACGTAATTACAAATCTACAGTTAAAATACACCTACTTAAAACTGTAAATAGCCAGAATCTGTTTATTTAAAAAGAAAGATGAAAATGAAGGAACATTTATTTCATTTTTATTGCTGCAATAATTTATTTCTGCATAATTTCATTTATAAATATTAATTTCTTCTAATTCTGAAACTGTCAAAGCTAGGTATCAGAGCAAATATTTTTAATTGGATAAAAGGCTTTCTGTGCCTGCGCTCTTTCAGAGTCAGGTATGGCAGCTCCCTTTCAAAATCTAAGATCCTGAAAACAGGCCTCCCACAAGGTGCTGTTAGTAGTTGCTCCCTTTTTAACATCTACATCAATTATTTGATTACGAAAATAACAGAAATTATTGGCATCAAATGCCTGTTATATGCAGATGATTTGGTCTTCTGGACAGTTTCCAAAAAAGTAAATGCTGCGAAAAGCATAGAGACTAAACTCTCTGCTACTTTGAACGCTTTAGGGGTTTGGTGTGATACTAACAATATGGAAGTGAACTTGAATAAATCATATTGCTTGACTTTTTCACTTATGCATCGAACTTTGGATCTTCAGCTGAAGTATAAAAGCATTCAAATTCCTTTGTGTGATAATTTTAAATATCTGGGAGTGACGTTTGATCGCAAACTAACATGGAAACACCATGTAGAAGATATTTCTAACCGTGCCATGAAGAGGCTCAGTGCCCTCAAACGACTTGCTGGGGCAAGATGGGGTTCAGGACAAACCTTGCTCCAAACTTATCACACCTTCATTCTCCCCCTTTTGACATACTGTTGCGAACCACTTGTTGTGGCTGGAGAAAATGTCCTTGTTTCTCTGGAGAAAATCCAAAATCGGTCCTTACGAATTGTTGCTGGAGCTGTAAAGTCCACCCCGATAGATGCCATGTTCATGTTAACTGGTGATAAGCCCTTGAGAACAGTTATTCAGGAGAAGGCCTTAATACTGTGGGAAAAGATCATCAGAGTACCAGGATGTTTTTCACTCTGGAATGAAGTCAAACAAGACCTGATCAGAAATTTAAAGACTCAGATGGGCTTTCTGCAGGGAGTCCTCCAGCTAAAAAATTCACTTGGTTTAAATCACGACATTCTTTACCCTGATCCAGAGTGGCTCAGAATCTTTACCGATGGATCCCTCCTGTCTGATACTCTAACGCCGGTGCCGGAGTTTTTTCAGAAATTTTTTCTTTCTACGTCCCTGTTGGACGAGGTACTGCGTTTGATGGTGAAATTGCTGCGATTCGCACAGCTCTGTCCCAGCTGCAGTGCCATCTGGAAAAATTCACAAGAGCTGTTATCCTCTGTGATTCTAGAGCTGCTCTGTTAGCTATTGTTTCTAACAATAATCCTAAAACCCAAGACATATTGGATTGCCGTTAGCATCTTGAAAACCTGGCATCACTTGAAAAAACTATAGTTCTCCAGTGTGTTCCTGCCCACTGTGGGGTTCCAGGCAATGAGAAAGCCGACTTCCTGGCTAAAAGGGGGGGGGAGGGGGCTTTAATCACACAAAAAATATCTCGTCCCATACACTTCCACTCTATCAAAAATATCATCAAAAGATTAATTAAAGTCCGCGTTCAAGAAGACCTCTATAACCGTGTTTCCCAAAAGTCCTGGAAGAACGCCATCCCAAATCTAAGTAATGTTCCAAGGCGTAGAGCAGTCGCTCATTTCCGACTAGACACTGGACATGACTGCCTGCGTAAACATCTTTACAGACTCAAAATTGTTTCTTCCCCGATATAGAGGCTATGAACTCCACACATCTACTGCACTGTCCTGCTCTGAGCAAGACTTTTAGCGCCGAGCGATATTGGGAGGCTACAGATATGTTAAATTAATGAACTCTGTTGCAGCATATTTTGTTGTTTTCTCTGTTCTTTTTTTATTTTATTTTTCGTGGTTCTGTAACTGTTCATAATTTGCCATTGGAAATAAAAAAAAAATTATTCTAATTAAATATTGTGATGTGGAAACTCATTATTACATCATGCAATCATTTGTCATATGGTATAACATAAATGCATAAAACTGTTGCACTTTGGTTGTAAAAATTTGCACATTCCTGGATATCCAATTACATTTTGAACAATATGGTGCAGGTTTTCTTATACTTTATTTTGAGGTCATATTTTCTTAAAGCACTAATTCTAACAGATCAAATAAAATGTTCCACCAATACATGATGATATGAAATATTATAATATAATTTCATTATTCTAAAAAATTAGAAAAACAGCAACACTCTGGAAAAATATATTTTATGGTGGATGGGATTTTATGTCTTGCAAATTATGTTTGTCATGTACCAAATGCTGATGTTTAAAATGTCCTTAAAAATATTTCACAAATAAAGAAATCATCAACTGTCACTTTTACAATGTAAAGCTTGCTTAATTTCCAGATCTAAATTCATATAATTTTTGGCATCAAAGCTATATGATACACTCCATCACTCATCGGCGGCCTGGTGGACAATTGGCTAACGCTCTGGCTCTCGATACCACAGGTAGCGGGTTCGAATCCCGGTGGTGCCATGGGTGTTTGTAGTGGTTCGGAATCCACTTTAAGCCGTACGGTTCTGGTCTCATATGACCGTAGAGCGTCACAAAGCCCAATCAGTCTTCTTCTCCCCCACATCATTTCCAAACTGCATAGGGGCAACTTAGCTCTAGGCACAGTGATGTGGTGTGACGTAGTAGTGTTTAGAATTCGTGTTAACCTGTATTAACATGGATTCTCAACCACTAAATTAACTTAATTAGCCACTACTCTTCTAATTAGCCTAAAGTGTGCACAAAACGACCGTAGAGTGACAAACCAAACTGTATTTCATCAGAATATAAAAAAAAAAAAAAAAAATTGGACTTATCTTTAAGACAGATTTAGGACACTTCTCTCAAGGCATTTTCTTCAATTAACAATGAACTCACATTTTAAAGAATTGACAATGATAACACATCAAATATAATTTAATGCTATGGCTTAGTTTATTTTTTGAATAAAAAACAATATCTGCCTCAGCAGTGAAATTAAGAATATTTTTAGGATGGAGGCGTTTTAATGTTTTTTTCCATCCTTACATTAAAAAGTACTTAAATTTCCATATTTTTATGAACATTCACCTTATAAACTGTTTTACATAGGTAACCAATAATGGACACCTAGTATATAAATTCTATTCCATATAGTTATATTTGTATGAAGAAAAGATGGGATATTACAGTTTAATACATATTGTGTGGAAAATTGGAAGTAGCCAAATTGAATGGATTCAAACAACTCATTGTAATAGGAAATATAAGTATTTTTGGAGGGGTTTTAATAACAAAAATAATTTTAATTTTTAATAATTGAAATTTTACATGATACAGTATACTAAGAAAACCTAGAAGAAAAAAAATTCCACAATGGTTATTAAAACTTTGTTCCTTCACAGTTAATTTGCACATCTGACAAACATCCTCAACAAGGAATTGATTTGTCCATTTTCACCTGCAAACATGAGTTTATCTTTCCACACAATCTATCTAGTTCATTTAATTTTGATGCTTATTTAAAAATTTAAATTATAATATTTTTTAAATAAACAAAAAAGCACTCACTTATGTATTATTTCTGAAATATTTTTATCAAATTCATCGAGAAGAAATAAACTCAAAACGTCTTTTATATTTAAGTATGGTGAAAACAATTTAGCATTACTTAAATTTCTTTCCTCGTGGCTCTAAAAAGAAGAACAATGAATAATTACTTATAAACTATAAAATACTTAAAAATATTTACTGAAATGTATCAGTTTATTTAATTTACAAATGCAAATAATTTTGTTCCTTATCTTAAAAATATTTATTTACTTTTACAATCTGTATTAGAAAAATTATTAGCTTTTACAAAATGATACATAAATTTACAATATGAATATATCCGATTTTTAATTGATATTAATAGATACAAAATAAAAGCATTTCTCCAACATCTTAAGAATTACATAACTTTTTAAAATGTAATTTTAGACAAATGTTTATTTACAATCAATTATCTAAACTAACATTTAAAATACAATTAGATTGCACAATTAAATTCCCATTATAACCTACATAATTTGTAACTGGCTGATATAAAAATTATTAAAATTAAATTTATAAGATTAATTATAACAATAAGGTTTTAATGTACTATTTTATTTTTTTTTAATTTTAATTTTACAAAAAAAATTAAATAATGATGAAACTAATTTCTTTCATTTAAATAACTTCTGAATTTTTTTATTCTAGTGATTAAAATTTCTTAACACTCTCTTATTATTTAAAAAAATCTGAAAGAAAATTTGCAAAAAGTTAATAAGCTATGATATTTATTTATTTTTTTATTACAAAATTATTGTTAAAATTTATTATTTTATATGCAACCCAAGATAATATATATTTTTTTTCAAATGTTAACTAAAGATGCAGAAAAGTGGATAACACAGACATGAAAATTTTTCACATGTAAGCAATGTTAATCAATGGACTTGATAAGATGAAGATATAAGACATAGCTTAGTATGATAGGAGGGCATAGCTTAATATGATAACAAAAAATATATATAAACAGCAAACAAAATGCAAAATGCAAATAGTTTTTCAGAAAAACAAAATGTCTTAGTCATTACAAATGAATGATAATTTGAAATTAAATACAATAGTTTTTTAGTTGTACATCCATTTTCAATTTTTTTGCAAATTATACAAAACATTTTCAATATTGCAAAAAACTATATTTATGTGTACAAATATCGTTTTTTGCAATATAAATATATTCATTATAAACATTGATATTTTTCAGAGTTATGTCAAATGAAAAATCAAAGATAAATTTTTCGTGTTATTTTTTTTATTCATTTTTATGTAATTAAAAGTAAAATATAAAATGGAAAATTTCATTCTGAGAACTTTGTAAAAATAATAAATGATTTTGTCATATAAAAATAATTAAATTTAAATTAAAATTTAATTTATTTTGTCAAAAAAAATTAATTTTTTTAAATTATGCAAATATTTTTATATATAATTTTTAGGAATGCACCTAATATGTAAAAAGAGATAACAGGTTAATATTACACAACATATTTTAATAATTGTAGATAAAATTATTAAAATATGTAATTACACAAAATATAATAATAATTGCATTTATTTATATTTTTTCATAACGAAATATATTCAAATACCAGTTCAGAAGACCACAGTTCACTTTCTTCTATAGAAAGATGCTTCAGAATTTCAGGCCAAGGTTTATTGCAAAATGTTCCTTGATTAAGATCTACAGGCAGCTTTAAAAAAAAATAAAATAATGAATAAACACCTAATAATTATACAAACATATAGTGAAAATAATTAATGCAAATAATAATTAGGAAAAAACAACTTAAAAAGATACTTTAAAGATTAATGCATTAATTTATTGAGACATCATAATTTGTTTAAAAAAATAATTAATTTACGAAAAAAAAATTCTTAGTATTCATGTATAACTAATATGCAAGAAGAATTTTTTAATTTTTTCATGCTTCATAAAAAAGCTAATTTAATACATTTCTGAACAATTTTATATATTTCTAATTTTATATATTTTTCTATGATTTTATTTAATAGATTTCTAATCTTTCAATACATAAAATTTGCTTTAATTGGGCGTTTGGCACATTTCAAAATTCAGCAGCAATTGAGCCTTCGCTTACGAATTTTTTCATATTTGGACCTTTGTTCATCCTGATTGCCAGATGACAACTTCATTCTGCTTGCAATATAATGACATATTTTGTCAGATATTTATATTATCGACACAGGGTTCAGATTATTTTTAACCCATGAAATATGTACGTCTTTTATTTTTTTAAATTTTTAACCCTTTTAAAAATAAATTGAGGCTTAATAATCTAGTAAGACCTTGGTCCTGAAAGTACCAGATATGATTAATTCCAGTAAGACTGTATAATAAATTTTTTTCTGATATTCTTTATTCACATTTTACTTTCTGGTTTTTTTTTCTGTTTTTGAAAAATATATTATTTATTTAATGAAAAATTATGTACATTGCATTATAACTCTCAGACAAAATTAGAAACATATTCCACTTTAAAATTTTTCCTCCCAGTCTTAAAATTTACATTTATTTCTTAATAATTACAAAATTACCATGCATTTTTTAATTAAAAACAAATTTGAATATCTTTTTGTTTATCATACACAGTTTTCGACCTGGAGCTTTTAAGACTGATTTGTATACAGATTATGGACTATGTAAGATTGTAGACTACTTTGGAACTTGAATATACCTTTCTTGCCCCTTTAATTTCTTCAATTTAATACAATAGTTCAGATATGAATGGGGTTTTTTTAGAGGGAGAGAGAGAGATTATTATACATTCTAACACCTTGAGTCCAATAGTATTTTCAAAATGGGGATAAAAGTTTGGTGGCATAAAAACTTCCAATTTACCATATGTTTTACATTAGTTATACGAAGCCTTCAAGAACATTCTGTGAATGTAAAAACCTCATTAAATAAATTAAGGATTTTTTTTTAAAAAACCTACTTTGAAATATGTTTTATAGTACCATTAGCACTGAGATAGTGCAGCTAGAAGTGTAGAAACATTGGGCAATGACATCGCACAATTTGTTTCATATGGTTTTGTTTGAATCAGTGAATATGACAGTTTCATACTACTTTTTTAATTTATTCTATAAATATTTCCAATATTATTGCTCTAATAGTGCCTCCCAAGGAAACATAGAGAAAGACCAAATCAATTTTACACTTCGTTCATTCTCATGTTTGACAAATTAAATGCTGGGTATACAGCAAGTTAATAGTAGATAACATAGCCTGTGAATTTTGGCAATACAAAACAAAAAAATAAATTACAAACTTTAAAAAATAAAAGTAATTAAGAGCAATTATTAAAAGTATAAAAGTAATTATTTGAAAAAAATCAAATAAAAATTGAAACATTCATACTTTATAAGGTTTTATACTTTACATAAGAATTCAATATAATAAAATAATTAGAAAACTTCCAGCTAATAAAAGTAATCGAAAATTGTTTTTATTTCTAGCATGTGGAGCTCAATACTATCACATAACAATGGTAAAGTACTTACATAGAGGTTTTCCTGGAATCCAAAAACTATATAGCAACCATTAAATCCTTCAATAGAAGTAAATATAATCACTAAATTGCTTGGAATGTTTAATAACTGAAAAGCAGAAAGAATGAAATAATTAATACATGTAAGCATTTGCTTCTATGATTGATGAAATACTACAGCACTAGTTTGAATGTTCAGTGCTAAATTTCTAACTTAAAGTAGGGAGTCGGCTAAAATATGTCCTGAGTCGAATTTTAAACAGATTCCAAATTCCTAATTATGCACAATGAACTTTACTAATGGATTTAGAAGAATTTGAGAAATAAATTAAATGACTTTTATTGAGCTCATATATCTATAAAAGCAGTTTTTTCATAAGAAAGTATTTTTTTTAACTTTAAAGGTATAGTATTTGAACTCACTTAAAAGACATTTTTGTACTCTAAACTTGCTTAAAAAAAACACATATATCCTATAGAAATAACAGTACCAAATTAATAGGAAGAATACCAAAGTATTATAGAATAGTTTAAGAGAAGCAAAAGTAAATTCTACGCATATAAGTAAAAACTTATAAGAGCTAAACATATTATTCCAATAAAATGTTAAGTATAGAAGATATCAAGAGTGGCGAATTGATCAAAAAAATTTCTGATTCCCGAGTTACATTTCTTGCACAGACTCTTTTATAAATTATTATATTTACTAATGGAATGAGAAGAATTTGTGGAATAAATTCAATGACATTTATTGAATAAATATATCTATAAAAATAGTTATTGTAAAACAGATTTTTTACAATGTTAAATGTGTAGTATTTATACTCACTTAAAAGATATTTTTGTATTCTAAATTTTCTTAGAATATATACTTATATTGTATAAAAATAACAGTACTAAATGAATAGGCACCAAAGTATTACAGAATAGCTTAAAATAGGGAAAAGAAAATTTTACAATTTAAGCACAAAGATGTACATTTATATTACATTGTGACTTTTTTTTCCTTCTTAATAATAGAATAGTTTCTATAAGATCATCATTCACTGATGATCCAAAATAGCTTTTTTAAGCCTCAGTTCTGAGAAAAGTCTGCTTACAACAACACTGACTTGCAATGGTGCTGAAGAATTCTGGAAAATTATTTTAATAATAAGAGGAATTGGATTTTCAAATCAACTGCTTATTTTTTGCCCTCACCCCACTACCAACATAGAATTAAAACACTCTTCATGTAATACTTTTAAATCACCATTTTGAAATATAACAATATGAAACAATATATACAGTAATATTATATAAATTAGGTACTAAAACTTACATAATGACTCGCAAGAAATGTAGTTCCAGAAATGAAGCAGTTTTCACCTATTTTTAAAGCATTAGTCTGAAAAAGTGAATCAATGATTACTACATTCGATGACATTTCGCATACTTGTGCTTCCACAACTGAATTAATAATAAGGCATTTATTTAGAAGTAAGGCTTCTGGGAAGACCTAAAATGAAATAATTTGAAATATTAAACAGTTAACCAAAATTAATCAAATTTAAAATGCATATATATTACTTCAAAATTAAAATTCTCCTGTTTTATAAATATTCATAACAGTTTAATTATTATCAAATTTCGTACTTTGAGAAAGTGGATTATAAATTTATATAAGGAATCCCACTGTGAAACATGATAAAATACTCTAGTACAGAGAATAAGACAGAGCTACTGTACATATTTTACAATATAAATTTCATAGTCTCTCCAATTCCTGCATGTGTGGTATTCATTTCATCTTAATATTGGAAAGGATTTGTTGTTTGAATTGCTTTTTTCATAAATACAGAATAGGAACAGAATTTCCACATCATGCTAAGGAACATTTTATTGAAGAATTTATTATGTTCAAAAGATAAGGCAATTTCTTTTTAATGAAACATAAACTTAATTCAATAGTTTGAAAAATAGAAAAAGAAAAGGTTTTATGTTCCCTCTTATAAGTTAGTAAGTAAGTTTTAAGTTTAAGTTTTAATAAGTAAGTTTCTTAAGTTTTAATTTTAACTTCAACATTTTTATCACAAAATGCACAATAAATGAATTTAAATGAATAAAAGAAATAAAAATAAATAATGAACTAAAAATTTCCTTCAAGAAACTTCAAGCAATTTTCAAAATTTATCAATGTAAAAAGGATTTATTTTATTATAAAATATGAAGAATAAACTTATTGATAATTTTAAATTTTTTATTAATCAAAATAAATATTCATTTTATTACTTTATACATTTTATGTACAAAATCCAGATTAAACAATATATTAATAAAAGAGGTTCAGATTTGCAGTATGTTAAATAGCTAATGTAATAAGAATATAAGCTAAAAAAAGAACAGCCTTTGATGTTCTTCATTTAATGCAGGTTTTGTGAATTTTTTTTTTTTCAAAATAAATATTAAAATTTTATTTAAGAAATTATGAATGTAAAAAAAAGAAATATTAATTATATAAACAAAATCAGTTTGTATGTATTTTTGCAAATAAAAATTATGTTACTATTATTTATATTTATACAGAAATCTCAACATAATGCTGCATTTTCTATGAACTTTAATACAATTATTATGTAAATTGAAATAAAATAAAAATCCATTATTTAACTTACAGAATGCACTCCCTTTGTAGAAGCAATGTTAAACAAATTTGAAACATGGCAGGCAACATTTTGTTTATTTGACCAATATAGGTGCTCAGAACCCTCCATTATACCTAAAATTAAATTTAAAAATATTTTAATATTTCTAAAAATAATAAATTCATTAAAATAAAATTAAAAAAACTAAATCATATTTGTTGAAAAATTTTTTTTAAAAATGCAGAAAATTAGGCCTTGTTTGTGGCTATCCCGTGGTTGATGAAATTTTTTAACAAAAGTATAGTAATTGATTTTTTATAATGTCAAGCAATAACCACAATTTTCTACTTCCGATTCCTGAGTAGGATATTTTACACTAACTCCTCACTCCCAGGGCCAGATTTAGACTTGAGATAAGACCTTAAGCTATTTGAGATATGGGGCCCTTTATAAGTCAAGATATTCTATGTTGGTAACAAATATGATTTTCAGATACTTAAAGAGTTAAACGGAAATACATTTAAAAATATGTGGAGAGTGAAAAACTTTAATTCAAAATCATTGTTATTCATAGCAAAATTAGTAATGCAAACTCTGGTAAAAAAAAAAAAAACTCTTTTAAATGACAGAATTTACAAAACTTATTATCGAATCTCTTGAGCCATGTTATAAGGATTAAGGAATTATATTAAACTAAAATATTTTCCTTTTCTGCATTTGCCAAAACACAATAACTGGTGACATAATCAAAAAACTACACAGTTTATCATCTTAAATTACATAGTTTATCACTTTTTATACACATGAGACTGAGGAAACATAATTTACCTTGAATTGTTGTTGCTCTAAATTCCTTTTTATCCTAGTCAGCTGAGAAAAAATATCTTTTTCCAGAGCAATTTGTAACTATCATACTAAGAAACAATCTTGAAATTCCTTCTATTTTAGGGAATTCAAATTGGGTATGATTATCAAATATTACCCAATACATTTAAGTATATATGGCCCTTTCTCCCTTGAACAATTTTTTTTAAAGGGATGTCCCCAAGATAATGGGGGCCCTAAGCTACAGTGTATATATCTTATACATAAATCCAGCACCACTAACTCCTGATTATTTTCCATAATTTTATATACTGGTATCTTTACTAATAGATTTAAAAGAATTTGTGAAATATATTTAATGGCGTTTATTGAACACATATATTTATAAAAAGAATTTTTGCAAAGAAAATACTTTTTACAACTTTCAAGGTGTAGTATTTGTATTAACTTCACAAACATTCTTATATTCTGAATTTACTTTACAAGCAATACATATACCCAGTAAAAACACCAGTACCAAATTAACAGGTATCGAGGTAGCCTAATAGCTTAAGACAAGCAAAAGAAAATTGTATGTTTTAATCATAAGGATGATATGTTTGTAATACAAAAATCTTTTTTGTTCTTAATAATAGAATAGCTTCTATAAGATCTTCTTTTGTTGTCTGTACATGCAGTCGGTCTTTTTTTTTCATAAGCCTCAGTGCTGAGAAAAGTCTTTTAACACTAACTTGATACAATGTTAAAGCAGTAATTGTCTTTCCTACTGGTTTTATTACTAAAAGATACAATTGAAATGTCTAAAAAGCTTTTTCACAGACATGAAAAGGGTACCGTTCGAATAAGGGTGTCATTTTCTATCAAATAAATCCTAGAAATAAATTATTTGTAAGTAATTTTTTAAAATACATCCAAATAGATTTTTCCAAAATTCTTCCATTTGGCTGGATTTTCCTGGAAAACTTTCAGTGAAAATCAAAAATGTTTACTGCGAATCAAAATATATTCACCAGAACTGCTTCCAAACCAAATTTTAATCAAATCGGTCGGATTAATTAATTTCCACATATATTATTAAATTGTTGGAAAACAAAATTTATTTAACAAAAGAAACAGGAATTGGGTATTTAAACCAATCCCTGACTCTAACTCCTTCAAAAATGTTGACTCTAACTTGACTCCCTTTGCTTTTAACTCGTTATATTATTTTTTCAGATCAGATCAATATGTTAAATCTATCTAAAATAAAATAAATATTTCTATTAATATATTTTATTTTACTCCTAAATTAATAATTTTCACAAATTATATTTAACAATAATAACAATTTGAGTAGAAAACTTAAATAAACCTACTTGGTGACATTTTATAATTTGAAAGTTCCTTCCAAACTAAAGATCTAGCTAAAATGCTCTCATTGGAACAGCCTGCCTTAATACCAAATTTACTGTTGTATGTTTTGCCACACTTTCCAGATATGAAAACGTCTTTACTCATATTTGTGGACATGGCAACCAGCAAATCAAAATACAGTGATACCTAACATAAAAATAAATTTCGTTAATGAAATAAAAAGAATGTAATAAAAAAAAAATCTTACATTTCATATAAACATTTATTGAGAAAAAAATAGTTTATCTAACAAGCAATTAAATTTAATTTAAAACTTTTTCCTTACATATCATGTACTTTAATTAAAGTAAAAAGAGCACAGAGATTTGAACTTATTATAAAATGTGGTAACTTCCAAAGTTTTAATTTAAAGTGTAATTGCTGCTGCATAAAATATAAACAAAAAATTAATTATCTCCAAATAATCAAAAAGTTTTAATAAATTTTATAATTTATTTAAAATTTCCATGATTTATTTAAAATGCATAAGAAACAAATTATGTGTAGCAATATTGTATAGAATATTATATTCCCAGCATAAATTTTGATCAATTAAAATAACGTTTGAATTTCAAATTTAATATGCCAATCAAACAGATATTTTTAATTGTCAATTAACATGACAATCAAACAGATATTTATTTTAATAAGATTAAATTTATTTTTCCTATACAATAACAAAATTAATTTGTAACAACTAAACTAATAAAAGATTTCTTATGCCCTTTTCAAAACCCTAGAATGATATGATAACAGTCCTACAATTAATATTAATTTATTCCAATTTGGTTACTTCTTTATTGCTACAACTGATCTTTAAAAATTCAGAATTATTATTAAATGTCATTAAATATTCCAACGGCTCCAAACCAATATAAAAATAGTAATTATAATCATTTGAAAACTACACAAATTTATGATTTTTGTATTACAGTAAATAATCACGAAAAATATTAATAAAAATTACATTTATTTATAAGTTTTGTTCCCTAAACAAGTAAAATTAGATATTTTTGATAAAATAAACAAAGTGACACCTGAATAGGTTCATTTCCGCAGTCTAAGCCTAGATATGTGCAACTATCAAGAGGAGACTGTACATGTAGTGATAACAAACTTTCTGCTACATTTGATTTCATAAAAACTATGCCAGATACCTACAAATAATTTTTAGAAATTTAAATGTCGTAATACATCATAATTTTTAAAAAATGGTAAATATAATTACAAAATAGAAAATTAATCAATGCAGAACCTTTTTTTTTTCCTTACAAAAATGCAGAAAAAAGTAAAAATATAGGAACTAGAACTGATAAAAAACACTATTATTCTTTATAGTTCAAAAGAAAAAGTTAAAGGATAATACAGGGTGGTTATAATTAAAATGACCCTATTCAGACACCTCTAGAACTCATTCTGCCTATAAGAATCTGATGGAACATGGTATATCATCATGGTCACCATGGGGAAAACATTTCTACAATAAAAATAATTAGTTCAAATTGACAATGTTTGAAGACCACTGTCTTCATGCAAGATGGAGCAACTCCCCACATTGGGCGCCAAGTCAAAGTAAGGCTTTGTGCTAACTTTGGCAAGAATCATGTAGTATCCAGAGTTTTTCCGGATATCTGCCCTTCTCGTTCATCCGACTTAAATCCCTGTGATTTCTGGTTGTGGAAAATCATATAAAAGACCGTGTTTATGGAGGAGGAATTAGGACTTTACCTGAGTTGAAATCTAGCATTACATGTTATGTTGCTGAAATCTCTCGAGATCTGCATGCTACCATTGAACATGCTATGATGCACTTTCAACACATAATTGAGGTCAATGGAGCATATGTTGAGCACATTTTGTACTTGAATAAATTTTAATAATTCTGACAGATTTTTGGTCCTTCTTTAGGGACCACAATTCCCCCTGGTGGTCAAAATTTGATCTATTCTTTTACTGCAGAAATCTTTTCTCCATGGTCAATATAATGTGTGTACCAAGTTTCATCAAAATTTGATTGGCAGGACAGATTCTAGATGGGTCTGAATAGAGTCACTTTAATTATAACCACACTGTATGTTTAAATTTATATTACATTTACATTAAAAAACAAATTATTAAAGTTTTTATACAGTTTTTTTTCAAAATTTAAAAAGTACATTTTGCATTTTAAAAATGTTTTAATCATTAAAAAATATAATTTTCAAAATAAAACTTACTATAGGAACTTTTCTATCGCCTCCAGCAAGGTCTTTTATTTGATCAAAAGGTTGGCAGTAAAATATATCAGAAACATAACCCTAAAAGAAAAGTTAAAATTTTAAAAAAAAAGATTAAATTGCATAAATCATTAAATTATAAATCAACAATATAAAATCTAAGATTCTTTCAATTAAAATAGTAATTCTTTTTCTTAAGTCTATTTGAAAATTTTTATTTATTAATAAAATTTAACTAAAAACTTTGTTTCCTTCCAGCAAATTTTTAAAAAATTGCTCAAAATTTATAAATTAAATTTATTTTATACATGTATTTGTAATTTAAAATTGCATTTTAATATGTACTCTGTGTCTTAAAAATATACTGTAATAAAAATAGAAATTCTGAAATATTTATAATTATTGTATTTTTATTTTAATACAGCAAAGAAAAAAAATTCTTAAAGTAATTTTATACACAGGTAATTATAATGAAAGTCCACCTTTCAAAATGCTGTAAAAAAAAAACACTCGTCACAATGGGTATAAATTTGAACTGAAGATACTTGAAGAAGGGTGAAGCGGTATGGCATCAAAAAAAAGTTCCACTGATTTTTCCCATCCAATTTGGTAGGACCTTGCCGTGTTGGATGGACTTTCCAATAACAGTGTCACAACTATTGAATTACTTGGAAGTCATTTTTCTGTCAAAGAACCAAAACAATCAAGCCCTTTGAACATTACAGTCGATTTAATGTGCAACTCATGCCAAATATGTTGTCATTTCTATTCAAAATATCACTGGCAGCCTTTACTCAAATTTCTATTCAAAATTCACTTCCTTTATGCCGCTTACAGCGCCATCTATTAATACACTTTGGGATTTTTGATGCTGTACCATTTACCCTTTCTTTAGTTCAAATTTGATGTATATGTTAAGAGAATCATGTTCTGATAATCAATAAATCACATTTAAATTCAACTAACGCTTCTCCTTAAATTAATTTTTTTTATAATTTTTTTAATTCACTCGGCATTAAAATAAAATGAAGACATTTTAGCACTCAATTATGCCTTTGTTTAATTATGCTTTTTATCATCATGGTAAAATTGCAATAAATTTTAATAAACATAAACGTTAATGTTAAACAACTTATTATCTTACCTGATTATCAATAGAAATAACTCCATGGCCTGTTGCATATTCAATTTCAGAAGGAATGCAAAACATAACAACATCGGCAACATTTTCCCATGTAATTAAACATGCTTCAAAATATATTAAGAACAAAAAAAAATATTGTAATTTATGTTGAACATAGTTAATTCAATTAATCAAAATATATAATTTAAATTATAATAATGTAATATTTATTATTAAAGTATGGTATACAAATGCATTATGTATATATGAATTTGAAATTTTTAAAATAACATTGTTTAAGATTCTGTATTAAAATTAAAGAGATATTAAATAATATAAAATGAAAATATGCATGAGTTTTTGTAAGTATACAAGTAAAAATAAAAAATTTCAAAAATTAATTGGAAAAACAATTAAAAATTAATTGGAATCTTCTTATATTTGATTTAAGCATCGAAATACAATTTAACTCAATGTATTTATATTAAATTAACAAACAAAATAAAATGATATAAAAAGTAGAAATAATTTACTCTCAGCTTTGAAATTATTAAAATGAACAATATAATTTTTTATACTTTTTGTCAGTATATAAATGGAATAAGACATGCGTTTAAAATCAATTATACATTTTCACTAAAAAATGCAATAATACAATAACATACTATTAATTCTTAGTCTTAAAATAAATTAGTTAAATTAGAAATATTTTAGAGTGCTTCCATTTTTATACATTTATTTTACTGACAGACAAATATGAAATTAAATTGAAATAATTTTAGTTTTTATATTACAATTTTTCTTTAACAGCCATCATAAAATTGTAAGTAGAATCACAAATGTTTATCACAAAATGATTTTTATAACATTTTGGATTCAGAACATTGAACAACTGACTATAATAAGGTTTCCATATGATAAATCTAGTTTAATGTACAAAGTGTTACAACTTAAATACTATTAAATTCTTACATAGTTTTTTCTTTTGAGAAATAAGCATATCAGTGCTACAAACCCAGACTCCAAATGGACTTTCATAAGACAACTGGAAAAAAAATATTAATTAAAAATTTTAATATAAACACATAAATACTATACAATGGCTAACATTAACTAAAAAGTTTAAATAACATTTTAAATCGAAGTACAATTTTAGAACAAATCATTTACTATCACATCTTTGTAAGGAAAGTTAATTTTCCTATTAAATAGAATATTAAATTGTGCAACAAAATCAAATGCCAAAGAATCAGCACTGATTTCTTATAAGATTAATTTTGAATTTTAAAAAATAATAAAAATAACAAATATACAATATTTGATATTATATATATTATTATAATTATAAAACTCAAACATGTAAAAAAATAATAAATATTCAGGTTTAATTCATTTTAAATGCTGCAATTTTTATTAGCTAAAATATAATTATTTATTAGATTAGGTATATATTTAACATTACTAAAAAATAATAAATTTTCATGAACAAAAAAATAAGTTTAATTTTTTTCTAAAAATAACTATAAAAAACTAATATTCAAAAATTAATATTATTATTTTTGTAATGTAGATGAAAAAATTATTTTACTGAAAATTTCTTAACATTATTTATATACATAATTTTGGAATTTATTCTTACTTTACTAAGTAGCTGAAAAACTGACTCTAAATTGCTCAAAATGCCACTTGAATATGGTTTTGATTTGTCCTCAGGTACATATTCTTCTGGAAGAGTAATAAAGGCCTTACCAGTACAAGTGTATAAATAGTCTCTACCCTGATTAAAATAAGAAAACAAGTTATGAAGTATTCAGATATCATACTCAGTTAATTATTTAATAGAGAAAAATTAGAATAAAAAATTAAATTATTAAGATATTGTATAAATTAATATACTTTCAATTCTATTGTGTTAATTAATATTCCTTTTATCTTGTTACTCAATTTTATGTGCGCTCTCAGGGGCCTGATGGCAGAATGGCTAGCGTTCTGGCGATCGGTACAACAGGTTTTGGTTTGAGTCTTGGTGTTGCCATGGATGTTTGTAGTGATTCAAAATCCACTGTAAACCATAGGTCACGGTCTGGTAGGATCGCAGAGCATTGCGGGTGTAGTGTTACTCGCGTCCATAGCATATCTTAAGCTACACGTGCCCTTCCCCCAGGTAGTGGGTAATGCTAAATGAGTGGTAGCAGTGCAGCCCTTGCTAATGGTATAAAAACTAATTGTCTTTGTATTGCCAGCTGAATTAGAGCAACAACATGTGCTTTCTCAAAAGTCTTTCATTAAACTATATTTTATGTATAGTAAAATTCAATTTAGGATTTTGTTAAAAGTCAAAATATAAGAAAATGATTTTAAAATTTTTACCATGCAATTCAAAAGGGTTTTTAAGAAGATGAATTCACTTTTTAAGTAAGATTTTTACTATTTACAATTTTTTTTATTTTTTTCTATTAAGTGTTAAACAAGTATATGTTATATTGTATTCACGTAAAATATCCGAAAAAATTTATAATTTTTGAATTTTAAACTATATGAATTATTTTTAGATATGTAAATTCTTTTTTTAATAAGAGCAAAAAAGAAAAAGTTTAACATACATTGTGTATAATTAAAATACGAGATTGTAGTAAGACATCTGAGGATAACACCTAAAAAAGAAAAAAAAAATATTAGAAAAAGTAAATTTATTTAGAGTTTTATGATATCATGTAGTACGAAAACATAATCATACCATGAAATTTTGTTTGGCACTCAAGTATTCAACAGCAACTAATAGAGCATTAAGAGTAGCGGCCCCACTTCCTAAATTTTTCGCTGGATCTTCGATGGTTAACACACATACATCATTAGGTATCCGTTCTTTTTTCTTCAAATATTCTATTTCTACAAAAAATTTGAAAGCATAAATTATTTATTTAGAACATATTTTTAATATGTACAATTACTAAAAAAAATTTTTTATTTCCAGTGGCAAGCTACAATAAGCAATAAAATAAAAAGAACACAAGGAAGATGAAAACAACAACGAGAAATGAAGGAAATAAATTCAGAACATGCTATCTGATAATTCCGTGAAGGCAACTCATCTAAAACCTGAATTAACTTTGTTAAAAATATCTCTGATCAACCCAGGTTTAAAGAAGTTGCCCTTTTCAGACTCCGAACGAGGCATTATTGTTTGGCCAATCACCTTTTTCGAATGAGAATATTTGGGCTTTCAAATATTCTGCATGTTCTGCCCTGCACTTGTTTTTTCTACTGCATATGGTCATTACTGAGAGGCTATGGCCCTTATAGGCTACTAAAATTTTATTTTATATAAATCAATAATCAACAATTCTTTTTATTTATTACATGATTTACCAGCAAAATTGTTTTAGAATCATAAACAAGATCTTAATATTTTAACTTCTAATATGTCTACAATAATATGAAAGTGTGTGTTGTGTTATAATTAAATTATTGATAAGCAACTTAAAATGGACATAATCTACACTCCAAGAATTGTTAGAAGGGAGAACCAAAACAATAATTGAAGGAAGATTTGTAAAAAAACTAAAATAAACAAGAAATTTTAATTTTCTTTTAATAATTAAAGGATGAATATCATTTGAAATGGAATTAATTTAGTTTTGTGAAGAAAAGTTTCAATTGTTTTGAAAAAATTAATGCTTTAAAGTCTAATAATTCAATTCCTTCTATTAGCTCACACTCTACCTATATACATCTTGATCAAATTTTCAATCGTTCATTAAATACTTTTTTATTCATCCACTCAAGTTCAAATACATTTTTTTTTAACTTGTAGTGGATGACACTTGATGTTAATACAGTTTTTTCAAATATTAATTCAGTAATTAAATTTAATTAATTAATTAAAATTTTTTAGATGCATATATCTACCAATAGATGGAGACAGATAAACTTAAAAAATGAATGAAAACTATTTGTAAAGGACTTTTCTATAATATAGTGAAAAAAAAGTAGGAATTGACTTTAAAAAAATTTTTTTTTAATTACTTGTTTCATATGATCAAAGTCATGAAAAAGATTCTATAAATACTTTTATCACAAATACACAATCGTTTTTAATTTTTAGAAAATGTCAAATCATGTGAATTCATCATAAAAAAAACCCAACAAATTAGTACAGAAAAAATTATATTCAAAGGGATAAAAAAATTCCATTGTATAATTTCTTTGGAGTTATAATACTTGAACATGCATGATTTGTATATTAAAGTAATATACACTGATCAGTATAATGAATTAAAAGTATTAATTTGCCTCTATGTTAAGTAGATAAAACTATCTGCAAGGTCAATCAAACGATAAGGATGGATCTCGAGGCATAATAATAATTGCATGGGACTTGGTATCATGTAATAGTTTGTATTAATGACATGGAAAAAGTTAAAGATTTAAATTATTTTAACAATTGACAAACAGTGATTGCCACAAGGCCAGATAAAATACATTTTAGAAATTGTTGTTGTAACATATGGCTTTATTGGAAATCAATCCATTACAAATCATACACAAAGAAGGAACAAGCAGAACAAAGCAAACATTCACCAAGACAGCAATCAAAAATAAGTCAGTCTCACACACCACAAAAAGTCAAAGGAGAAGAGAATAAATAAAGAGGGTAGGCACTTTATTTTAATCCATGAGGCCCCTAACCTCCTAATACAACTGCAAGTATTCTCCATGGCACTGAGCCTCCCTGTTCAGTCCTGGACATTTCAAAAGATGTTCTGAATTCATTGTTTCAGCTCTATATATATTTTAGAAATTTTAATTCTTGTGAAATGAGCACAATAAATGACATCAAAGGTAATCAAATAATCACCTCAAGAAAAGTAACTGACCAATCAAAGAACATTGATAGCCGAAATAAACAAAACCTTTGTGACCTTGTTTATGTGGATACATATGCTATGTTGCCATTATTTGTAAATTTGATAGTAGTGATAGTAATTCATTAAATTTGTCTAATGCTATAGAAATGTTATTCATTAATAGAAATGCATTCTTCAATACTCATTAAGTATGGAAAGTCACTCGCACCAACAAATCACATTTTGCTTTACATCATGTAGGAACATTAAGGAGTATCAATATTGCATCTCACTCCTTAATAACAAGGAGTATCAACATCACATCCAATGCATTTATAAGAGCTACGGCAACTTCTACTGATTGTTAATTCTATACGAGATTGTTAATTCTGATACAGAATTAACAACATACAAGGTTTAGATGTAAGACATTAGTGTCACTTTAAAGTTGTTTTGCATTACAAAAGAGAACACACACCTATAAAATAATCGATTCTAATGTTTTGGCTGATCAATGTATATGAACTCTTCACAACAAATCGTTGGGAGAAATTATAAGATCCCTATAAACTATAATATTTAATTACTTTAAATATTGGAAACCTTTTATATTTAAAGAATTGAACAGAACAGAAATGAATTATATTAGTAAATGCTTAAATATAATTCAAAACAGTTTTTAAAATTATTAACAGAATTTGAGGATGTTTATTAAATATATATAATGCCTAATTAATTAAGATATGAAAAGAATAAATTACACAATGGTGTTCTTTAAATTACATAGAAAGATATATATTTCTTTTCCAATAACAGCTAATTAATAAAATGAAGCTTAAAAAAATTATAAATGTGTTATTTGATTTAAAAAACAACATATGTTACATAAAATTGGGTATCTATTTATTTATTTTAATATTTTCAAGTAAAATCAAAAAAAATTCATTTAGAACTGTAAAAAAAAAGCATGATTTCAAAAAAATAAATGCCTTTCACATTAAATTATGAATTATTTTAAAATTTATAATTCATGTAAAAATTGAAAAATCATGTTTATTTTGAAAATTCCCACAAAAAAAAATAATAATTTAATTCAGTGAACCTTTTTCTGTTGCAATCACAGATGCCAAAGTAGGGCATGTTATAACAATACAATTCCAACTTCTATTCATTTTCAATTTAAAACGATTTTATAATTTCATGGTTTATATGTTTTTATTAAAGATTCTACGTCAGCAGTAATATTCGCTAACATAAAGCTGATCCGCCTGATTTTGAATTATCAGGTGTCATGCTTTAAAACCGAAAATCTTACTTTTTATCGCGGTTAAAGTTAAATACCAAACTTTCATTGATAGTTGTAAGTTTCGGTTTAATTTTTGTTTTATAAATTTTTCTTATAATATACAAAAATAGCTGTATATTTAAAAAGCTTATAAATGACTATAATATTTCTGAAGTTAAGCAAGAAGTTGGTTTTTTTTATAGCATTTTCGTAAATACCTACAAAACAATGAAAGAATCGAAACGAAATGAATTTCCTCGAAAAACACTCTTCTGTTGTTGTCTGCTGTAGACTTGAACTTCGAAATTATTTTTTGAGTAATAATTTCCTCTGCTTATAATTTGGTTTTATTTTCCGTCTGTCAACTATATTAATCTAATTATTTAACCGTCTCCTCTTTATAAATGTAAGTTACTGTCAACTATTTGCTTATATATTAGATTTTTTAATTAAATTTTTTACTGATTTTTATTAAATTACGCAATTTATTTAGATTATAATAACATCTGATATATTTTTAAGGATTTCTTCTGACATATTACTCCCTCTTTCGAAATCTATACTTAACAAAGCTAAATTATTTATTTATTCATTTATTTAGTTTTACTTTTTGAATCGCATTTGTTATTATCCCAATTATATAGTATTTTTTCATAAAACTTTCCTTCCTGAAATAAAGACATCTAACTATGATTGTTAATTTTCATGTCGATGATTGTAAATTTTTGTGTCAAAATTCATATGCTCTTAACATTCACTGTCTTAATATCACAGATTTCTTACTTATATATCTACTATTTCAAAACATAAATTTTTAATATTTCAACATATCAGTATTACCAGTTATTATACCTAAACAAGTTTTTAATTTATAAATACAAAGTATATACAGTATTTATTAACAAATTTTGACTAAATAATATAAAATTATATTTATGTATCATGAGTGGAAATGTTATAGTATCAATTGAAAACAATTTTAGTAAATATATATTGGATGTATTATATCACATTTATAGTTATGGGGATTTCTCATAAATGTATTACAACTAAGTCTATTGGCTGTACAAAGTATTTTACTAATATCATTATAACTTTAAAGCAGGGGTGGGTAGCCAACCCAAATGATGCTGCGAGCCACTTACGAAATCATCATAACTCCGCGGCCCACATATAAAATTATATATCCCCCTATTAGATTTAGACCCACTATATACATTTTTTTAGAGGGAAAAATTGAAACATAAGGAGTTATTATTTTTGTGTTTATTTTTGTTCTTACATGTAAACATAGATAATATAACAATAATAATGATATTAAATGTACATTGTAAAGAAATATATAACATTAAATAAAAATTAAATATAAAAAATATATAAATATAAATGAAATTTAAAAAAAGGAAATCATTAAAAAATATTTATTTTACTAGTACTATATTTGTTTCTAAAACTCATCATGAATTCGCAGAATATAATTTAATTATTCTGCGAACTCATAAATAAAACAGGTAATATTTGTCATATATTCACAAGTATATTATTTTAAAATCAAAGTTAATTTTTTCACATAATTTCAGCACTTAATTTTTAAATATATGAATGCACACATAATTTTTTTGTTTTAATACATTGGTTTTCACTACTTTGGCCATTATAAAATAAATAAATTTTGTAAAAGTGTGATAAATCTCACAGGCCAAAAAAATGTTCAAGGTGTGCAAGCAGGTGCTTTACAGCATTCAAAATTATTTATTTTCAAATGTGATAAAATAATTTTTTTTTATTTCATGTTGCTAAGTGCCATAAAATTTTCTCAATTAAATGAGAAAAAGCATTGTGTCAGATTATAATATAAATCTTCCATTAGTGTTATGTTTTTTTTATTTTTTTATTATGAAATACTATTCAAATTTTAATTATTAGCTATATTTATTTTATATTTCATTTTCTAGGATGAGTTCAAGTCCTAAAAAAATTCTTCTGTTATGGGGACCACATGTGAAGCAAGAGCATCTAATAGAAACTGTTGATGAATTAAAGAAAAGTGCTGGAGAAAAAGGGTTGGTTGCTGTTGAAAATTTGGAACGTTTAGTTGTTTGTAAGTTTTATAGTAGATATTTATTCTATATAATATGTATTTAATAATAGGACATTGAAAATTTGCTTTTTATTTTTTTATCAATTCAAATTATATTATTATACACTTAAATTTTAATCTGTTTCATTATTTTTTTTATTTAACTTTTGATGAATTTCTTTAATTTATTATTAGTTTTTATACACAAAATTTTACAAACTTGTTGTATTTATTTTTTAAAGATAAGTTAAAAACTGGTGAAGTTAATAAACTTTTGCTTGTATTATATTTCTACATAGAAGAAAAGCAAAATTCAATGGTATGCTGTCACCTTTAGAAAACACATCCAGGGACAATTGCCGTTCTCCATTTTGTGATATTTCGCTGTTTCTTTTCGTGAGTTTCTTAAAAATAAGTAGGCAATTGTTAAAATAAATCATGTAAATCCCTCAATAATCTTACTAAAAATAATTTTAATGAAAAAATTTAGCTGTATTTTAGTAAGAATGGTTATCTTGTAATAATTTGGTCTTTTGTAATGTACTGTTTAATAGATTTTTTTAGGATGTTCATTCTATTTAAAAATTAAATTTCATACAAATATATTATTTTTTTCATATTAAATAAATTTTAAAAGTGGTTTTAATGATGCATATTGTACACATACAGTTATTCTGAGTAGGGAGAAAGCCAGGAAAAAAATTTCAGTTTTTGTAGCCAGCCTAGTAATTTAAAAAAGATCTAAATAAAGAAGAAATCAAAATTTATGATGCTGTAGTATTTTTATTTATTTAATAAGGTGTATGTTATTATACATATTTATTAAATCTTTTATGGTGTTTTTCTTTTATAGCTATCTTGAATCTTTTTGAAACAGTGACTTCAAAAGGGGGGGGGATCATTCATTAGCACTTCGACAAATGAAGCTACTCAGTCTGTATCTCTTGCCCAATGTGGACCATTATGCTAAATCTCCCTAGTATACAGATAGTATGTTAAGTATACAGAGAGAGATAAGAGTTCTATAAAAAAAACCTGAAAATTGTAATAAATATTACTTTTGTAGGATAAAAAAATTACTGAATAATCAGTGTCACTTTAATTTAGGTACCTCGCTCTTTCATTAATCAGTCTGTCCTATGTTTTACAGTAGGAGTCCTCACTTCAGCACTCTGGTCTGCTACTTCACATATTGTAAAGCAGAGCTGTTCATGTTTAATTTTTTCTAATGTTACAGTCAGTCAAACATAAATGTAAAATTTACATGTTTATTGCAACTATGGAAATTAGCAGTTAGAAATCCACATTCACACACCATGCAATTGTAGGCTTCGTACATTCAATAATGTTAAGAATTCACTCGCTATTTTTAAATGAAAATAATCTTTTAAAAGTTTCAAATCAATGCTTGAGGAAATAAAGAAAATAAATTTCGCTTTTAATATGAAATTCTTCAAGCAAATATAAAATATTATATCAATATTTTTTTAAATTTTAGAAACAAAATTCACTATTAGTTCAACAGCAATGAATTAGACAGCAACAAACTGTTTCATGGTATCAATTCCATGGCTATTTATAACATTTAGCGACACATCACACACTCAAGTCATATCAACAGCATATCATATTGCCAAGGTTGCTATAGACGAAAAATACCTTTTTTACTTAAGAACTATTTTTTTAATGTGTGTATTATTTATGTGTCTTGATATTTTTTCTCTTCTTGTGACATAATTTATTTCATATCCTAACTATCTAAAAAGTTGAAACTGCTTCCCTGATTTTATATAATTGAAGAGCATTTTATTATTGGAAATAATGAAAAATGAAGTTACCAGAATTGATTAAATTTTTTTTCATTAATGATGTTAGATTACTTATTCATTGTCTTTGCTAATAAAAGCATTGCCAGCATTAAGTTAGGACTTTTTTTTTCTGTACCTCTTTACACAGTTTATTTGATTTTTAGTAATTTTTAAGTGTGCTTGCAATATTATTCCATAAAGTTATATTATTACATTTAAATTTCTCATGATATATAATAAAAATGAAATTATTATTATTTTTTTTTTTCTTTAGCTGATCATGCCAGTTCATCCTTTGATACTGTACATTGTGGAACACTTACACCTACTTTAACTTTTCACCCAGCTGAAGTTTTTGCAGAAATTGCTCGTGTTTTGAAACCAGGAGGGAGTGTTGTTATTAGAGAGTCAGTAGCAAATAAAGGTAATTCATTTCTTTCTATAATCAAATAATCTTTTTCTGTCTTAAGTAATATTGCTTACTGTGCACAACTTCTTAAGGTTAAATAAAAATGTTTAGAATTTTTAAAGTATAAATTAAATTAACTTGAAAGTTATATTTTTATCATTATATTAATGATATAAATTATTATATATTATATATTATGATATAAAAATTCTAATGCTTAAGTTAGGTATAATTAGTAATTTCTAAATAATTATTATTTCCTGTGTATTCACTTTTTTACAATTAAAAGAAAAACAAATTAATATTTTGCTGGATATGTCTTATAAAAAAAATTGTAAAACATAACTTTTTACATGCTCTTATTATTATTTTTTAAATAATTTTTTCTGCTTACAAAATAATGATATAATCATTCATGTAATATAATATATGGGGACAGTGCATTTATTGTAATAACATTAATATTTTTACAGATCATGTACCAAATTTGAGAACTGCATCTAAACTTGCATCTGCATTAAAATTGTCTGGATTTGTAAATGTTAGTTCGGTAAGTTGTTACTCAAAAATATTTACTTCTAACATATAAGATTGCATGCATATAATTTTTTTATCAATTAGGTTTTGTTAAAATTTGATATTCTCAGAAATCTATTTGAAATTCATTTTTGTCATATAGCTCGTATGTCTATTTTTCTGAATTTCTTGTACTTGCTGAATGTAACTGAAAAATTATAAATTCATAAATATATTATTCTCTCAAAAGTCTGATTCTTATAATTATTTAATAAACTTTCTTCTTTATTTTTTCCCCTTTGCATTAAATTAAATTGTTAAATTTGGTTAAATGTCAGCATACAGTTTCAGACTTACACTGTACATATTTTTATGGCATTATGTAAAGAAATGAAAATATATTGTTAAATTGGATTTATTTTAAAAAAAAAAAATGACATATTTTTGGCTTTAAAATCAAACAAGCAGCTCAATTTGTGTCAGTTATTATTAATCAAAATATCAACCATGCAAATCTTTATGTATATAAATAGGTATATGTAGTTGTACTAATACTATATTACATATGCATTTAAGTGCATTCTATTATTATGCACTTAAAAATGACTAGAAATGTTTCATGAGGCTTTGTTTTTCTTTCAACTTTCTTTTAGTGAAGATGTTTGACAGCAAGTTGATTTGGTTAATTTGGTTTAACATGCTCAAAACATAATTTAAGGAACAATTATAAATTTATAATTTTAAGAACGAAATTTAGAGAACAATTGTAAATTTACAATTTTACAAATACAATTTAGAGAACAATTGTAAATTTACAATTTTAAGAACACAATTTAGAGAAAAAGTACATAAAAAACACATTATTTTTTTTTATTGATGTTTTATACATAATACATCTATTTGTTTTTGTGGTCATTTAAATTTTTTTCTAATGTAACATGGTTAACACTTTTTGTAGATTCATTAGAACTTTTACATTTCATTCTCATTTGATATTAATTTTAGTAATAATCAGATAAAAAGAAAAAGTACATAGTTCATCTCTAGTTAAACTTCTAAGCTGGAGGTGGACAATCCACCATGTTATTTGTAAAGGTATGTAAATTTTAACTTAAGGCTGTTAAAACTTTATTTTTTCCTATTTAAAATAAATTTCTATTAAGATTAAACTTAAAAAAATAAGACATTTATATACTATTGAAATAATTTATTGGTCTACTTTCAATAATTGATACATTTTTATTTCCATTTGAAGATTCACTGTCAAATGTAATTTTGTAACCACTATCTCTGTATTGGAATTTTTCGAGAGATCATCATTCTTGAAAGTTGTTATCATATTTTTCATACATGAAAATTCTTATAATATTGAATTAATATATGCAAGATTTTGTTATTCTTCATAATTAGAATAATAAAAGTATTCTTCAATTTTATTATTGTATTTTCTCTGTGCCATTTTCTGGTTTCTTAAAAAAAATTATTTGCTAATGATGATATTGCACAATGAAGTACAAATTTTTGGAGCTTACAAATTAGTAAACTCTAAAATCCTTAGTAGTTAAATTAGTGTTCTTATAAAAAAATTTTCTTTTCAGTAAGAAGTTATAGCTTTTTACTGTAAAAATTTATAACAAATTACACTTGATAACTATATTATAGAATCCTGTGTTCTATGAGATTATGATTAAAATTTAAGTATCTGTTATTATTATTTTTAATTTTTTTAAACTCTTGGCAAATGATAAAACATCACATTTACTGTATAAATTGCACCAAAAACCTATATTGCTTAAAAAAACAATTCTAACTTGTAATCACCAGGAAGTAATGAAGATTCATTAAATTTGTTTCTGCATTTTGTTATTTCCAAATTAAACTATTTGTGTCCAAATTAGAAATCATAAAAAAAAAAAATTTTATTTTATTTTTAATAAGATGATTCATATATAAGTTATTATAATAAATTTTGATAAAAGGAAATTTCATGGTTGAATTGCTTTTAAATAATATATTCCATAATAATTTTTAATTCGATAATACAATTTTTATTGATTAATTTAGACTGCAAACTATGTTTGTATTTCAAATTTAATTTTGAAAAATTATGATTTTCTTTAATATTTATTTTCATTCAAATTAAGTATGTTCAGTATCACTGATTTATTGGATTTAATGTGTTATTTCAACTGAGCTTTTTATTTTTTAGCCTGTAACTTTACCTATTACTAAAACAAATGTAGAAAATTATGAGGATCTTTTTGCATATGATGACAAAGATGTATCACTGATAGAAATTAGAGCTTGCAAACCAAATTTCGAAGTGGGAGCCTCTATTTCACTTTCACAAGTAAATAAATGTAAGTATTTTATGTTAGTAATATCTTTTTATTAATTTCTTTTAATGTGTTGTTTTAAAATCTTCTTTGGAAAATTCCTCAATTTCTTTTTTAAACAAAGCAAACATAAATGGAATATTTTGTATAAAATTTTTCAATATTTTTCTCTTGTGTGTTGTTGCTTTGAGAAATTTTATTTCATTTATGTATTACAGCAGAAATTTGAAAATTTTATATATTTATGTTTTTTAAAAATAGAAAAAAAAGTTTTTCTTTGTCAGTTTTTTTATTTCTGTCCCATATAATAATTATTTTTTTATAATAAAATATGGATGAGATGTTAAAATTCAATGCAAACTTAAGATTGTGAACAGTGACATAATATTTTGTTAAAAATTTCTAGTTTAACAACTTTTTTTATGAAAATTACTTTATTTCATAAAAGCAACATCTAAACCAGACCCAAATGCTGCTAAAATATGGATGTTGTCTGCTGACGATACTCTCGATGAGAATGTTGAACTAATCGATGAAGATGATTTATTAGATGAAGAGGATTTGAAGAAACCTGATCCAAGTACTCTAAAAGGTACATATGCCATTTTTTCTATCGTTACTTTTTAATATACTTACTGAAATAATTAATTTTTTTTTTTAAATATCAATGGCTTATCTGCCAAAGCTTTTGATTTAAACAAATAAAAAAACATCCCAATAATTACCTAAAAATTCATATGAGTGGTTTTATCTTTTTTTAGCTGCATTGTTAATTGCAATTTGCTTAATGATTTTTTAGAAGGTGGTATTTATTTTTCTCTGCCCTTATTTTCATTTATAATATTAACTTTTTCAATAATAATGGTGATTTGTAAGCTATAGATATTTGTTTCGAATTTGTGAATTAAAATCATTTAATTTTTAAGAGCTTTTTGTACTTAAAGCCTATATTTATTTAAATATTGGTGGGCCGTACATATACCACAATCAATACATTGACAGTGGCTTTCAAAAAGACTTTTAGGAGTAACTGCCCCTCATTTCGCCTGTCGTATAGGAGGAAATCTGAAAAACTTTCAGCAGGAAGCCTGACTATTGAGGAAATGCACTTTTATGCATAAATGTTACAATTGTCATCAAGACTCTTCTTTTCTGAAAACATTGACTATAACAATATTGGCAGTGAATTCGAAACTCTGCCCTCTTGCATGCTAGCTGTGCACATTGCTACGAGTTGGGCTTCATATATGCAATTAAATTGTGCCATAGGGGATATATGCATTAATTTTATCATTTATCAAAAATATTTTTTTCAATTAATAAATAAGATATTAAAAATATGATCAATCATAGATAATCTCTGTACTTTTTCGGGGGAGGGGTTAGTCAAAATTTGTAGTTCAAAATAATTATGAGAAATTGGCATAAAAGTTATATAAAATTATCATTTAAATATTTATAAAATTTTAGTGGTAGCAAAACATGTTATGTATTTTACCATGGATTATTAGTAAATGAGCTGTAAACATGTTATATATTAATAATGTTATTTATTCTTATGGAAAAAATATAGTGTTTAGAAAGTAGTTAAGAAATTTATGTAGATCTCATTATTTTATAAATATTTTAATCACATGTTTAAAAAAAGCCAAAACTTAGTTTATTTTTTAAAATTATTGTATTCCAAAAATAATTATTACTTTTTAGTCTGCGCTACAACAAAGCAAAGAAAAGCATGTAAAAACTGCAGTTGTGGACTGGCTGAAGAGTTGGAACAAGAAGTTGCAGCCAAAGTAGAAAAGAATAGATCTGCCCCTGCTTCCTCTTGTGGAAATGTAATTATTCTTTTTCATAATGTATTTATCTTTTAATATTATTAATCTTAGGCATATTTAATATATTAGTACTCCATTATTAGCCAATCAAAAGTTGTTAACTTTGATTGAATAAAAATGATCACTTAAAATAGGAATTTATTTTTTGAATTAACAGATTACAGAAGATTGAAGGAAAATAAACTACTTTGCCTGATCGATTTTAAATGTCAATATTGTTACAAAATTTTGTAATTATTTGATTTTGTTAAATAATTTATACTTTATTTGTTGATTTATAGTATTTATAGGGGATGCCTTTTGTTATGAACATACTTCATAAAAAATATATATAACATTTATTTAAACAAAAGATCTAAGTATCCCCAAATTGATTGATTTTAAAATTTGGCAAGGGATATTTTACAGTTTTTGTTAACTAAAATTAGCAAGAGTAAGAGATAACTGTTATAAACTATGAAACCTTTCAATAAAGCTCCAAATAATTCTTTTAAATCAATGAATATCACAGAAAATTGCTATTTTAAAAATGATGATTTTGTTTAATTTATTGGAAAATTAAAATTTATGCATTGTCTATAAAGTCTCTTTATAGTTTCAAAAATGTATTGAAGACAAATGAAAAAGTGAAGTGACAATGTTTGTAAAATTATTACAAAATGATATATATATATATTTTGCCTCACTTAATTTTAATACATCTCTATATGGGCATCATTAATTGCACATCGAGATGATACTCGATTCCTTTCCATGTTTGCTGCAGCCTCAATGGTGGCAATGCCATTACTGATGCTCTGTTTTAAATTAGTCATGTCCCATACCTTTATTTGATATATGATGTCTTCAGCATAACCCCATAGAAGTACTTCTAGGGTAGTGATATCTGGTGTACAAGATTTCTAAGGTTATATTAAAAATATACAGTGAACATGATAAAGATCTGCAGAAAAAGAAAAGATTGCATATCTCCGATATGCAACTTTTACTTTTCTCCACTCTGCACCTCTGTACCTAGATCTATGCAGCCCCTACCAGTTGGAACTTGAGGGTGGGATTCTTGTATACCACAAACAGCCCACCAAAGAGAGGTGAGGTAGGACAGTGTCTTTCAGAAGGACTTTAAGGGGTAACTACCCCACATTTGTGTATTGCATTAGAGAAAATTTGGAAAACTTCTAACAGGCAGATTGACTATCGATGTGAGAGTTTCACACACCTTATTGCAATCACCATCGAGTCACCTTTTTGAAAGCAATGACTACAGTAATGCCTCCAGTGGATGCAAACCTCAAGGCTCCTGCATGCTAGCTGCATACTCTGCCACTGGGCCACGAGTCGAGCCTTAGTGTATATATATATATATATATATTTTTTTTTTGTCAACATCCATGGACCTTATATACCATAAGTATCCATGAGGAGAGGACAGTGTTTTCCAGAGAGAATTTTAGAGATAACTGCCCTGCATTTACATGAAATGTGAGAAAACTCCAGCCAAGTAATCTAATTATCAATGCAAGAAACTTTTACACATATTGTCACAATCTCCATAGGCTCTCCTTGTTTCTGAAAGCAGTGGCTGTAACGATGTCACCAGCGAATTTGAACTTCAGCCCTCCTACATGCTAGCAGTGCATATTGCTATGAGTAGACTTGTAGAGAATGTATATATTTTTCTTCAATTTATTTTAGTATAATATATCTTATTTCATAAAAATTTCCATTTATCTGTTCTAATCTGTAATAAATTTTGAAATTGTAAAGGTATATAGGGTGTATTTTCTCTTATATGTATATTATTAATTTTGTGTATATATATATATATATATATTTTAAATATACCTTGGAGTATATTTTCAATTATCTGAAAGTTAAGAAAATTGTTTGAATTTGTTTTATTGGCTTCAAATTTCTAATATGTATTTTTTTTTTCCAGTGTTATCTAGGTGATGCTTTCCGCTGTGCAAGTTGTCCCTACTTAGGCATGCCAGCCTTTAAACCTGGAGAAAAAATTGTTTTATCTGATAATCAGCTTAAAGCAGATGCATAAATTAAACTATAATTTTAAGTACTATGAAGCTTAATTATTTGAACCTGGGCTTCGTTTTCTTTTTTTTTCAGTTTCAATACTTTTTCACAATGTGTTTGTGTAAAGATTAAACTACTGTTGATCATAATGTTTTCTTTATGACATTTTTTTTTATTGTACCATTTTAGTCAATCAATACTCTTCATATTTTCTGCACTCGTTTATAATTTGCACTTGGCATTTTGAAATCGATCTTGTCTACTATTCTAAAGTAAGTGTGCATGCGACACTTACTTTGTGATATTTTTTAACATATCAGTTTCTCGATAAACCCTCGAAGCAGTCCATGAGAAGAAAGCACAGAGGTTGTATGTAATGTAGCAAATGTGAACTATTGTAAAATACAATTGTAATATTATAATATAGATCTCAATTGTTATCTTCTTCCCCACTTAATTTTTTTAAAGTTATTTTTGATACTATGAAAATCATTTTTGCAGAAGCATAATTTCAGTAAACTATTAGCATTTATTCTAAAATAAAACATCTGATTAATTAAATTTTTACATGCAAATTATAAAACAAAAATATTTGTGTGTAACAGATATAATATAAATGTATTTCACAAAATTGATGAAAAGTAATATATATTGTGACCAGTTAATATGAATATGTTCTCTTATATAATAAATCAAATTTCCTATCAAATATATTTTTAAGACATTGAATATTTTTCATTTAAATTTTAATTAACAAATAGTAAACTGTAAAATAAAGGCGAACTGACAGGTTTCATTGACATTTTTAAAATTCCCTTCTTGTTTCTGTACATGCATTTAAAACTGCTTGATATTGCTGAAAAATGTTTAACATCATTCTTAAAAAATGCATCAACGAAATAATCCATTTCCAAGTATATTTTCGAATTGAAATTTTAACCCTATATTTATATTTAACTAGTCAGTTTTCACCATTAATTGTTTTTTAAATTAAAATTTTAAATACTCTTTGTATTTATGAATTGTTTGTTTCAAATGTCTTAGTTTTTGTGGCAGGTTATTGCATTCAAATACAGGTTAAAAAATGCATGTATATTTTGTACTAAATAATTTCGCATTGAAACTTAGCTTAACAATTATGTGCTTATAGTCATGTATGCAATGCATGCTGTGTAAATGTACTTGTATAATTGTAAGGATTATAAAAAGTAATGTAAATAAGTTTGTAGATAAATTAAATAGCTAGTTTTCATATCTGTGCATTACATTTAAGAAGGATAAGCGTAAACTTTTGGAAAGTCTTAAGATAAAGCATCTTCTATTCATTCTAAGGTTTCAAAGCATAAATGAATATATAACTTACATTCGTTGAATCATTGCTGTAGCAAATTAAAGCATTTTTTTTTTCTATTAGGGAAACAAATTTCGATAGAATGCATATAAACACTTGTGATTTTCTTCGAAGAATTTTAATGAAATTGGTTTTTATGTATCTATTTACAAAAGCACCTTTTTTTTATTGCTTTTAACCTATGATGTTTATATATCATCATTAAAAAACTACTTTTTAAGGTCTCATTAAAATATAATTAACATTTATTTCTGCCTTTGCCATTCATTAAAACTGACAAAATCTATTTTTTATTTCTATATGCAAAATTAAAATTTGTAGTAAAAATAATATTTTTCTTAATCGTTTATCTTTGCAGTTTAAAATGTAATTTGATGACGCAGAACCATGCAGTTACTGTGCCGAAATGTAGATTTAATCGAGTAATACACTGCGTTACTAGTTGTATTGCAGTTAAATAATTATCATTAGTAATTATTATAATAATAATTAGTTCTGATGAAATTTTTCTTTATGGCAGAAATAATACTTTATAACAAATATATTTATTTGTCTAATAAAGTTTTTTTTATAAAATTTGCTTATTCTTTTGTACATTAGTATGATTCGATTTTTTCATTTATTTTGTTACTTATTGTAATTTTACATGAAAATCTCATTTTGTATGAATTTACTTGTAAATTCACATATTGATAAACTATGAAAAGATCATAATTCTTATTACTAATTTTTTAATTATTTTTTTGAATATTGAAAAGTTAATTAACACCAGTTTGTAATGAGTTCCTAAAATTATTCGTAGCATTCTTACAATATAAGCCTTTTAAAGATTAATTGATTACACATAGATATGCAATAACATGCCATTTAATGCCTGTTTCAGTAATATCAGAAATCTCCAAAATTACGAACTTTAAACTTATGTCTGACAACTAATTGATAAAACTTTTTTTTTTTCCTGCATCAAACTGTAGCGACATCCACCATAAGAATTCTAGCAGCTTAATAAAATTTAGTCTTGGTAAAGTTATCAGAGTTAAAAGTCACAAAATCAAGTGCAGTGTATGTTGTCAAATGTATAAAGTCCATTGGTTCGCTCGACGAGCACAGATGACAGGTATCATGAGTAGCTACACCCATCCAGTGCGAGTGTTTATTAAGAAAATCGTGTCCTGTCGAGAGTCGGGAAATTTGCTGTAAAAACTGCACGGGGCAAGTTCATTGGGATGGGTGATGAAACAAGTATATTCCATGCTTTATCAGTTGAAAGGAGTTTGTTTTAAGGGTCTGTCTATTTTAATAACCATTGTGGAATTTTTTTCTTCTAGTTTTTTTTAGTATATTGTATCATGTAAAATTTCAATTATTTAAAATTAAAATTATTTTTATGTTATTGAAATCCCTCCAAAAATACTTATATTTCATATTACAATGCGCTGTTTGAATCCACTTTTTGACTTTTGGCCACTTGCCAATTTTTGACACAATTGGTGTTGAACTGTAATATCCCATCTTTTCTTTATACAAATATAATTATATGGAAAAGAATTTATATACTAGGTATCCATTAATGGTTACCTATTTAAAACAGCTTATAAGGTAAATGTTCATAAAAATATGAAAAATTAAGTACTTTTTAATGTAAGGATGGAAAATTACATTAAGACTCCTCCCCCCTCAAAAAATATTCTTAACTTCACTATTGGTGCAGGTGGTGTTTTTTATCCAAAAAAATAATAATAAAAATAAGTCACAGCATTAAGTTATATTTGATATGTTATCACTGTTATAAAATATCAGTGGTACCAAAGGCTTCAGGTTCGAATCCTAGCGGTGGCATGGATGTTTGTTAGTGGTTCGGAATCTATGTTAAGCTGTAGGTTCTGGTCTAATTAGCCCAAAGTGTGCACAAAATGATTGTAGAGCGACAAATCAATCAATTAAATAAAATGTCAGTTCTTTGTTACAGACATCATTAGTAGCTATACCCATGCGGTGCAAGTGTTTTAATTAAGAAAACCATGCCCTGTCAAAAATCGGAAATTTGCTGTAAAAACTGTATGGGGCGAGTTCATTGGGATGGGTGATGAAACAAGTATATTCCACATTTTATCAGTTGAGAGGAGTTTGTTTTAAGGGTATTTCTATTTTCTTCATTTGCCTCAGAACCAAATGGATGAAAAGATAAAGGAAATTATGGTTGTGTTAACTTACAACCATTTTTGGCCAAGAGGCCGGCCTTTTCCTTCCTAGGCATCCAACAATGGCTGGGAATCCACTGAAAAACAATCTCCCAGCCAGAAGCAATTGCATTGGGCAGATTTATTTTAGCCTCTTCAACAAGGAAGCAATCTCTATGTGTATAGGAGGCAGTTGCCAAGATTGCAACTTGGGAGTCAATAAAGATAATTGCTTTATTAAGTTTAGTAGTTAGACCAAGAAGGTTTAAAATTGCATTCCTTATGACAAAAATTTCAGCATCAAAATTGGAAACATTAAGACCAACTGCATATGATTCCTTAAAAAATCCTTTACAATAGAGACCATCACACGCAAAACCATTGGTGTAACTGTTGATTCATAGTGGATGTGGCGACTGAGAAATGTTTGAAAAGGGTATGCAAAGAATTTATGGTCTCAACTAAGCAAGGATGTTGGCGTAAAATGATCCATATTGATGTTGACGAAATTGTCAAAATATCTAATTAAACAGGGATGGATAATATAAATGTGCAGGATACTGAATTATTACTGGTTACAACTAGTGATCTCTGAAACCTGCCTGCGCCATCTTGCAACGGGAATCCGTAGCCGATTCGATATTACTCATTGTCACCTCCTTGGAGGTACGTGTGGCTTAAAGTATGCCACTGACACGAGTAACATTACCATCTTTTGAAAGGTCCCGGATTGAACAGGAAGGCTCAGCGCCAAGGTTTGGTTTGTCGCTCTACGGTCATTTTGTGCACACGAGGGCTTAACAGGCCGAGACCTACAGTTTACAGTTGATTCCGAACCCCTCGCAAACATCCTTGCCACCGCCGGGATTCAAGCCTGGGTTACCAAAGAGCGCTAACCAATTGGCCGCTAGCGCCAAGGAGAGGTCTTGCAGTTGTATTGGGAGGGCAGGGACCTCACGAACTAAAATAAAGTGTCGAAAGCGACTTATTGTGGATTGCTGTCTTGTTGTATATTTGCTTTGTTCTGCTTGTTCCTTCTTTGTGTGTGATCCTTATTGTAATGGATTGATTTGTAATGAAGCCATATGTTACAAAAACAACTACCGATAACTTCTCCAATGTCAATCTTAAAGAATTAGAACAAAGATGATCAAACTAGTGTTTCTGAAGATGAGGAGCAAAAGGAAGTTTCAACGGATTTTCTAAAAAAAAAAAAAGCTTTAGCTCCTATAATGGAAATTATGAATCAATTTATACAAAGCGATAAAAAGTTCAAAGTCGAGATGAAATGTCATGGATGCGATGCCTAGCTGTCTATTACTTGCTGATGAAACACAAGAAAGGCAAACGACATTAGATGACTCCTTCACAGAAAAAGACGGGAAAGGAATCCCATGACACAAACATAACTTATTTACTCAAGGTTTTTTTTTTTTCCCTTGAACATTTATGATTTCTATATAAAAATCGATATTGACAATAAATAGTTTATAATAAAACATTTAACAATAAATGTTAACAAAGAAAACCTGAGAATTTTCTGTTCTTTTCACCTATCCCCGTATGGCCCTGATGGCCGAGTGACTGGCGTTCGGTACTACAGGTTTCGGGTTCGGGTGCCGTGGAGGTTTGTAGTGGTTTGGAATCCCCTATAAACCGTAGGTGCCGGTTTAATATGATCGTAGAGTGTTGTGGGGGTAGTGTTACTCGCGTCCATAGCATATCTTTAAGCTATATGTGCCCCCTGGGTAGTGCTAAATGAGTAACAGCGGTGCAATCCTTGCTTAAGACATAAAGATTAACTGTCTCTGTATTGCTATCTGCATTAGAACAACCTATCCCTATATTATTTATGTCTCAAGACCTCGTTTAAGGGAATGGTGACCGAGTAACTAGTGCGCGGTGCCACTGGTTTTGGATTCCAGTCCCAGCGGAGCCATGGATGTTTGTAGTGGTTCGGAATTCACTTTAAACCATAGGTCCTGGTCTAGTAGGATTGATCCCGGTCTGATAGTTTCAAAATTTATCAATTTTCGGAACCTACATTTACATTTCAAAGTCAGTTTTACTGTGCTAGTTCTCGAATTGCGGATGATGTCAATTGGCTAGCGCTCTAGCCTTTGGTACTACAGGGTTCAGGTTCGAATCCTGACGGTGGCATGGATGTTTGTGAGTGGTTCGGAATCCAAGTTAAACTGTAGGTCCCAGTCTGATTATCCTTTTTTATGCAAAAGATGACTGTAGAGCGACAAACCAAACAACCTATTAAGATAGGGTTATGACATTTTGGGGCCTGATGGGCGAGTAACTAGCGTTTAGTTCCACAGGTTTTGGATTGAGTCCCTGGGGGGGCCATGGATGCTTGTAGTGATTCAGAATCCACTTTAAACCGTAGATCCTGGTCTAATACGGCTGTAGAGCGTAGGGCTGAGAACCCTACCCCGTAAAGAAACATCTTCTGCCTCGAAATCTGCCAATAGGTAGATTGCCTTGGTTCACCATGGGGCTGTTGCGCCAATGAAGGAAACCTGGAAATGTATCCCCCGCATTAATTAAGGTCTTACCGTACAGGTTAGACTTCAGATTGCGGTTTGGTTCGGTTTGTCGCTCTACGGTCATTTTGTGCACAATTTAGGCTAATTAGACCGGGACCTACAGTTTAACGTGGGTTCCGAACCACCAACAAACATCCATGCCACCGCCAGGATTCGAGCCCAAAACCTATGGCACCAACGGCAAGAGCGCCAGCCAATTTGTCATCAACCCCCCACGGATAGCGGGGAATTATAAACATTCGTTTAACTAACGGTGGAAATGGGCGAAACTATTACTTAGGGGTGATGGTTGTATGCATTGAAAGAAAAAAAAGTATGTTAGTTAGTGGAGTATTCATATTTAGTTTTTCTGATAACATCGCGTCTTCTAAAATTTTAATTATTAAAAATTCGAGTTCTATTTAAGGAAGGCAATTGAAATTCTTCCTACATAACATTTCCAACGCCACTCTGCCTTGAACCCGCCTGACTTGGCCGCGTGCCAATTTTCCACATTGGTGGTCCGACTGTAGTTGGCATTTCTTTTTACAATATAGCTATTCTAAAATTAAATCAGAAAATTTTTTCAGAATAATTTAAGTGCATAATTCAAAAAAAAATTATATCTCTAAGATATAATATCCATACTAAATTAATTTTCTAAATCAGGGGTGGCCAACCCAAATGATCTTGCTGGCCACTTTGGAAACACATCCTAACTCTGCAGGCCGCATATTAAATGATATATTCCCATATTAGATTTAGACCCACTATAGACATTTTTTGGAGTGAAAAATTGAAACAGAATGAGTTATTAATTTTGTGTTTACTATTATTCTTGCACGTAAATATATATAATATAATAATAATGATACTAAACACACACTGTAAAGAAATATATAACACAAAAAATGAAATATAAAAAATATATAAATAAAAAAGTAAAATCGTTAAAATATATTTATTTCACGAGTGCGATATTTGCTTCTCCACTCTTTCACTTAGCTTTCGCAAATCGTTCACAATTTGGGTATTTGCACATCGCAATGGGAGTTGCAGGTCAGCGTCCGTTATGTTTGAGCGCGTTTTGTGTTGGGTCAATTTCATTTTCGAAAAAAGGATTCGCAGGTCTAAGTTGAACCAAAAGCACTAACAACTTCAACTAAGAGTCTGGCTTGCTCTGCTATCAACAATCAACTGTGCGTATCTAAGAATGGTCACTTAAAGTGAAACATAGAACCTGTTATATTCTATGTTCCAAGATGTGCGTAACTGTAAACTCATAAATAAAACAGGTAATATCTGTGATATATTGGCAAGAGTATTATTTTAAAATCAAAGTAATTAGTAGTTTTGGTAAAGATCTTTTTAACAATTTTAGAACATTGGAAATGTAACTAACATAAAAATATAGTACACTCATCAGCAGTGGCGCAACAGCCTCATGGTGGGCCAAGGCCATCTGCCTGTTAGCAGATTTCTGGATAGGAGATGTTTTGTATTTAAGGGGTAGAGTGGTCAGCCGTACGCTCTATGGTTGTATTAGACCGAGACCTACTGTTTAAAGTGGATTCCGAACCACGACAAACATCCATGGCACTGCCGGGACTCGAACCCGTAACCTGGGACACCGAGCGCCAGTCACTTCGCCATCAGGCCCCAATATACTACACTAATATATTTTAAAATAAAATAAAAATTATAATCGGCTGGGTAAAATTTAGAATTTTATGTAAGAACGAAGGGAGTTTCAGCAATATCAAAAAAAAAAAAAAAAAAAAAAAAAAAAAAAAAAAAAAAACTATAGAATTCCAAAAACAATGACCTTTTCTTGGAAAAATCTCATTTTGACTTTGAAATGAAATTGTCTTTGCTTTCACCAGACGATCTTGTAGAACAATTTACAATCATTTTTTTTTTTCAGAATTATTTAATAATTACTCAATTATTTTGTAAATAAACATCGTGTATAAAAACACTCGTGAAAGAAATTTTTTTAAAAAATATCGTGCAGAAATTTTTAAAAAAATTACAATTTTTAGTGAGATTTGAAAGTGATCAAGGACACGAAAAACCTTCTCCACAAAACAATACTTCCTATATTTTATGGGTAATAAATGAGATATGTTATAACACTATTCCACGTGCTAGTTCTTTGTAAACAGAATTATATTTTCAATAATTGTTCAGTTATTATTTCATAGGAAAATGCCGTTTCCTGAAGTGGAAGAGATAATAAGTAAATTAATATTCGTCAACTATTCTTTAGATTCTGGAAGGCAGTGCTTTCGGCACGAGGGCAGTGGTTTTATTTAGGGAGAACTACCCCGCATTTGCGTATCATATGGGAAAAATTAGTTTTTATATATTTTATTGTTCTGATGCAGCTGGCAATACAGAGGCAGTCCATCTTTATCTCGCAGTCTCTCCCGGGAGGACTTTTAGGTATAGCTGCCCCACTTTTGCATTTAGTATGGGAGAAATTCCCACCAGGCAATCCGACTATCGATACGAGACATATTGTCGTGAAATCACCATCGAATCTCTTGCAGAATTCTTGAGTTCGATACCAATGACCTGACTACTACTACACCACATCATTGTGAATAGAGCTGAGTTGCTCCTTTACAGTCTGGGAATGATGTGGGTGAGATGTCTGATTGGGCTCTGTGACGCTCTACAGTCATATGAGACTGGGACCTGCAACTTAAAGGGGATTCCGAAACACTACAAAAATTCATGGCTCCACTGGGACTCGAATCAGAAACCTGTGGCACCGAGTGACAGAGCGCTGGCCACTCACCCATCGGCCTCAGTCCGGACTAAGGGAACTGTTTGAAACCCGACGAATAAAGTCAAACTGGAATGACCAAGAGAAATCACTAAGCCAGAATGTACTTCGGTTGGGTTCAAAGTATGTTTGTTTGTCGCTCTACGGTCATTTTGCGTACACTTTGGGCTAATTAGACCGGGACCTACAGTTTAACGTGGATTCCGAACCCCTCACAAACATCCATGCCACCGCCAGGATTCGAACCTGATGTCTGTAGCACCAAAGTTCAGAGCGTTAGCCAATTGGCCACCAGGCCGCTGTTGTGTTCGAAGAGATAGGGAAAAGTGTACACGAAACACCCAGATGCCGTATTTGGAAATAAACAGCCGTAAACCGCTATTTATTTATTATTATTTTATCTTTTCTAAATAGTTGTGTTATAACCAACTTAACTGTAACTGTATTGTATTTATATTATTCAAATTCCATTCAAGAAATGAAAAATAAGGCATGTTTACAGATAATAAATCGCAATTCCTAAACGAATTTCATTTTTTTTTTCACATTATTTGATATTTTGAGATACATTTTTTTTACTTATTTCATTTTATTACTTATTTAATTATTAATCTTTACTTATTGCAGATACATTTTTTTACTTATTACATACTTGTTATTTATTACATTATTTTTCTTATTAATTAGATTGTTTACTGATTTTTACACTCATGTCCATAAATTAAGGATAATGAAGTTCAGGCAAAGAAAGAGACAGAAGCAAAACAAATTTGACTTATTTGTAAAGTCTATTTATTAAACACAAGGTAAAGAGCAAAAAAGATGCTATATGTTTGACATAATTAATAAAAATTGCGATTTTTACTCCCTTTAGCAAATTTCAAAAAAGAACCTATTTACAAAAAACAGTATAACATGGTTAGTATGATGGTTAATATGGAGTATGTCTCCCGGACGATGCAATACAGGCCTTACAACGCCTAGGAATGCTGAGTATCAAATTATCAATCTGATCTTGGGGAATATTACACCACTTATCAAGCAATGCCCTCCGAAGTTCCGGTTGACAGGTGGGAGGGGTTGACGGGCTGCAATTCGACGGCCAAGCATATCCCACACATGCTCTATTGGATTCAAATCCGGTGAGTATGCTGGCCAATCCATACGGGTGATATCCTCCAATTGAAGGCATTCGTCTACAATGTTTGCACGGTGAGGACAGGCGTTGTCATCCATAAACAGAAATTCAGCACCCATGGCGCCCCGAAACAAACGTACATGTTGTTCCAGAATGACATTCCGATAGATGCGGCCTGTCATCGTTACACTCTGAACATGCAGGTCAGTTCTGGAACCAAGAATGATTCCTCCTCAAAGGAGCCATCCTGCACCACCGTAACGGTGTCGTTCAATGGTGTTCTCTTGGTGGTAATGGGTACCTGGCGCTCTCCATATGAAAGTCCGGCGAGAATCAGACTGCAAACTAAACCTGGACTCGTCGGAAAACATCACACTGGACCACTGTTGCGGTGTCCACAATGCATGCTCTCTACTCCAGGTTAATCGCAGGCGACAGTGAGTTCCGGTAAGTGGAACACATCTGACAGGCCTACAAGCATATAGACCAATGTGCCCTAAGCGTCTGTGCACAGTCTGCCTTGAAACTGTCGTACCGGTAGCTGAAGAGAGCTGACGAGACAGGTCTGATGCTGTGCTCCGTCTGTTTCTTTTGGCAGTAACTGCTAAATACCGGTCCTCATTCGGCGTTGTAACTCGGGGGCGACCTGTGCTGTAACATCTAATCACATTACCATCATCTTGGAATCGTTGCCAAAGCCTGGAGATGACACTCTGGGCGATTCCAAGTTCCTCGGATACTTCCAGCTGGGTACGTTCACATTCCAGTCGTCCGATAATTCTACCAAGTAAAAAAATCATCTAAATGCTTTCTTTGTTCCATAACTATGCGGTTATTGCACTGAAAGGCTTTTAAAGTGCTTGTGAACAATTTTACTACTTTGCCACCATTCCTTATATACCCCTCTCTTACACTGGTGGTCTCTTACACTCTCCATCTGGTGGTTTCCTGTAATTTGCATATTCTTCTTCAAGATGTGTGTGATAATTCTACAGGTGAAATTTTAATTTTAGAGTTCAATTTCTGTGGGATTCTGAATTATCCTTAATTTATGGACATGAGTGTACTTTTGAGATACATTTTTTACTTACTTAATTACATACTAATTTTTTACTTATTACTTATTTATTTAATTTTTTTCTTACATTTTTTTTACTTTTGCTATTATTATTATTATTACTTAGACTTACATTATTTTATTTGCTTATTTTATTACATATGAAATTTTTAACTTATTTACTTTTTGTTTCTTACATTTTTTTACTTATTACTTATTTCATTTTTTTACTTAATTATTATTTTTTTACTTATTATTTCATTTTGTTACTTAATTATTATTTTTTACTAGACACATGTGTTTACTTGTTATTTATTACATTATTTTTACTTATTAATTACATTTTTTATTTATTATTATTACTTATTTTTACTTTTGTGATACATTTGTTACTTATTAGTTATTTGCTTATTTTTTTACTTACAGTTTTTTTACTTATTTTTTATTATTATTACTTTGACTTACATTATTTTTTTCTCATTTTTACTTACTTTATGACATACTAATTATTTACTTATTTTTTGTTTACATTTGTTTACTTTTTTTACTTATTTTATTATTATTATTATTATTATTTTTACTTTTTTTTTTTTTTTTTTACTTATTAACAATATATTCATTTTGAGTTGCGCTTGAAACGTTGTCGAGCATGAAATATTCTCAAAAGAAGATTTTAAGAAAGCAATGGCACAGTAAAATCATGTCCAAAGAAACGCCATGAAAAAGAAATTCTGAAAATAATAAATTTAAAAAAAAAACTAAATTCTTTTGCTAAGTAGAAGAGGGTGGTGGAAAAAAAGGAGAAAATAAGGGGATGGGGGTGGAGGGAGGTAGTTTCACTTCAAGTTCTTTTGAAGAGAGGCGTGTCGAAAGTTTTTGAAATACCGAACGAATGCGGAATATGCGCGGGGAAAATGTTTTAGCACATATCTCATGTCGTTTACACAACCGTGCCAAATTTCATTGAAAAGATGTTTCTCTCTCCCTTCCCTCTTTTCCTTCGCTGCATTGAGGAAAATGTACTTAGTTCGTATCTCTCTCGGAAGAAGATGATGCTTCAAGAACTTCAAAAAAGAAAAGGAGAGAAAAAAAAAGAATATAAATTAATATTTCCAAAAGTATTCGTCGTCTTTCTGGAAAGATGGATTTTTATAATAAGAAATTCGAGAGATTATACTAAATCTGTACTTCAAATGCAATTTCTCTGCTGTAATTTTTCTTTCTTTATTTATAGCTAATGCTGCTGTCGTCAGGGCAATTGAACTCATGTTTGAAAAATCTCCATTCTTTCAATCAAGATTTGTACCAGTGCACTTTGGAACGCGTGACACCAGGATGAGATGAGAAATTCTCCAATTCCTTTCTCTAACTCGTTGATCTCCAGGTTCGAATCCTGGAGGTGGCATGGCTGTTTGTCATTGGTTCGGAATCCACATTTAACTGTAGGTCCATATTTGTTTAGCACTCGTGTGCAAAAGATGTCGGTAGAGCGAGAAACCAAACCTAACTCATTGAAAGGACTTCATGGCTTACGTCTTTATCGTGCTGACACACCAAGCAAAGCACTCGTATTAAACATCAAACTGAGCTCCTTAGTTAGGAAAACACGCACGCCTTCCAATGAGACATAAAACTTTAAATATGAAAGTGTAGCGCATGACAGTATGAAAGACAGTTCGTAAATATCATTCAATTTGCATTTGATTATACAATCGCATAGATTCTGAATGGGGCCTGATGGCCGAGTGACTAGCGCATTGGCGCTCGGTGCCACAGGTGTCGAGTTATAATACATAGTCGTAAATTCTGCTGTAAAAATTTTAAATGATCTCATATTATCCGCAGCGAATTATATCGCTGCGGATAATATGAGATCAATTAAAATTATTACAGCAGAAAATTACGACTATGTATTATACACAGACATGCATAGATGTGTACTATATTATATTCAGACATGCATAGATGTATATTATACACCTGCGTGCCACAACGGATAATACTAGGTTAATTAAAATTATTAGCATGAAAATTATGGTTGCGGAACACGCTACGAATTATATGCCGCTGCGGATAATACTAGGTCAGCTGAATCTTTACCGCGGAAAATTTCGACTGAGTATGCCGAATTACATACAGAATTTTATGTATAGAGAATTATATCGCTGCGGATAATATGAGATCAGTGATTACACTTGAAAATTAAGACTATACATAGTTAATGATTATAGGCAGGAATTTGAAGGTAATAACTGGGGACCAAGAATTTTATCCTATTCACTATGCCTATGCCTGTCCTGACAGATATGCATGATAAATTCATTTGAGAGGCACATCCCCTTCTGACGACATTTAGAAAATGAGGTGCCAGATCATCAAATATTAACTTCCTCATTTAATCATCACTCAGCATTAGGAGACCAAAAAGATGAGGAGCGATAGCGCTGCTCTCTCTCTTGCCCAGATAATGTTTCCATAAAAAGTATTTTTTTACTCTGCTTAACATCCAGTTCTCTCTCGAAATCTATAAGTTTCTATGGATTTTGTACTGGTTCTGCAATTGGATGTCAAATACGCGTTATTTTTAATCAAGGGTTATTTTTTTTTATAAATGCTATTATTGCGAAATTTGTTTCTAATTCATTTTTAAATACTTTGCAATAGTGGAACCTGATGGTCGAGTGACTAGCGCTCTGGCCCTCGGTACCACAGGTTCAAGTCCCGGGGGTGACATGGATGTTTGTAGGGGTTTGGAATCCACTTTAAACCGTAGGTCCTGGTCTAATAGGATCGTAGAGCGTTGAAGGGGTAGTGTTATTCTGCTTCCGTAGCATTTCTTCATCTCCCCTCCATGGGTAGTACTAAATGAGTAACAGCGGTGCAATCTTGCTTAGGGCATAAAGATTAATGTCTATGTATTGCCAGATGCATTAGAACAGCAACAACTTTGCAATAATAAATACAAATCAGTTTCAATCACCTACAGACATCACATCTTTCTTATATGGATGCATACAACAAATCACATTAATCAAATAGCACTCCAACTGGAAATTTTCATTAATAAAATTTGAAATTTAAGATATTTTATAACGTATTTGATTTAAGTTTAAGTGGTAATTTTTTTTTTTTTTTAGATTTTGTACGAATATTATGACCCAGGGCGATCTCATCATCTTTGCCGTCCTTCCTTTGCTCTCTCCTTGTTTTGCTTTTCCTCATCGAAATAACAGACCTTATCATTTTCGTAATAACTTGTTACGATCTCATTGTCTTCATGTGTATCTCATACTTATTTCATTTCTGTATACTTATTTTGTTGCTTACGTTACTATTTATTTAACTTTTTTCTTAACTCTTTTGATCTGAATTGCCTTGATTTAACTAACATTATCAGAATTCTGACCCACTTGTTTTATTCAGTTTTAGATTTCAACCGAAGTTATTGCTTATATAGGTAACACATGTCTTTGGCCTCCGCTTCTGGTAGACGGGCAATACATCCGGGTGTACTAACAGGCTGATGGTGGCCAACTCTTGAAACTTCATAGGATTCAAATGATGGATCTCTACTTCGGCGACTCCTTGTAGACGGGTAATGTATTCGGGTATACAAATAGGCTGATGGTGGCCAACTCTTGAAACTTCGTAGAATTCAAATGATGGATCTCTACTTCGGCTACTCCTGGTAGACGTACATTGTATTCGGGTGTACTAACAGGCTGATAGTGGCCAACCCTTGGAACTTCGCATGTTTCAAATGATGGATCTCTATTTCGGCGACTCAATGAAGGTCAACTAGGTGTAGACCTGGCATACATGATTGCAGACATCTCTTTCACTTGTTGGGCTCCATTGTGGACGATGCGGTATGGGACCTGAAATAATTTTGCCAATTTCATGCTTTCCTTTCCCTCTAAAACTACATTCTCAAACGTTGACCGAAATTCATTATTACCGGATCCCTTTGTTGCCTCTACCATATACCTCGGTGAAATAAGCTAAATATGAATGCTAGTCATTTTCTGTGAAATTTTAAATTTTGTCAGTTTTTGAAAGTGGCGTGACTAAATTGTCCCCTTTTGAGATTCAAAGAAAGGTTTACATGTCATCTCCGCCACATTAAATCTGAAAAAAAAGGGGGGATTAGATGTTCTTTTGATTGAGATTTACACACTGTCCCAGACAAAGACCTTTTTACTGGCAAACTACATATTGATAATTAAATTATTGTTTTGTCTCTCTATATATATTCCGTTTCGTCCGCCAAACTATATATTGTTCCCTGTCCTCTGCTGTGTTGTTCTTCACACTTTTTCCCTTAAAAGTATCGTCCATTTGAATTCATTTGATTAATTTTCAAGCTAACTTAAGAGCAGGACAATCTGACAAAAACAAACTTTTTTTTAAATATTGAGATGGATGAGGGAATGTATGGCAGAAACGTATCATGAAAAATAAGTTTTATGAAAGGGAAGGGTGATGAATCAAATCGGTGTACAGTGGTCAAGAAGGTGTAAAATAATCAAAAAGGGTTGACCTACCCTCGCAATGGCAACATTTTAGTTTGGTGATTCAATAGTTACGTCATAAAAAAGTTTCTTTACCCCTCGTTAAGAACGCATTAGGTGACTCAGTAGTTTTCACATAACTCAGTCTCAAAATGGGTTTTTCTTTTAAACTGTATGTGTTTGTGCACTCTTTCCGAGACTTAAAAGTTAGATACAGGAGAAAAAAATGCGATTTGGAGTGATGTTGAGCGGAAGACTTATGAATAACCAGTTTTACAAATTATTTAAGAACTTGGAAAAAATATTTGGAATTATTTCTGGAGAAGACAACTGAACTTTGATAAAAGAGGAATTTTTTTTTTATTTCCAATGACAAGGCAAGTACAAGTAAAAAAAATAATAATAATAACACGGCAAATTTAAAGGAATAAACATCCAAAAAATACAGAGATGACCGAAGTCATTGCCTTAAGAGTTCTCATGCACGCCAGTAAAGCGCTGTCTCCGAGTCGCCGTCAAGTACCGCACATCGTTGGAGGTGATCTCTGTTCATTGGGTCTGTTGAACCACATAGGGGGCAGCCAGGGTTCGAAAAGATTTTAATACGATGGAGATGTTCTGCTAGGCAGTCACGGACAGTCAGAAGTCGGAACTGGGCGACAGCATGTCGTCGCGGATTGCTGGGTAGTGTAAAAGATCTTCAGCTCCCCAACGCTTTGACTTAATCCCATTTTGAGTTTGTAACTTGTGGCCTTTAGTCATTATTTGACATATAATTTTATAAAATGGAGTGACAATGCCGAAGATCTCATTTGAAGTAGTCTTGAGGCTCTTTTTGTTAGACAATCGGCCTACTCGTTCCCAAAAGTGCCACAGTGCCCAAGTATCCACTAAAGTACCACCCGATTCATTTTTAAAATCAGTTCCCGCAAATGATGTCGACACTGGGAGATTTCCTCTGATGAGGGTGGCTTGGTTGAACTAATAGCCTGAATTGCGGCTCAGACGTGCAACGTAGACCCACCTCCTCGTTGGTGCACCTGGGCAACGTTCTTGTAACGGCAAAATGGAAGTAATAATTTCATTAACCTGAGAAATAATTTTTTTTCCCATAATAATGACTTTCAGAAAAGTATCTTGTTCAAGAGTAAATAAGTAATCATATTTGGCTAAACTATTCTGTTACATAAAATATAAGTGATACATAAAATGTGGGAGTAATAATTATGTAAATATTTAACTTTTTCTCTCTTTCAGCAACTTCGAGATCATTTCAGATTTTAACAACATTCTCACAAATTTTCAACCACCATGACTTTTTTTAAATATTTATCAGAATATTCCTTCATATTGCAGTTCCAGAAGGGTGGTCTTTTTTTTCAATCTAACTCATAAAATCGTTGAAAGCTACTCAATAATCACCTGTACTCACAAACATGTCTGAGCACGCACTTTCTATTGTCATGGAACCATTTTGGCAATCTTGAAATAGAGCGCGATGCATCTGTTGAGTTGCAGCAACTACCGAATAATTGCCTGTACGAGTGAATATGTCTGAGCATGCACGTTCTATTCCTAAAGAATCACTTTATCAAGGTCTCTTATTGTAAATCGACGGTTTGCAAGCACCAAATGTTTAAATTTTTCGGACGTGAGCTTCGTCGGTTGAGGTTGAGGGTCGACCAGAGGTATCTTCGTCTTCAACGCGTTCTCTGCTTTCTTTGAACTGTTTATACCACTTGTAAGCATTTCTTTCCGATATAGGAATGATCACCGAATGCATTCTGCAACATTCTTTAGGTTTCCGCAAACAAAATTGAATGCAAGTTCTTTGCTGAATTCATTCCAACATTTCAAAAATCGCCGGAATCTGTTTTAGCGTCACACGAAGCCAAGCGTAACTCAAACACTAATGAATATTTTGACGTGAAATTTCACACAGATGTCAGGGACAGTGCCAGTAACTTAAAAATGAAAAAAAAATGAAATTCCATTAGCCCCGTGAATTTTCAATTAAAAATTAGTCTTACTTTTTGGGCACAGTAGTAGAGACCTGATTTCTGTCTCGTAATTAGGATCTCAGTTCTCTCAGTTATTCCTGATAAGTAAGTAGAACTGAAAATTAGTTTACGCCTGCAATGAGCACGCTAATCCTATAAGTAAGAATGTCCTATCGTTTGTTTGGAGTATGCTAAGTGCTCCCACCCGATGGCATCCCTGAGAAGTTCGTTTTAGATTGCAGGAAGTCAATACATGAAAGTGGTTATCTCTTTTTAATATAATTAATATTTAGTAGATTAAATGACCATATAATGTCATTCATGCCCCTAAACTTTAAAAAAAAAGTTAATTAAGAGTGGCGAAAACCAGTATGGTATTTTAATCATTTGCTCTTATTAAAGTAATATATTATAAATAATCCTTGCTAAATAGTTCAAGAATATATTGCTTTAATACCGGACACTTTGATCTGTGGTCATTCACTATTAGAATGCTGGGATGTAGCAGGTTCATTGCTATCCAGTAAAAAATCTGCTAAACTTCTGCCACAGTTTGGTTTGTCGCTCTACGGTCATCTTGTGCACACGAGGGCTCAACAGACCGGGACCTACAGTTTAACGTGGGTTCCGAACCACTAACAAACATCCATGCCACCGCCAGGATTCGAACCTGAACCCTGTAGTACCAAAGGCTAGAGCGCTAGTCAATTGACATCATCCGCAATCCAAGAACTAGCACAGTAAAACTGACTTTGAAATGTAAATGTAGGTTCCGAAAATTGATAAATTTTGAAACTATCAGACCGGGATCAATCATACTAGACCAGGACCTATGGTTTAAAGTGAATTCCGAACCACTACAAACATCCATGGCTCCGCTTGGATGATGGAGCCTGTGGTACTAAAAGTTAACCTGCGGCCACAGTGTATTACCACAGTTTGATATACTATTAGAATTTTATTCAGGGTTAGGATTTTTCACCTTTCCTCTTCGAGTCTATTGGAGGGGGATGCTGTCGACCGAGTGGTTGGCGCTCGGTACCATAGGTTTCTGTCTCGAATTCCGGCGATGCCATAGATCTTTGTAGTGGTTCGGAATCCACTTTAATCTGTAGGTCCCGGTCTCGTATGACCGTAGAGGGTCACAGAGCCCAATCAGATTTCTTCTCACCCGCATCATTCCCAATCTGTAAAGGGGTAACTCAGCTCTAAGGACAGTGATGTGGTGTGGCGTAGTAGTAGTAGTCTACTGGAGGGATAATCCGGCTTATGTATTTAGAGTGCTGCTCTCCAATGTAGACACGATAGCTTAGTGTTTGGTTTTGCTTATTGGGTTTTGAACCGGATTGTCCAAGAGACTGTGGTCCTCTAAATCGAGAATATTGTTTCGAGAAACCACGATATTTATTTTAGATACACCATAAACAGCTATATGTAACTTCAGAAACAGATAAATTTACAATTTCAAAAATTATAATTTTGAAAGTTATAATTAAATATATTGTTATTGTTGTTGCTTATCCCCTTGATTTAGAATCCTAAACCAAGTCCAGTAGATCATGCTGCATCAATAGTTCGTAAACTGTCCTCCCCTCATTCAACAGTTGCCTCACAGAGGCACCAATACAATCTATGAGATGAGAGGGAGACGCGATGGTCGAACAATGACAAAGGGCATACGTCTTCTCGTCTCCATTGAAGGTCAAACTCTTAATGTGGCCAGTCCTTAGATTAAATATATATTAATACAATTCTTTATTTGTCCGAGATTTTTATTTTGTTAGAATACGAATATATATTCTACGCAAGATGCTATCTCGAAAACAAAAACTGTTAAACTAGAGGTTTACTGCTTGTGCCGGACGATTTGCTCACATTGTCACAAGCATTATCGGGGCTCTTCGTTTTTGAAAGCAGAGATCGCGACGGGTGGCTGCAGTGGATTCGAACCTCGATCCTCTTGCAGTCTAACTGCACAGGTTGAGAATGGCCACGAATTGATCAAGTTCGATAAAAGTTTTCACCGCCTTTCTGTAAAGCGGCATGATGATCCATCGGCTAGCTCTCTGGTCGTGGTACCACAGGCTTCAGGTTCTGAATCCTGGCGGTGGCAGGGATGTTTGTGAGTGGTTCGGAATCCACGTTTGTCATTGTGTTTGCCTGTTTAGTCATTGTGTGCACAAGCTGGCCGTAGAGCGACAAACCAAACCACAATCCGTGGTCGGACTGTACTGTAAGACCTTGCTTACAGTACACTTTCACTTATCCTCATCCAATTTTCTGCATATCCTCTGCGTACACGTACTTCAGCTTCAAAATATGGATTTTCTAGCTTCAGAATATGTGTTTTCTAGCTTCAGAATATAGTTTTCTAGTTTAAGGATGTGGGTTTTCTAGCTTCAGGATAAAGGTTTCTAGTTTCAGGATATCGGTTTTCTAGCTTCAGGATATGGTTTTTCTAGCATTAGGATATAAGTTTTGTAGCTGCATGATATGGATTTACTAGCTTCAAATATATAGATTTTCTAGTTTCAGGGTATGGTTTTTCTAACTTGCAGACATAGTTTTAACCAATCGGCTAGCTCTCTGGCCTTTGGTACCACAGGCTCTAGGTTCGAATCCTAGCGATGACATGGATGTTTGTTTGTGGTTCGGAATCCACTTTAAACAATATATCCCTGCCTGTTTAGTTCTCGTATGCATAAGATGACCTTAGAGCGACAAACTAGGATTCGATGACCGCATAAGATGACCGTAGAGCGACAAATAAACTAAAATGAACTACCCTTTTGTAAATCTGTTAGGTAGCTTCTTCGACAAAACCTATTTTTTATGAGAGAGAAAAACTTTTATAATACAACCATCACTGTTTTCGAAGCTTTTGCACACAAGTTAAAGAATGTAATTAAGTCAACCTCATTAAATTATTAATTATTTTCCTTAGCGAATGTCAATGTTTTTACCTCGGGAGGAAATATTGATTCTAAAGAGTTTTCAATTATTACGAACTTTTTTTTTCTCTGTTAAATTATCTTACCTGATAAAATTAACGACAATTTCATTTACACGTCAAAAGAAAAAAAAGAATAAGGTCTCCTTAAGATTGACAAGCAGAGGTCGGAGTCTTTTTAATAATTAGATTTTCTCTTGGAAAAACCTTTTATGTAAATACAGTTTTTTTTTAATAAGTTGCTGGGGTAATTTATTTTCAAACCTTTTCTCTGCGTTACATAACTATAATTAACACAATATTATTATAATGAACCTTAAGACAATACTTTTACTAAATAAAATTATTAATTACAAGCTATTCTAGATGTTTTTATTTTTTATTTTTTATTTTTGTTATATAGCTATGTTTAGTTTCAAACTTCATGTATTAAAAGTATCAATGGCATAAATTATTTCCAGTATAGTTTATATTTCGATGTTCTCCATTTTTGTAGGCAGAACTCCATTTGATATTCTATAGAATGCCTTTTTTTTTCTTTGTGGTACATTGTCGGCTTCGTGTTCTTCTTTGTGTGCCATGAACTTCCCGCAGACAGCCAAAATATATTTACAAATGCCACCAATATCTTCAAGTATCTTCAGTTCAAATTTGAACTAATTGTGACGAGTGTTTCTTTTTTTTACAGCATTTCGAAAGTGGGACATTAATTATAATCATCCTGTATATATACACTCAAGAGCCAAAACATTATGACCACCTGTCAATAACGAGTTGGATCACCTTTGGCGCACAACACAGCTTCAACCCGCCTTGGCATGAATGCCACAAGTCCTTGGTAGATGGCCGGAGACAGATTGTACCAGATGTTTAAGCAACGGTCACGCAAATCCGAGATATTGCGAATTGGTGGTCTTTGAACTCTGAGCTGCCGTCCCAGGACATCCCAAATGTGTTCTATCGGATTGATATCCGGTGAGTTAGGCGGCCAGGACATTAACTGGAATTCAGCATCATGTTCCTGGAACCACTCCAACGCAATTTTAGCCTTGTGACAAGGGGCGTTGTCCTGTTTGAACATTCCATTTCCAGCTGAAACAACCAGAGGCCATGTAAGGGTGCAACTGGTCCGCAATGATGTTCAGATACCCTGTAGCATTCATAGTCTGCTCTACGACAACCACGGGTCCCAGAGACTCCCAAGAGAACGTCCCCCAAAGCATACTACCGCCACCACCGACCTGTGTATGACCTACTGTACATTGAGGGAGCAACTGTTCACCTGGAAGACGGCGTATCCTGACACGGCCATCGGCGTGATGAATGACAAACCGTGATTCATCTGAACAGGCAATTCTCTCCCACTGATCCATGAACCAGTCACGATGTTCCCGGGCCCAGCGCAGGCGCAGTTGGCGATGACGCTTGGTCAGCAAAGGCACACGAGTGGGATGTTTGCTGCGTAGCCCCATATCCAACAGTGTCCGCTGAACAGTGTGCTCCGATACTATTCTACTTGGCCCTGCATTGTATTGGGCTGCCAGCTGAGCCACTGTCTGGCTCCGGTTTTGCTTCACCATGCGAGACAGTCTCCGACGACCTTTTTCTTTGATAGCGTGTGGACGTCCAACACCATGTCGTCTACTGCTGCTTTCACCGTCATTCATCCACTTTGCATAAGTACTAACAACTGTAGATCACGAACAACCCACGAGTCGTGCAGTTTCGGAAACACTTGTTCCGAGCCTTCGAACCATTACAATCTGCCCTCTATCAAAGTCGCTTAGATCCGCAGCCTTTCCCATCACACACAGAAGTTAAGTGAAAGAATGATTCTTCCGACTCTCCAGCAGCAGTTAAATACCACTTCCACCTGATCACGTGCCTTCCACGTCATCCAGGCGAGTTATATATATATACAGGGGGTTATCAAAATAATGGAAACACAATAGATTTATAAAGCATCCTTTATTAGTATGGTGTAGGACTGCCTATGGCATGCAATACAACTTGGATTCGCCTAGGAGTCGATTCATACAAGTGCTGAATGGTGTTTAGAGGAATATTGTACCATTCTTCATGCAGATATTGTAAAAATTCTGGGAGAGGTGCCGGTGGAGGATATCGACTCCGTATTGAACGCTCTAAAATATACCATAACGGTTCAATAATACTGAGGTCGGGTGACTGTGCGGTTCAAGGTAGATGTTTAACTTATCATCGTGTTCATCAAATCATGATTGGACAAGTCTCGCTGCTTGGATGGGTGCATTATCATCTTGGAAAATTTCATCTACTGCAGGAAACAATGTTTGCATCACAGAATGGACCTGGTCAGCTAAAAATTCTCTATACTCCTCCTCAGTTATCCTTCCTTTCAGGGTTATGATTGGTCCAGCAAAACCCACGCCACGGCTGCCTATATTATGACAGATCCATCTCCATGCTTGACAGTTGGATGGAGACAATCACTATCATACGCTTGTACATGTGTCCTCCAAACGTACACCCGTCCTATTGTAGGGAAAAGTGTGAAAGATGATTCGTCAGACCATATTACTTTCTTCCACTTATCAATCGACCAGGTTTTGTGAGTGTGGCACCACTGTAAACGACGTTTGGCATTAACAACTGTTACAAGTGGCTCGGGAATTGCTGCTCTGGCGTAAATGTCCTGTTTATGAAGGTGCCTTCTAACTGTAATAATTGACACTGGAGAATCCAGATGCTGTTGAGCTCTGCGGTCACTTTGGCTGCAGTTGTTCGCTTTTGAGACATCATAATCCGCTTCAACACCCGTCGATCTCTTTCACTGAGCTTCTCTTTCCGTCCACTCTTTTGCTTTGCCACGCTGTGTGTATTCTGTCATGACTTTAGACACCGTATCTCTAGAAACACCTAAAAGTTGGAATGTTTCGGTTACACGAGCTCCAGCTAGACGGGCTCCTACAATTTGGCCTTTTCGAAAATCTGAAATCTTTTTGAAAATTTGACGAGTTTGAAATAAATCCAAGACTTAAAGAACTTCAATAAAGCTACCACATACTACCAGAATATATGCATTTCTATTTTAAAAAAACTGGCAGCTATTATTATATTTTAATGCTTACGAAGCGCATTCAAAAATGTCATTTTTATTCTCAGGTGTTTCCATTATTTTGATAACTCCCAGTATATACAGATATGACCAATTTTATGGGGTTTTTTGTTGCAGCATGGCTGGTTATATATTGTTTTTTTTTCCTTTATGAATATTCAATTTTTCAATGTGTTGAAAGAAAGGAACAAATCAAGAAGTCAACATTCAAGTTAACAAGAAAAAGTATAAAAATTATTTATACTTTAAATATAAAAACTATATATAATCCATATTTAAACCCTAGTTTATATTGAATTCAATTTGAAATTTCATATTTAAAATTTAATGCATAGCTGGGTAATATATGGTAATTAAAATGAATTCAATCACATAAATGTGTTTGTAATAAGTTAAAGTAACACAAAGATTAAATTAACAAAATGATGTAGTTTGTTCATCATTTATAGAGTCATCATTTTATAGTTCATCATTTTAAGACCTGAAACAAATTTTCACCCACGTGTTATTTGAGTTTTGTCTGTTTTTCATTTTTGCCTACGTCATACAATTCATCCCAAAAGATGAAATTTGTTTATCTGTTTTTATTTTATATATGTTTTTATTTTTATTTTATAACAAAAAACAAAATATCTACGAACTCAAATAAATTCTGTTTAATATTATCTGTGTTTCAATTTCCAAGAATAAAATAAAAATAAATAAACTTCTTTCGAATAAACATTCAATAATTTTTTAATTAAACATTTTTATTAGCTATAAATAATTTTTTCTGACAAATTTGGTTTTTAAATATCTCTATTTATGAGAACATTAGTCTGATATTTTATTTGAATAATCTTTTTTTCTTTCAATTACGCCAGCGTTCCAAACTAAATCACGTAAAATGAAACGTTTCAGTTTTTTAAATTTTTTAACAGCAGAATAAAATTAAAAGGTGTTTAAAATAATTGCAAATAAAAATAATTTCGTTAACTGAAGCAATTTATTTATATTCTCATTGTTAAAAAAAATGTTGATTATTTTATTAATTTTGCTTTTCTTTCAGAACATCTTCATAAGAATTTTGATGATTTCTGCTTAATGCCATCTCCATATTATTTCTTTAAATCAATTTCAAAAAAGTTTTAAAATTATATTTCTTAATGAACAATTAATGTTTTACATTTTTTTTCATTAAAAAATAGCTTTCATTTCATAAAATATGCTTTCAGAATATTCAAATTACTTTATTTACTAAAATTTAGTTCTAACAATAAGCTGGGAAAATTTTGAAGATTTGTTTTCAAGATGCAAAGAATATTTCAGAATTTTAATAAATTCTAAGATAGTCTGCATTCTATTTTACTAAACGAAAACGATAATAGCTTTTCATTTGCTGCCACAAAAAAAAATGTAAAGCTTTCTAGAGTCAAACTATTTATAAAATAAGTAATTTAAAACTATATTAAGTATTTTATTTAATTTTTAAATAATAATAACATTTGTTATTTATTATAAAATTGTTTTAACAATTTAATTTTTTTTTGTTTGGAATGGTATTTTAAATGCAAAGAATATTTAAGAATTTTAATAAATTCTAAGATCGTCAGCATTCTATTTTACCAAATGAAAACGATAATAGCTTTTCATTGCTTATTTATAAAATAAATAATTTAAAATTATATTAAGTTATTTAATTAATTTTTAAATAATAATAACATTTTTTTATTTATTGTAAAATTGTATTAACATTGTTAATCTTTATTTTTGTTTGCAATGCTGTTATAAATGCAAAGAATACTTAAAAGTTTAAGATCGTCTGCATTCTGTTTTACTAAGCGAAAACGATATAAATTCGTAAAGAATTCTTTTATAACTTCGGATATTATTAAAAGAAAAGAGAGAATTTGAACTGAATGGCTAAAATAGACTTTTAGACTTTTCGAATATCTTTTTAAGTTGTGAACTGTGATATTCCATACTGTACTATTCCATTCGAATGCGTTGTCATCCCAGGAAATTCGGGTCGATACTCCAGCAGACTTCCAGCCAGTTTTCACAGAGTTTTGGCGAGGCATTGGATCGCATAAAATCGTGCCAAGGCCCCGTTGATACAGCGTCAGGATTCGGCCGCCAATAGCTGCTGCTACCGAAACAGAGACAACTCAGTGGTGTTTCTGCAAACCGTGCCAGAGAGTTTAAACCAAGGTACTTGCGAATAAACGCCAAGTCATATTTTTCTATTCTGAAAAAAAAAAAAAAAAATTCCACCACGTGTTGACAGTTTAGGTATTTCCTTCCAACTTCGCAGTATCTTATTCCGTTGCATGGTTGGATCTCAGTGATTCTCATCCACGAAGAATGTCGTGTAAAAGTGAGTAAAAATTCCCATCTTGTTTTATCCTTCCCACTGTTGATTTTTCAGCTAAAGGTCAAAGGTCACCGGACGAAAAATGCCGGTGGTCTTCTGCCCGGCACATTCCGGTATTTCTCGTTCAAGAATTATTTTTACGTTCTCATCTCCAGAATTTTTTAAAAACGAAAAAAAAAAAAAATGTTTTTAAATCGGTTAATTAGTTAAAAAAAATATCTATGGATAATATTCATTTTAATGGTAGAGGAATTTAAAAAATTCGAAAAAAATTTTAATTACGAGCATAATATTTTCTGGAGAAGAAGAAAAAACAAAACATTAAACTAATATTGTTTATTTAAAATGGTTTAATCAACTTTTGCAGATTCATATTTTTAAAAATGTGTTAAAATATATTGCAATATGAGATTCTTATAAATTTTTAAAATTTATTATCTGGAATACAAATATTTTTACATTATTTTTATTTGGAATACAAATATTTAAAAATTATTCTTATTAGGAAAACAAATATTTTTAAATTATTTTTATTTGAAATACAAATATTTTTACATTATTCTCATTTGGAATGTAAATATTAAAAAAATTATTCTTATTTTGAATGCAAATATGTAAGAATTATTCTTGTTTGGAATACAGGTATTTAAAAATTATTCTTATTAGGAATACAAATAATTTTTAAATTATTTTTATTTGAAATAAAAATATTTTTACATTATTTTTATTTGGAATAAAAATATTTAAAAATTATTCTTATTTGGAATGCAAATATTTAAAAATTATTCTTATTTGGATTGCACTATTTTTATTTAAATGAACCGTATGTTATGTAGTACTCGCTTATAAATACATTAATGTTATGTGAGTGGTGTACAGAAAATATTGTTTTTAAATGTACAGTTTCCGCAAATTGCATAAATTTAGTTTAAAGGATTTCGTTAAAAAGCGTTTCAAAAATAATAAATAATAATTTATAGATTATATAAAAATAATGTATAAAATATTTAAAAAATTATGCATTTATTTTAACAAATATTTCGGTATCTTTTTTTTTTTTTTTTTTTTTTTTTTTGTTTACTTTCCTTCTTACAATTTATTGAATAATGATATTTTTATTGTTGCTTGAACATTACTTTAACTTCAAATGTATAACTTAAATTACTACATGTCATTGATTTTCGATTAAATAAAAGTGATTTGCTTCCATTATATTTATTAATTAAGAATTGTACTGTCAAGACTAATTAAAATATTATCATGACATGTTAATTATACCAGTCATTGTAAATTAACAGTGACATACTTTAAACATGCCTATATATATATATATTTATATATATAATAGCTTATATTTCTCATTAAAATTTTAAAATCTATTTTTATTAAAATGCAAATTAAATATTAAAATGTCAAGTTTGTGCCATGGGAATAAAATTTTTATAAATTAAGAAACAAATTTTAACTTGAAAACAAAAAATATATGAAAGTTTTTTAAAAAAATAGGATTTATGTATATTTGCAAAAATTAAAATTGTTAAATCCTTTCTTTTTAACTAGAAATTGATTTTTATTAGCTGAATGTATAATTACTATACGAATTTTCTTTTTTTTATGCCCTTGTATTAATTATTCTTATGTTCTTGTATTATAATGTATAATTTCTAATCATACATGCAATTAGAGAGAAAATCTACTATTTTCCTCTATACATTGACCTCTTGTTTAAAACATGCCAACTTTATTTCATCAATTACTACCAACTTTAAAGAATGCTTTCAAAAAATATCTGCTTTTGAATTTTTTTATTATATACTTATGTGGTTTCCTTTTCTGCAACTTATTAGAGTGATATTGAATCGTTTTTATATTTTATAATTAATAAAGAGTTTTTGTATTGCATGGCATGCATACAAAATATGATAGTCAGAGAATAATTAATCACGTTACTTTATTACATAAAAATATAGAAAAGACAAAGATTCGAAGATAAAATATCTTTGTTAACTAGCAAAAGTTAATAAATTTCAATATGAGGTCGCTGAGTTGCTTGCAGCAAGTACATCAAGCGACACATAATTCCATATTAATTGTTAAATATCTGATGAGTTATACAATTCCAATGAGTTATGAGATCGCTTAATTTCTCGCAATATATGTAAGCGATACTCGATTCCATATCATGTTTTGACAAGCATCTGAAGAGTTATCAGATTGTTGAGTGTCTATAAGTTTGTGGTTGTTTGTAGTACATCCAAGCGATACTTGATTCCATATTATATATTTACAAGCATATGAGAAGTTATAGAATTTCGATGAATTAATGGGTTGTTTATTTCAGGAGTGGCCAGCCCAAGTGATCTTGCTGGCCACTTTAAAATGCATCTCACGGGCTCTCTCCGCGGGCCGTATATAAAATTATGCATTCCCATTTAACCTATAGACATTTTTTTGGAGTGAAAAAGTGAAACATAATGAGTTATTATTGTGTTCACTATTATACTTACATGCAAACAGGGATAATATAATAATAAGGATACTAAACGCACATTGTAAAGAAATAACACTAAAAATGAAATATAAGAAATATATAAATATAAATTAAATAAAAAAATGAAATATTTATTTTTCTAGTGCGATATGTGTTTCTTCACTCCTCAATTTCGGTATTTGCACATCGTAATGAGTGTTGCAGATTAGAGTCCGTTATGTCAATTTCATTTTCGAAAAAAAAAAAACGATTCGCAGGTGTAAATGAAACCCAAAGCGCTAACAACTTTTTGTGCCAGTTTTTTTCAAATTGGAAAATTTCTCTTTTGTGACGTAAGTGTTATAAAAATCTATATTTTTTGTTTCTGATGTTTCAAAAATGTGCTTTAATTCAGTATTGCATTGTAAGTCAGCCAGTTTCATTTGGAGATATTCTGGGACCGACTTCGATTTCGACATGAAAGGGAGATGAATATATTTCAAAAAAAAATTTTTTTTTGTATTTTTCTCATAATTTCACAATTAATTTTAGAATATGGGGATGCACACATAATGCATTTTTTTAATACATTGGTTTTCACTACTTTGGCCATTATAAAATAAATATATTTTGTAAAAGTGGGATAAATCTCACGTGCCGGAAAAATGTTCAAGGCGAGCCCCGTGTTGGCCACCCCGGGTTTAATTGCTTGTAGTACATCCAAGCGATACTTGATTCCATATTATATATAAACAAGCATCTAAGAAATTATAGAATTTCGATGAGTTAAGTGATTACTCAGTTTCTTAAAGCACATGCAAGTGATATTTGATTCTATATCGTACACTGACAAGCATCTAATGAACTATAGAATTTCAATGAGTTATGGGATTGCTTGGTTTCTTAAAATACATACAGGGGATATTTGATTCCCTATAATATACTAACAAGAATCTGAAGAATTCTAAATGGATAATTTCAGATTTATTTGCATTAGATTTTTTCATATGTTCTAATTATATGAAGCTATAATATAATATGTAAGAGTTAAAGCAGCATATCACAGTTGCTATTCTTTGGATATTATTCAATACATGGCATGCAATAGAGTATCACTTTGACGTGCTACAAGCTATCAAGTTATCTCCCCTCTAAACTAATTAACTTTTGCAGTTGCATTGAAAGTTAGTAAATATATTTTATTCCTTTTTTTTTTCCCCTTCCAATTTGAATTTACATAATTGTGAAATGTATCCAATATTTCTCGGATACTTTATATACTAAAAGTCATTATCACTTGCAAACATAATTTTATGTTAGACTGCTGAAGATTACGCGATTTTGTCTATGACAAGCAAAACCAATAATTGTGGTGGAAAAAAACAAAATTGCGTTTTTAAACTTAAAATGTGTAAATGTTTGAAACATAGCAAAAAAATGTAATGTAATTTAAAATATTTTGGATATTTTTTGTAGAAGTAATTTAGTAAAAAAAAAAAAGATGAGATGGTTTAAAGCAGGGGTGGCCAACCCGTGCCTAACCCCGCCTTGAATATTTTTTCTGTCCGTGAGATATATCACACTTTTACAAAATATATTTATTTTATAATGGCAATAGCGAAAACCAATGTATTAAAAAATACATTATGTGTTCATCGAAAAATATTCAAAATTCTATATTCTATGTTCAAAAATTAACTGTCAAAATTATGAGATAAAATTAACTTTGATTTTAAAATAATATTCTTGCAACTATATGTCAGATATTGTATGTTTTATTTATGAGTTTGCGGAATAATTAAATTATATTCTGTAAACTCATGATGCGCGCGCATCTTGGAACATCTAATATAACAGGTTCTATGTTTCATTTTAAGTGACCTCAGTGACGCAGTGACCATCCCTAGTTGATTGGTTGATTGTTTTTAGTAGAGTCCCAGTTTCAAGTGAAAATTTGCTTTTTTGGTTTCTTTTAAAATAAAAATTTTTGAACGATTTCATTTCTTTTTATTTAATTTATATTTTTATATTTCATTTTTAGTGTTATATATTTCTTTACAATGTGTGTTTAGTATCATTATTATTATATTTTCTATGTTTACTTGTAAGTATAATAGTAAACATAATAATAATTACTCATTATGTTTCAATTTTTCACTCCAAAAAAATGTCTATGGGTCTAAATCTAATAGGGGGATATATAATTTTATATGCTGCCAGCGGAGTTAGGATGCATTTCGAAAGTGGCCCGCAAGATAATTTTTGTTGGAATGAACTAATGCAAGTTGAAAAATTTTTGTAATGTAATGATATAGTTAAATCAAATTTTATTTTATTTGCTATTTATTTGATATATAAATCAAACAAGGCATTCAAAAACTTCTGAAAGCGGTATGTGCTTACTGTAATTTAACCGCAGGACATACGAAAAATAGTTTCAAAAAAATATTTAGCATAAATGCGTATTATTTATTTACATAGATGACAATATGCTGCAAAAGAGAATAAAGAATTTGAATATTAATTTTTGTTTCAATATTTTAGTATTTGGATTCAAATTTTTGGTAAACATTCGCAAAAGTCATGAATCATACGATTTTTATTTATTGATTGATTTGTTTGTAATGTATGTATTTTTTTTTTTTTATAATTTTCTTGCGTATACACATTTAAAAAAGTATTTTTTAGCATATATATGTTGGTACAAACGGTATTGGTTCGTTTTTTAATATATCATCAAGAAAAAACTTTATTTATTTTATTATTTTTAAATAGAAAATGTTATGTTCTAATGCAGAAATACCGCTGTTACACCACCACTGTTACTCATTTAGCACTACCCAGAAGGCACGTGTAGCTTGAAGATATGCTACGGACGCGAGTAGCATTACCCCCACAACGCTCTACTGTCAAGCGAGTAAACAATTAAACAGTATATTAAACAACTTTTAAAACCATGGTCCTGAATGGCCGAGTGTCTAGCGCTCTGGCGCTCGGTACCACAGGTTTAGGGTGCGAGTCCCGGCGGTGCCATGGATGTTTGTAGCGGTTCGGAATCCTCTTTAAGCCGTAGGTCCCGGTCCAACAGGATCGCAGAGCGTTGCAGGGGTATTGCTATACCGCATCCGTAGCTTATCTTGAACCTACACGCAGCTCCTGGGTAGTGCTAAGTGAGTAACGTCTGTGCAGCGTTTGCCTTAAGGCATCCAAGACAATTGTATAAGTGTTTGCCAGCTGCGTTAGAACAAAAAAAAAACTTTTAAAATCATTCAGTTACAAAATCTATTACGGAAAAAAGACTTCACCCTATCCCTCCGGTATAACTCCAGTTATTATTGTGTTGAAGTAAAGACTAATAAAAAAATAAAGATAGAGATTCATTTGCATACCGCTACAATGTCTTCCGAAAACCGACTGAATATTAATGTTTTCGCATGAAAAATAACTTGCCCTTGCCTCTACGGAAGCCAACTCCTGCAATGCGACTCGGTAAAAGGCGAGAGGTCATATGGCCTTTTCATTGTTGTGGCCGATCATCTGGGCGGAAAATTTATGCGGTGTTCTTCCCGAAACAGAACTTGATCCTACTCAAATAGACAAAAGGTCCCCCCCCCTTTCTACTTGTTGTAATTGGCCAACAACGAGAAACATGGCAAGAAATTTTATATCGGAACGAAAAACAATTGCATCTCGTGAGAAGTTTGCTTTAGATCTGGATCAGGGGTGGCCAACCCAAATGATCTTGCGGCCACTTTGGAAATGCATCCTAACTCCGCGGGCCGCATATAGATATATATGTCCCTCTATTAGATTCAGACACACTATAGACATTTTTTTGGAGTGAAAAATTGAAACATAACGAGTTGTTATTTTTGTAATTACTGATGGCCGAGTGACTAGCGCTCTGGTGTTCGGTACCACAAGTTCGAGTCAGGACGGTGATATGGACGCTTGTAGTTATTCTTACACGTAAACGATAACATAATGATAATGATATTACACGCACATTCTAAGAAAATATCGAACACTAAAAATGAACTATAAAAATATATAACACTAAAAATATAAAAATATATAACACTAAAAATGAACTATAAAAATATATAACACTAAAAATATAAAAATATATAACACTAAAAATGAAATAAAAAAAAGGAAATCCTTAAAAAATATTTATTTTACTAGTGCGATAGTTGTTTCTCCTCTATCGTATATGATCGCGATTACTATTATATCACTATCGCGATTAGCTTTTGCAAATCGATCTCAATTTGGGTATTTGCACATCGTAATGGCCGTTGCAAGTTAGCTTCATTTATGTTTGAGCGTGTTTTGTGTTGGGTCAATTACATTTTCGAAAAAAACGATTCGCAGGTGTAAGTTGAACCAAAAGCGCTAACAACTTCAACTAAGAATCTGGTTTGCTCTCCTATCAACAATCAACTGTGCGTATCTAGGGATGGTCACTGCGTCACTGAGGTCATTTAAAGTGAAACATAGAACCTGTTATATTAGATGTTCCAAGATGCAAGCCATCATGAGTTGGCAGAATATAATTTAATTATTCTGCTAACTCATAACTATAACTCATCAATAAAATAGGCAACATCCGTCCTATGCTAGCAAGAATATTATTTTAAAATCAAAGTTAAATTTTTCTCATCATTTCGACAGTTCATTTTTGAATATAGGGATGCACTTAACGACCGAGACCGGCGACGTCTGCAAAGAGCCGTAAATTCTAATAGACAAGCAACACTGCGTCAAATAACCTCAGAAATCAATGTGGGACGTACAAGGGACTTGTTTGTTAGAACTGTGCGGAGAAAGTTGGCTTTCTTGGGCTATTCCAGCAGAAGACCGACTCGAGTGCCTTTACTGACAGAACGACATCGCTAGCAGCAACTCTCGTGGATGTCCCTAGATGAATGGAAAACCGTGGCCTGGTCCGATGAGTCACGATTTCAGTTGGTAAGAGCTGATGGTAGGGTTCGAGTGTGGCGCAGACCCCACGAAGCCATGGACCCAAACTGTCAGCAAGGCACTGTTCAAGCTGGTGGTGGCTCCGTAATGGTGTGGGCTGTTTTTTCATGCCATGGACTTGGTCCTCTGGTGCGACTGGACCGAACATTGACTGGAAATGCTTATGTTCAGCTACTTGGAGATCACTTGCAGCCATTCATGGACTTCATGTACCCAAACAATGATGGTATTTTTATGGATGACAATGCGCCATGTCACCGGGCCACAACTGTTCGCGATTGGTTTGAAGAACATTCTGGACAATTCCAACGAATGATCTGGCCACCTAGATCGCCCGACATGAATCCCATCGAGCATTTATGGGACATCATCGAGAGGTCTGTTCGTGCCCAAAATCCTGCACCATCAACGCTTTCACAATTATGGACGTCTATCGAGACAGAATGGCTCAATATTCCTGCAGAAGACTTCCAACGACTTGTTGAGTCCATGCCACGTCGAGTTGCTGCACTTCGCCGGGCGAAAGGAGGGCCGACACGATATTAAGAGGTATCCCATGACTTTTGTCACTTCAGTGTATATATATATTTATTAGAAACTTGGTGAACAACATATTTGTAATGTTTTACAAAATTCTTGTGTTATAAAACTCTATATATATATATATATATATATATATATATTAATCTCGAAGTTTGAATGTTAATTTCCGGAATGATAAATTTTTTGCTTTTCACGTAAGTATAGTGAATAATTGATTATTATTATTTTATTAAGTCTTACATGAGACTGAAACTAGGCGCATAGATTCGATTCATCGCTCTACGGTAATTTTGTGCACACTTTGGGCTAATGAGACCGGGACCTACAGTTTAACGTATATTCTGAACAACGAGCAAACATCCATTCCACTTCCAGGATTCGAACCTGAAGCCTGTGGTAGAAACGCCAGAATGCTAGCCAATTGGCCTTCAGGCCGCAGTGCCACATAAGCAGTTGCGGTGATAAGCAATATTCAGGAAATTAATTTAAATATTTTATTAAAATTAAGATTTGTAATAAAATATTCAAAAAATAAAATTTTCAATCTTGTCTACAAATTAAATAAAAAGGGTAAAAAAAAAAAAATTTAAAAAAATCAAAATTAGTTATACTAACAAACAATGATTTATTTTTTTTACAATTGAACTAAACTGAATAAAAAAATTTTACTTTTTTCTGAAAAGATTTTCAGCGACTTAATTTAATAAAAAAAATAATTTCTGTTAACTAAACTAAAGTATGTTAAGTTTATAATATGAAATACCAAAAAATTCTGTTGTTGTTCTAATGCAGCTGGCAATACAGAGACAAGGCTATTTTTTTATGCCATAAGCAAAGGCTGCACCGCTGTTACTCATTTAGCACTGCCCAGGGCAACGTGCAGCTTGAAGATGGGCTACGGACGCGAGTAACACCCTCCCGCAACGCTCTACGATCCTATTAGACCGGGAGCTACTGCTTAAATTGGATTGCGAACTACTACAAACATCCATGGCGCCGCCGAGTCTCGAACCAAAAACCTGTGGTACCAAGAGCCCGAGTGCTAGCCACTCGATCATCAGGGGCCTTTCCCCAAATTTATTTTTCAAGCTAAAACCCATTTTTTTCAACTTCAACTTATTGATTGTTTCTTATGAAATTATCGACTTATTTATTATCACTTAAATGGGATCTGAATGTCCGAGTGTCTAGCGCTCAGTGAATCGGGTTCGAGTTTCGGCGGTACCATGGATATTTGCAGTGGTTCGGAATCCACTTTAAACAGGATAACAGGATCTTTCTAACAGGATCGTAGAGCGTTGCGGAGAAATTGTTATTCCGCGTCCGTATCTTATCCTCAAGTTACACGCACCTCCTGGGTAGTGCTAAGTAACGTCGGTGCAACGCTGGTGTTAAAGCATCCAAAACTAATGTTTGCCAGCTGCATTAGAACACACACACAAAAAAAATATCACTTGATTTTAAATATTTTTTTCCATTTCTTAGTTGAATTTATTTTAAACTCAAAGCACGTGCTTGGAATAAAAGATCTAAAAAATCAACAAACAATCAAAATAATTTTTTCACTCAACAAACAAAAGGATTCGAAATATTTACGTCAAATAACTTCTGTTATACTAAACTGTGCGATCCATTTGCAGTCAACAAGATAATAGAAAATTATAACTCTGTGAATATGATCGGTTGAAACGTGGCTTTCTTTGAACTTTTATTAAGAACGAAATATTTTTTCTTAGGGAAGGTTTATGAGTCGCAAGATTGTCCTTAGACTGTACGTTAGAAAAAAAAGTCACGCTATTACATGACTACTTAAAAAAGCGGGGCGAAGAAAAAAAACCTATAGCGATTGTTTGTTTTTCCAGAAGCTACTTTCTCATCTCTTTGATTTTATTATATAGATGCGAGAGAACTTACTAATTCAGCTAATTATGCTAACTAATTCAGAAAAGACAAAAATAATAACGGAAATCAACAATGAGAGAGAAACACGAAAAACGAAATACTGTAAGTTAAACAAAATACAACCCCCAAAAAAAAGACCTGATGGCCGAGTGGCTAGGTTCTGCCCCTCGGTACCACAGGTTTTCATATTCGAATCCCGGGGGTGCCGTAGTGGTTTGTAGTGGTTCGAAATCCGCTTTAAACTGTACGTCCCGGTCTCATATGACTATTGGGCGTTGGGCGTAGGGCTGACAACCCTACTCCATAAAAATAGAACTTCTGCTGTTTCGACGTCTGCCTATTGTCTATCTGCCAATAGGCAGACGGCCTTCGTCCAACATGGAATGTAGTGCCCGGGTTTGGTTTGGTTTGTCGCTCTACGGTCACTCCGTGTTCGTAGCTTATCTTAAAGCTGCACGCACCTCCTGGGTAATGCTAAGTGAGTAACGTCTGTGCAGCGCTTGCTTTGAGGCATAAAAGACAACTGTTTAAGTGTTTGCCAGCTGCATTAGAAAAAAAGAATGATGATTCATCCAATTAATGCCGTTATGCAAATTAGTTTATTAATTGACATCAATTATAATTGTATGAAAATTATTTTATATAACTGGAATTAATTTTAATAAATAAGAATAAGATAAGATTTTTTTGCATGTATTTCAATGTTCTTTTTTCCATCACATTGTCGAAATATCAAAACAGAAAACCCTGATATAATGACAAGTGTTTTGCTCTATTTGTAATAGATGCAGTCACTGTTATCGGAAATGAGAAGATTCGATGGTGATTGTGTTAAAGTGCATAAGTGACTCACAGCTGCAGTTGGTCGATATTTGTTGGAAGTTTTCTCCCATGCAACAATGCTTAGCAATTACTCCTAAAAGTCCTCCCAGAAGGCAATTCCTCTCTTAATCACCTGTTATTGGCTAATTATAAAAAACCATTAAAATTAAAACCATTCATTTTAAATTCTTATATTAATTTAGTAAGAATTTAGAATGAAAACATTTCAAACATAAATAAGTTTTTTTAATAATAAAAATGAACAATAATTATTTGTTTGATATAGAAATTATATGTAGCAATTCTATCATTTAAACTTTTATTAGTTATTATCGATAATGCTGTTTATTAAATTCCTTCTATTAGCTCATACTCTCCCTATATATATCTTGTTCAAATTTTCAATCGTTCATAAAATACATTTTATTCATCCCCTAAAGTTTAAATACATTCTTTTAAACTTGTAGTGGATGACACTAGATGTTAATACAGTTTTTTTTTCAAATATTAATTCATTCATTAAATTTAATTAATTAGTTTTTTAGTTTTATATGGGAGAAATATTCATATATTCACGCTGCTCTTTCTTCTCATTTGCTCATCATTAATTAATTAATAATTAGTTAATAATCTCTTTTTTCTCATAACTAATTATTAATTAATTAATGATCATTAATTATTTTATTCATTAAATTATAAATTATTTTATTCATTTAATTATTAATTATTATTCTTTTATTATCAAATATTTTTATTATTCATTTAATATATATTATTCAATTTTTAAAACAATGTAACTACAAATTGGCAATAATATAAAAAATCGTCTGATTTTAATTTAGCTTATTTTTCTGGATATTATTATTCTCAATTTTTTACATTTGAAACGATCGTGCTTGAGTATTCTTGGTAATGTATTCTATATTTTTTCATTTTAAATGATCAAAAAGTTTTTAATTAAATTTGAAATATAGCCTAATATATTATCTTTTATTATTTTCGTCGTATGTATTTGCTTTTATTATATTTGCTTTTATTATATTTGCTTTTATTATTTTTGCTTTTATTATTTTGCTGTAATTCGAGATTGCTGTTCTTTTTTTTTTTTTTTAAATTCCTTCTATCAGCTCACACTCTCCCTATATATATCTTGTTCAAATTTTCAATCGTTAATAAAACACTTTTTATTCAACCACTCAAGTTCAAATACATTTTTTTGAACTTGTAGTGGATGACACTTGATTTTAATACAGTTTTTTCAAATATTCATTCATTAATTAAATTTAATTATTTAATTAAAAAATTTTTTAGATTTAAGTTGCATGTATTTCCCAATAGAGGGCTCCGGATAAATTTAAAAAAATGAATGAAAATTATTTATAAAGGACTTCCTGCAATATAGAAAGAAAAAAAATAGAAGGAATTGACTTTAAAAATTTTTTTTTTATATTTCTTGTTATAAATAATGTAAGTATTTTACAGCGATTGGTAGATTAATAAATCTTAATTAATACCTTAATATTAATATCTTAATATTAATAAATCTTAATTAATACTTTAATATTAATAAAACTTAATATGTTGATACTTCTAGTTTTATAAGAAAAAAATAACAATAGTATTTCGCCGTGTACCATCACAATTTGAGACGATGTAGGGCACTAATAGATCCTCAATTCATCCTCTTCAAAACCTTATAGGGAACTTTTATTTAGCTTTTTGAAGGTTTATAAAAAATATATATAACTGTGTCATAAATTTTGCCTGATTAAAAGTTAGACCAAAATGCATTAGCAATAAAAGCAGATGCACTTTTAAATAGATTGAATTTCCTGGTTAAAACAGGGGTGGCCAACCAAAAAGATCTTGCGGGCCACTTTGGAAATGCATCATGACTCCACGGACCGCATATAAAATTCTATATCACCACATTAGATTCAGACCCATTATAGACATTTTTTTTGAAGTGAAAAGTTATTATTATTAAATTTACTATTATTCTGACATGTAAATATAGATAATATAATAATAATGATACTAAACGCACAACTTCGCTTATCTAGGAATGGTCATTGCGTCACTGAGGTTATTTAAAGTGTAACATACTATAGAATCTGATATATTAGATATTAATAGATGCTCGAGCATCAGGAGTTCGCATAATATAATTTAATCATTCTGTGAACTTATAACTGTAAACTCATAAATAAAACAGGCAATGTCCGTCATATATTCGTAACAATATTGTTTTGAAATCAAAGTTTATTTTTTTTCATCATTTCGACAGTTAATTTTTGAATAGACGGATGCACACACAATTTATTTTCTTTTAATATATTGGTTTCACTACTATGGGCATTATAAAATAAATATATTTTATAAAAGTGTGATAAATCACACTGGCCGGAAAAATATCAAGGCTCGCTTGTTGGCCACCCTTGAGTTAAAAGTTAGACCAAAATGGATTAGCAATAAAAGCAGGCAAATAATGGATTGATTAATATTTTTAAAGAATCGGATAATATTATTATCGAATAATATTTTTAATATTAAATGGATCGAATAATATTTCTTCGGCGAATAACAAATTTTGGAAGAAATATTTTTCATCATGCTTATCAATAAATTATCAATAAGTTTCATCACACTTTGACGCTTTTAAAATTCACGAATAATTTCTCCCTTACCATAAAACCAGATTATTCCCAAATTAGTATAGTAACAAAAATAACATTGCTGTTATTATTAAACTTAGTTTTTCACTGGTGAAACCACAAAATCGAATCTCATTATCTTTTCCCGCAAAGCCACCTAAAGGAAAGAATAAAAGGAAAAAGATTCACCATTCTTTCCCTTTCCCTCTCATGATTTATGACTATTTCGTGATGAAAAATCCACGGTTCATGCTCTTGCCTTAATCCAAAGTAACTCTTTCTCGTTGACAAGTCCTGTCTGGGTCCAAGACGAGCTTTCTATCTATGGATGCCGCCCCCATAGAGCAGGGGGCTAATTTTATGTGGATTAATCCATCTTCTACATTCTTTTTCTTTTCTCTTTTTTGACCCATTAGTCTTTCATAAAATGCGTCTTCTCACTCATGGGGGGGATACATGTATTTGTGTTCCTTCGCGCTAGTTTGCCAACATAAGTGAAAGATTCGTGGTAACGGAAACACGCTAGGGTGGATTTCTATTTTTTCCACTCTCCGAAAGATGTGTTTTCTTTCTTTTTTTCACTTATTATTATTATTATTATTTTTTTTTTTTCATTATTTGCTTTTTCTGCGGATGTTTTATTTTCTTGAAAGAGTGATGGTAAGAAAAATAACTCGTTTTTTTGTATGGATGGAAGATAACGAATTATCTTATAGAATCCACAATTTCTTTTCTTTTTTTTTTTTTTTTTTTTTTTATGGTTTCATATATGTGACATGCGCTCCATATATTTTCTGTTTTAAAACTAACATTAAAAAAAGATTTTGTATTGTAATTTACATTTTGAGGCATCGCCTCAGCGCTTCCCGTAAGGCATCGAAGTCGATTGTCTAAGTGTTTGTCGGCTGCATTAGAACAAAAAAAAATGTTGTTGTTCTAATGCAGCCGGCATTACAGAAGCAATTATTCTTCATGCCATAAGCAAGGACTGCACTGCTGTTACTCACTTCACACTATCCAGGTGGCACGTATAGTTTGAAGATATACTACTGACGCAGAGTAACACTACCCCCACAACGCTCTACGATCATATTATATCGGGACCTACGGGATAAAGTGGATTCCGAACCAATATAAACATCCATGGCACCGCCGGGGCTCGAACCCGAAACCTATGGTTGGTATCGAGCGCCAGAGTCATTAGAATGTAAAGATCTGGAAAAAACCCCACAAATCTTGTCTGGGTCCGGATACCAAAGCGAGCTTTCTATCTATGGATGCCACCTCCATACAGCCGGGGGCTAATTTTTTGTGGATTAATCCATCTTCTCTACTCTTTTCTTTCCTCTTTTCTCTTTTTTTACCCATTAGTCTTTCATAAAATGCGTCTTCTCACTCATGGGGGCATACATGTGTTTGTGTTCTTTCGCGCTAGTTTGCCAACATAAGTGAAAGATTCGTGGTAACGGAAACACGCTAGGGTGGATTTCTATTTTTTCCACCCTCCGAAAGATGTGTTTTCTTTTTTCTTTCACTCATTATTATTTTCATTATTATTTGCTTTTCCTAAAACATTGAAGGAGTGATGGTAAGAAAAATAACTCGTTTTTTGTATGGAGGGAGGATAACGAATTATCTTAAAGAATCCACAATTTTTTTTTTTTTCTGGTTTCGTATATGTGATATGCGGTCCATACATTTTCTGTTTTAAAAGTAACACTGAAAAAATAATAATAACATTTTATTTTGTGTCATTTACATTTTGAATGCAATGATAAAAATTAAGGAAAAGAAAAATTGCGATTATGAAATTTCCATTCATTAGTATGTTGTTGTGTGGACCTGACTGGCCGAGTGGCTAGTGCTCTAGCGCTCGGTACGACAGGTTTCGGATTCGTATCCCGATAGTGCCATGGATGTTATTAGTGGTTCGGAACCCACTTGAAACGATAGGTTCCAGTCTAACATCATCGTAGAGTATTGCGGAGGTATTGTTAGCTTATCTTCAAGCTACACACACCTCCTGGTTCGTGCTAAGTGAGCAACGTCGGTGCAGCGATGGCCATAACGCATCGAAGACAATTGTCTAAGTGTTTGCCAGCTGCATTAGAACAAAAAAAAATTATTGTTCTAATGCAGCTGGCATTACAGAGACAGTTAATCTTCATGCCATAAGCAAGGGCTGCACTGCTGTTACTCACATCGCACTACACAGGGGACACGGGTAGTTTGAAGATGTATTACGGACACGAGTAACACTACCCCCACAATGCTCTACGATACTATTATACCGGGACCTAAGGTTTATACTTGTGGCCTGAAACCTGTGGCACCGCGCACCAGAGCGCTAGCCACTCGGCCATCAGGCCTCCGGTTGGGTTGTATTTCATTTAAATTACAGTCTGTAACATCTGTCTGTACTTAATGACCAACGTTTAAAAATTTTAATTTTTTCCAATTAATTTTTTTTAAACATAAAGCATGGTCAAGCACCATTAAAATTTGCTTGTTGATTATTTTTTATTTAAATAAAAACCGAATTTTTCAATTCCTTCTATAAGCTCACACTCTCCCTATATATATCTTGTTCAAATTTTCAATCGTTCATAAAATACTTTTTATTCATCCACTCAACTTCAAATACATTTTTTTGAAACTTCTAGGAGATGACACTGGATGTTAATGCAGTTTTTTCAAATACTAATTCAGTAATTAAATTTAATTAATTTATTTTAGTTTTATATGGGATCAAAAAAAATGTCTCCAATATAAGATATTTAGCGGGATATAAATACCGTCAGTAGCGAAGCGTGTAGATCACTGGAATAAAATGTCTTTTTCAGATTCTTTTTTCATTGTGGGTTCTAGTCTATGTTTAAAAAAATGAATGAAATTATTTATAAAGGTTATTCTGCATGACTTAAATTTTTTTTTTATATTAATTGTTTTTTAATCAAATAAAAACCATATTTTTTTTATTGAAAATAGAGGATTTCAAACTATTTAATTCAAAAATCGTTTGCTAAAGTACTACAGAGGGGAAATGGCAATTTGAGTATCAAGTATCACAGCTCTTATTCACTTTTGTGAGTTCATCATTAGTATTTATTTGATATATTTTTGATTTTTTTATTGCCCACTGAATCATTTGAAAAATACGAACGCATCAGATTAAAACTTTTTTTTTTTTAATCATTTTTTGAAATTTTCTTAAAAAAGATCTTGGAATTAAAATAGTAAATTGAATTTTTATGTTCTTTTTTTTTTTTAATCTCTTTGTTTTGTTTGCTTGTTTTAAATGTTTTTTGTATATAGCCCTAACATTCAACTTTTTGCATTATAAATTCTTTTTATTTATATGCACATTTTGTTCCATTTTGCCATAACAGTTTTTCTATTATTTCTTTATGTTTATATGCTCTTTAAACGATTGAAAAAAAAATACATGAAAAGATGTTGTTTTTTTTTAACCAGAAAAAAATCAAATACTGTTTTCGATCATGTTTTACATAGATATTTTACTTTAATATAAAATATATTTATATACAGGGTGATTATAGTTAAAATCCCACTTTCAAAATGCTGTAAAAAACGAACCACTCGTCACATTCAATTCAAATTCGAACTGAAGATATTTGAAGAAGGGTGAAACAGTACGGCACCAAAAAAAAGTTCCACTTATTTTTCCCATCCAATTTGGTATGACCTCTCTATGGTGAATGGGCTTTCCACTTGACGTCATTTTTTTCTGTCCGAAACAATCAAGCACATTGAACACTGCATTGGTTTAATGTGCAACTCATGCCAAATACGTTGTCATTTCGATTCAAAATGCCACTGTCAGCCGAATTCACTTTCTTTATGCCGCTTACAGCGCCATCTATTTATATATAGGTTGGAACTTTTTTTGGATACCATAACCGTTTCTTTAAGTATCTTCCGTTCGAATTTGAACTCATTGTGAAGAGTGGTTCTTTTTTACAGCATTTTTATCTGGGGAGTGGGATTTATAATAACCCTGTATGTCATGCGATTTTGATTATTCAATCAATGGATTCTTTCATTCAACCTATCGGAACTTATAGATAAAAAAGTTTTGGAAACATTTTAACAATGTAACTTTCCGAAACTTTGATAATCTATCGCATAATTTATTATAATCACCCTGCATATTTATATATATATTTGCTTATATAGTATATATTTATTTACTTTTGATACAATTAATATAAATAAATTTACACAAAAAATCTAACGATTAGAATAGACATTTCATGCGTTATATCTGCATTGCACAAAAAAAGAATTTTGTTGGCTCCCACGAAAAAGAAAAGAGTTTCTTTAGAAATTTAACCATTGTTTTTGATTTTAAATTCCATGTCTTTGAAGATTTTTTTTTTTTTAACTTCTAGTATATAAAAACTACTGTCCCCCGTTGATGTTGGCCCGATGGCCAATTGGCTAGCGCTCTGGCGTTTGGTACCATGGGCTCCAGGTTCGAAACCTAGCTGTAGCATTGTTGTTTGTGAGTGGTTCGTAATCCACTTTAAACCGTATGTCCCGGTCTACTTAGCCCGAAGTGTGTAAAAATTGACCGTCGAGCGACAAACCTTTAGATATTTCTATTGTGGAAATTCTTTTACTTCATTGTGGGTTAAAAAAAATAATAAACAACTAAAATAAAATCTAGGATGTTCGGTTTGTAAAATATTTGTATCTGCTCAAATGACGCAATGTTAAGTTTGCAATATAATTATGCAAATTTATTTTTCTGAAATTTCTTTTTTTTTTAATTCTTTGCGGTTTTGGGGGATATTTTATTCATAATTAAGTTAATCGATTTAAAAAATAATAATTTCGAAATTCAATTTTCGAATTTCACCGAAACCTGGCAACACTAGGCCATAACTGCTAACAAGTAACATAAAAAAAAAAAAATTATGTCAATTCCTACTTTTTTTTCACTATATTGTAGAAAGTTCTTTATAAATAATTTTCATTCATTTTTTTCAAGCTTATCTGGAGCCATCTATTAGTAGATATATGCAACTTAAATCGAAAAAGAAACTAAAATGAATTAATTAAATTTAATGAATGAATTAATATTTGGAAAAACTGTATTAACATCCAGTGTCATCCACTACAAGTTTAAAAAAAATGTGTTTGAACTCGAGTGGATGAATAAAAAGTATTTTATGAACGATTGAAAATTTGAACAAGATATATATAGGGAGAGTGTGAGCTAATAGAAAGAATTAAATAAACAAATAAAAATATAAAAAATGGCAAATTTATTATACAAAAAAATAACAAATTCCGCTGTCATTCCGAATTGCACGTCCTTTTTTTTAAAATCCAGTTATAGAGATGAAATTTTTTTCATCCTATTCAAATGTGTAACCACGGGATAAATTTATTGAATCCCCTGAGAGATTCAGAGGACGACATCTATTTACCAAGTTCTTCCAAACAGGAAGTGATATATTTAGGAGCATGATAGATTGTACCACTATTTCAGCCTGACAAATGTAGCGAGACGACTCGTTTCAAGGCTTCTTCGGTCTTGCTCCTTCCTTCCATTATGCTAACAAGCCCATTTCCATAAATCTAATTCACTTTTTTAACTGTCACTCTAACTGTAATTTAATTCCCCCCTTTTTGTGAATTCTGGAGTGTATCAGAATTGCGATCTTTTAATAAAACTTGTTACAAATGCTTTACGGATTGCTTTCTAGTGTTCTTCATACAATAGCTAAGTAACAATCAGATGAATTTATTTCTTTAGAAGAGTGGTTCTCAAAAGTAGGAGCCAGGGCATACTGATAAGCCCTAGAAGATTTCCGGGTGAACAAATAAATATGTGCCCAAATATAAAAATAAATACTACTGTGTCCAAAAAGTGAGACCAATTTTCAATTTAATATTCCCACGGCTTATGGTATTTCAATTGGTTTTTTTCTTTTTTATGTTGTTAGCGCTGTCCTTGACATCTGTGTGATATTTGACGTCAAAATATTCATTAGTGTTTGAGTTACGTTTGGTTTTGTGAGACGCTAAAACTGATTCCGGCGATTTTTGAAATGTCTGCATTAATTGAGCAAAGCATTCTTGCATACTTGCATTCAATTTTTTTTTTCGGGAACGTATATAATGTTGCAGAAGGCATTCGGTGAGCATTCCTATATTGGAAAGAAATGTTTACAAGTGGTATAAACAGTTCAAAGAAAGCAGAGAACGCGTTGAAGGCGAAGAGCCCCCTGGTTGACCATCAACCTCAAGCGACGAAGTTTACGTCCAAAAATTTTAAAGATTTGATGCTTGCAAACCGTCTATTTACAATTAGATACCTTGTTGATGATGTTGGAGTTTCAAAATTCCTTTTTAAAATATGTTATGGGCCTCAAACGCGTCAAATCTTGATTGTTACCGAAAACACTGAATGCGCCAGCTCACACTGCATTTATTCTGCGTGACTTTTTCACCAAAAATAAAACCTATATCGTTCCACAAGCGCAGTATTCACCTGATTTAACATCATACTACTTCTGGCTATTCTCTAAACTGAAAAGACCCCTCTCGGGAGACACCGTTTTGAGTTGATTGAAGAGACATTTCAAAAATCGCCGGAATCAATTTCAGCATCTCACAAAGCCAAGCGTAACTCAAGCACTAATGAATATTTTGACGTCAAATTTCACAGAGATGTCAAGGAGAATGCCAACAACATAAAAAAAGAAAAACCAATTGAAATACCATATTCCTGGGAAATTGAAATTGAAAACTGGCCTTACTTTTTGGGGACAGTAGTACAATAGCTAAGTAACAATCTGATGTGTTTATCTGTTTAGAACAGTGGTTCTCAAAGGGAGCACCAGGGTGTACTGGTAAGCCCTAGAAGATATCGGGGTGAGCAGATAAATATGTGCACAGATATAAAAATAAATATAATTACTCTTATTCTAACAGGTTTTCCAATACAAAGATAACTTTTATTACAAACAAGTGACCATTCTGGTGGCTTTTTCTTTTTTCTTCACATAAAAAGCCGCCAAACAGCAATAACTCTCCAAAGAAGGTTTCCGAGAATTTAGAAGTGGTCACTACTATGATTGGCTATTAGGAGTGCTAGTGTATATGTGACTTTTAATGTTAAAAATTGCCATTGCAGCCTCTGTGACTCCGCCGTCTGTATGTAGTATGAAAATTTGAATATAAAATTGTGAGTCGTTAGTAGCGGATGCTTACTTGTCATAAATTTGTACATAGGGCTCTTACAATTATTTATATGTTTTCAAATGTTCCCCAATGTTTGAGAACCATTGCTTTAAAAAATGTAGTCAACATGGCAGAAAAAAAAAGGTTAAATTAGAGATGGATAATTAGTTTATAATGGCAACAATCTTTTTTTTTTTTTAATTTTTTAATCCAGATACATCATAAAACTTATACCATTTTTCAGTTCTTAAAATAAATTTATATAGATATGTTCAGGAGTTACGCATAAAAATGTTTGACTGCATATGTAGTATGTATGATAATGACACTTTTAAATTATTAAAATATTATTTATTTCATTTAAATTTTTGTGCTCTATATTTAATTGTCCATTTATTTGGGATCTAGAATACTATGGCGATGAATCAGAGAATTAAAATACTTGATTCTAATAAAAATCCGATTTCAATTCTTGGTTAAATTTATGCTTGAATTCCTCTAATAAAAGATAGAGTAAAAACTTATTGATTATAATTCTAACTATGCATGTCTTCCTTTTTAATAAAAAAAAAAGTTTCTGAAACAAAACTGTATTTGAAAGAAAAAAAAAAGATTCATTAAAGCAGGGGTGGTAAACCCGCATCTCGCCTCGAATATTTTTCCAGCAAGTAAGATTTATCATACTTTTACAAAATATATTTATTTTATAATGGCCAAAGTAGTGAAGAACTATGTATTAAAGAATACATTACATCCACATAATCAAAAATTAACTGTCGACATTATGAGAAAAAAAATTAACTTTCATTTTAAAATAACATTCTTGCAAATATATGACGCATATTGCCTGTTTTATTGATGAGTTTACAGTTATGAGTTCGCTGAATAATTACATTATATTCTACGAACTCATGCTTGGAACCTATAATATAACAACTTCCATATTTCCATTTAAGTGCCCTCAGTGACACAATGACCATCACTAGATACGCACATTTGATTGTTGATAGTAGAACAAACCAGACTCTCATTTGAATTTGTCAGTTTTCTTTGTTCAACTTACACCTGCAAATCGTTTTTTCGAAAGTGAAATTGACCAAGCACAAAACACGCCCAAACATAATGGGCGCTAACCTGCAACACCCATTACGATGGGCAAATGATATCGATTTGCAAAAACTAAGTGAAAGAGTGGAGAAACACATATCGCACTAGTAAAATAAATAGTTTTTAATGATTTCATTTTTTTTTTATTTCCTTTATATTTATATATTTTTATATTTCTTTACAGATGTGTTTAGTATCATTATTGTTATATTATCTATGTTTACATAATATGAAGAATAATAGAAAACGCAATAATAATAACTCATTATGTTTACATTTTTCACTCCAAAAAATATCTATATTGGGTCTAAATCTAATAGGGGATATATCATTTTATAGGCGGCCCGCGGAATTAGGAGGCATTTCCAAAGTGCCCGCAAAATCATTTGAAATGGCCACCCCTGCATTAAAGCGTTAAAGCAAATTCTTTTAACTATTTTATATGCATGCTGGCAACTTTTCAGTAGAAGTTGGAAATGGTTAAAATTCCAGTAAAAAAATATCCTCATTATGAAAACGTTCGATGCATAACGTCACCAAAAGCAATAAAATAACGTCTGGCTGATAAACGATGGTGCTTTTACGTTTCAGTTGAGGGCACCATGCAATGACGAATGATTCGAGTGTTCGTCGCTTTCCGACTTTTAAGTGACCTCTTCCTGCACATCAACCATCCTCTTAATTATCAGCCTGGTCGGCTGCCAACTATATAGTGTCATTGTAACTGTGCTGGAATTAAGATTTCCTCATCAGCCTCCTAGATAATGCGAGCCAGGCAAGTCCATCATCTGCGACGAAATGGTTTAATGGGAAAGAAAGTTTAAATAAAAAAGAAAGAAAGTTATTTATGCAAAGAGAAAAACATGTTGAAAGTTGTGGTAAAATATGTAGTATATGAAGAAAAATAAAGAAAATATAGAATAATGAACGAATAAAAACTATATGCTGCAAATATAATAAATAATGTAGCTAATACGATAAAAATACAATGAATGTAAAACTGTATAAAGCAGTGAATGTATAAAGCAGTAAAAATGTAAAGATGTAGTGAATGTATAAAGGAGTAAAAATATAAAAATGCAATGAATGTATAAAGCAGTAAAAATGCAATGAATGTATAAAACAGTAAAAATGTAACAATGCAGTGAATGTATAAAGCAGTAAAAATGCAGTGAATTTATAAAGTAGTGAAAAATGTAAAAAAGGCAGTGAATGTATAAAGGTGTAAAAATGTAAAAATGCAGTGAATGTATAAAGCAGTAAAAATGTAAAAATGCAGTGGATGTATAAAGGAGTACAAATGTAACAATGCAGTGAATGTATAAAGCAATAAAATGTAACAATGCAGTGAATGTATAAAGGAGTAAAAATGTAAAAATGCAGTAAATGTATAATGTAAAGTTTTTTTTTTTTTAAATATTTGTACGAAAAGAAAAATACAAAAAAAATACGTTGAAAATTGCAGAAGAATATGTAGCTACGTAGAAAATGAAAGAAAACATAGAATAATTAATGAATAAAAACTATATGTTGTAAATATAATAAATATTGTAGTAAATACAATAAGATTCCTATTGCTGAAGACTGTGATTAAAATTTATGTTCGATAAGTGTAAGAACATTTTTTTCGAATAAATTATGCATTCAGTGGATCGAGAAAGTTTCGATAAAAATTTTCAGGTATTTATTACAAAATTAATAATGTATTACGATGATAGAATATTTTTTGAAATACATCAAGATGCAGTAAAGTTAAAAAAATAACTGGAACTTAATTAACACAAATACCCTATAATGAAAATGCAGCAATCAATTTTAAAAAAAATATCAGAACATTTCAAATTTTAAATTATCTTTGTAGGGTGCAATTTGGGTAAACAGATTGTAACTGGGTGTGGTTAGGTTGAGACATTTGAGATAGAACTTGGAGAACTCGCAGCTTTGTTTACACATGCACAAAAACCACACACGTACAATAGAGACGTATGACATGTAATACATTTAAAGACAGATAATTATAGATTCGTGAATGATTGTAAAAATGTAGTAAATAAATAAAAATTTGTAAATAAAGAAATATATTGAAAGTATTTGCAGTAAATTATAAATTATATTAATCTTTAATTATATATAATCTAAATCTTTTTCATGAAAATTTTGTTAGCCAAAAAGAGAATGAAAATGTTATGTGATTTTTTATTAAGTCCTATGACCACAAAAAAAAACTAAATTAGGAAAAAATGCTGGATTCTAAAAAATTATGAGAATTTTGTAAATTGGCAGTCTCTTCAGTTAAGAAAATTCTGAATCGTGATTTACATAATTCAAACTTTTATCGCCAGTTATCTAGAACAGGGGTGGCTAACCCAAATGATCTAGCAGGCAACTTTGTAAATGCATCACATAACTCCGCGGGCCGCATATAAAGTTATATATCCCCATATTAAATTTGGACCCTCTAATATTTTTTGGAGTGAGCTATTATTTTTGCTTTTACTATTATTCTTGCATATAAACAGAGATAATATAATAATAATGATACTAAACGCACATTGTAAAGAAATATATATAACACTAAAAATGAAATTATTGAAAAATATTTATGTTACTAGTGCGATATTTGTTTCTCCACTTTTTCACTTAGCTTTTCCAAATCCATCTCAATTTGGGTATTTGCACATCGTAATGGGTGTTGCGTCCGTTATGTTTGATCGTATTTTGTGTTTGGCCGATTTCATTTTCGGTATAAAAACCATTCGAAGGTGTAAGTTAAACTAAAGGCGTTAACATTTTTTTTTTCATTTGATTCGTAATTTTAATTATTAAAAATGAAAATTATTTTTAATTGAAATTCGAACTTCTCCGAAACTATCTGTCTCCCCATTACACTGCTCTGTTTGAAACCATCCGACTTGGCTGCTTGCCAATTTTTTCCTTCCAATTTGGCTGTTTGCCAACTTTTCCCTTCAACTTGGCTGCTTGCCAGTTTTTCCGTACATTAGGTGGTCAAATTATATATATTTTAAATTATATGTTTCTATTATTGATTATTTATAACCGTGAAAAATTCTACTCTAAAATTACCAATGCAAATAAATATTGAGTAAAAAAAAAATTTCTTTATCTTTGAATTGAACCAAAAAAAATCTCCCTTTGCTTTTCAGTTTAAAGGTAATTTATTTTGTTTATAAAAATTTTCAATGAGTTAAATGAACTTATTTTTTTTTAAAAACAGAACTTAACAAACATTTTCAAAAATGCTATGAAAATGGAAAAACTTTAACAAATAGTTTCAAAAAAAATTTTTTTTTAATTCATTTACTTTACACATTTTTATGTGAAACTTAATGAAATTTATAAATTTCATGTAAAATTTTATATTTAAGTGAAAAATGAATTAACAGAAAAAAATTGAAATTTTAATATTGAATCTAGAACTTTTTATTTAAAAGTCGAATATATTTGTCGTTTGTGTGTCCTTTGTCTTCTTCTCTAGTTGGACTAAAGGAAATTGACTTTATATGAGAATAATATAGCATGAATTTTTGAATTAAAATCTGTAAATATGTTTATTTATAAAACGAACATTGACTAAGATATCAAAGTTTGTTTTATCAAAAACTACCAATGTTAAAAAAAATCATTATTTATTTCAGATAAAATAATTTATAATATAAGTTTTTGGAGGCCTGATGGCCTAGTGGCTGAAGCTCGGTACCACAGGTTTCGAATTCGATTCCCAGCGGTTCCATGGATGTCTGTAGTGGCTCGGAATCCATTTTAAACCGTAGGTCCCGGTCTAATAGGATCATAGAGCGTTATGACGGTAGTGTTACTCCGCGTCAGTAGCATATCTTCAAGCTACACGTGCCCCCTGGGTACTGCTAAATGAGTAACAGTGGTACAGCCTTTGCTTATGGCATAAAGATTAACTTCTTAGTATTGCCAGATGCATTAGAAGAACAACAACATAATATAAATGTAAAAAAATATTATTTTTTTCAAAAATAAACAATAAAACAAATATAGATATTTAAAAACATCATTGATAAATATATAAATAATTTTCAGAATGCGGATGTAAAAAAATTGTGAAATTTAAGAAATATTACTTAATATTTTTAAAAAATTAAGAAATTAAAGAGAAGAATTTTAAAAAATTATATTTTTAAAAAAAATATTACTTATTATTAATAATATTTCTTTATTAGTTGCGAATTCAATACAAGAGTCGACCGCTAAAAATATTTATATGTTATATGTTATTATATAAGTATATAATAACATATAGATATATGTTATTATATGAAAAAGGATTATATATAACTTATAGTTACATATAGTTATGTTATATGTTGTATGTTATTCAGTCGTCATTAACTAAACTTTTAAATGTATTTAATTATTTTTGACGTTTATTAGTATATTGTAAAAAGAAATAAAAATTACACGTATGTGATGTATATTGAGGTAATCTTCGAAATTTACTAAGGAATCATCAACATGAATACTAAAGTTTCACCACATGCTTCTAAAGGTAGTCGAGCTCTTTCTTAAATGTCAGAGGTGGCTATCGGCTGCCAATTTGTATAAAGGGCGAAAATCGAATTGGATATTCACATTATTGAAAATTTCATTGTAACTGTAGCAATTTATTTGAAAAAGTATCCGCCTTTTCAGTTGTAACGATTTTATATGACGTATATTACGTTATATGACGTTTATATTATAATTAAATTCCCACTTTCAAAAGGCTGTAAAAAAAGAACCACTCGTCACAATGAGTTCAAATTTGAACGGAAGATACTTGAAGAAGGGGGAAACGATACGGCATCAAAATGTATTAATAGACGGCACTGTAAGCGGCATAAAGAAAGGGAATTCGGCTTCCACTGATATTTTGAATCGAAATGACAACGTATTTGGCTTGAATTGCACATTAAACAAACTGTAATGTTCAGTGTGCTTGATTTTTTCTGTTTTTGGACGGAAAAAATGACTTGCAAGTCATTCAACAGTTGTGACCCTGTTAGTGAGAATCCCACCCGCCACGGCAAAGTCCTACCAAATGGGATGGGAAAAATAGGTGAAACTTTTTTTTTGATGCCGTACCGTTTCCCCCTTCTTCAAGTACCTTCGGTTCAAATTTGAACTCATAGTGACGACTGGTTCTTTTTCTACAGCATTTTGAAAGTGGGAATTATAATCACCCTTATATATTACAACCAAACTACCGGAAGTAGTCAACATCGGAAAAAAAATGCTACTCTAAATTAGAGTGGCTTGGTTCGAAACCTCATAAGCAAAGTCGATCTGAAAGCTCTCGTACTTATGTTGAGATGGCTAATATAAATCCTCAAGTCGGAAAATCCCTTCCGTTGGTTTCAGGAATGATGTAAATGCCTCAAATGGCATCTCTGAAACTGTTTGTGCAAAATTGTTTTGAAAAAATTGTTGGTGCAGAATTTCTCAGTGCAATCCATTTTTTAAAATAAATGCATCCTGGATAACGTTGAATCTGCTGCTTACCGTCGATTTAATCATGAGTGATCTCAGGTTCAAAGAGTTCGAGTGCGATTTGAAAAAAAAAGTTATCATTTGTTTTCAGTTAGAAGATGGCGAATAATTTGTCATGCAAAAAGTTGATCCCTCAATTCAGAATTTAATGGTTTTTAATGTATGCAGAGAAGTCTAAAATCGTTATATAAAATTTATTTTTGTAAGGAATATCAGCACTAAAAATTGTAATTAAAATGTTAAACCGTTTACCAAATATCGTACTTTCTTTAAAAAAAAATCGAAATTTTAATTCGATTATCTACTGAAACACATTGAATTCAATAATATTACTTTGGTAAAATCCTACCATCGTTGTAGAGAGAAATGCATCTAAGTAAACAACACCCTTTGGCATTCTGATTGGTGCCGGTCTATAAAGACCTGAATCGATTTTCCAAAAACGGATAAGTTTCCCTTCGCGTTAAAAGTAAACTATTGTACTTTTGACATTTGGATTTCTCCAGAATTAGAAATTGATTGGAAAATGATAGCCCATTAGTTTGACAAAGCATTTCACTCATGAAAATTCTGATTCTTTACACATAAATTCGTAGTTTTTTCTGTCATTTTGTCGATTTTCAAAAACAGAAATTATCATGTTATTATCATGAAAATTAATCATTAAATATTATAAAACCATCGAATGTTATATTTAATCATTAAATGTTAAAATCATTAAATGCTGTATCAAAATCCTCATCATCATATCAGTCAATGTTAAAATCATGAAATGTTATATTTCCAAGATTTATGTTCATTTGACCCTTAATATATTGTGTGAAATGATGATTTGGCAATTTTAATGATACGAACAGATTAGATTTACTGCAATATATAAAGCCAGTTCTGCATTGAAGTAAAAAATTTTATTTATATCAATCTTTATTTATTGTGAAAAATTTCGCAGAATGAATAGTGTAGATAAATAACATTTTTGTTGTTGTTATTTTAATATTTTTTTTGCAGATTTACAAATCGTTAATTACATATAATTATTTTAATAGTTAATTTGCAAATAATTATTTTAATAGTTTTAATTAGAGATTTCTATTTTGCTACAATATTGAATTCAATTTAATGGAAAAAAATGAATTTTACAAGAAATTCAGGTGGATTTTGAGGTAAATAGTTATTCTTTATGCGATAAATTATAATTAAAAACATATAGCCTAATGCAGTAGGCATTTGCTTTACCTTTGTATCGATGAATATTGATTAAATTTGTAATACAATTCTTTTTTCTTAAAGGAACGACATCTTCTTGAGAGTTCTTAAGGTGATGTCGTTTTCAAATGTTGCGCATCCTCCCTCTATGTCGCTCGCCACTAAAACAGAAGATTAAGCGTTATCTAAGGTGAACCGCGTTAATCCTGCTGCGTTGTGCCCACATTTTGTCTTTGTAATAGCGTGTAATAATATATTAAATTGCCATTGTAGAAGATATAATAACAGTATGCAACTGTTGTAAAAGCATGTAATAGCATTGTATACAGCTATTGAAAAAGCATGTAATAGCATTGTATACAGCTATTGTAAAAGCTGTAATAACATAATACATAGCTGTTGTAAAAGCATGTAATAACATAGTGCATTGTTGTAAAGTCGGGAAATAGCATAGTACATAGCTATAGTAATAATATAGTACATAATTGTTGTAAAAGAATGTAATAACACGGTACATAGCTGCAATAAAAGCAGGTGATAACAGTACATATCTATTGTAATCGCGTAGTACATAACTGTTGTAAAATCCTGTAATAGCATAGTACATAACTGTAAAAGCCCGTAATAGCATAGTACGTAGCTGTAAAAGTATGCAATAACATAATGCATAGCTATAGTAAAAGCATGTAATAGCATAGTACACAGCGTTACTCGCGACCGTAGCTTATCTTCAAGCTAGCATGCCTCCTGGGTAGTGCTAAGTGAGTAACAGCGGTGCAGCTCTTCTGTAGCATAAAGATTAACTGTCTCTGTATTGCCAGCTGCATTAGAACAACAATATAAATGAAAGTTAATTTTTCGTGGGCCCGTGGGCCACGGCCAACACAAGTTTTTCGTTTGTTTTTTCTGTTACAAGATACCTCTTTCTTCGCTTAGCATACAGAATCCTGCCGTCCGATTTTTAAAAAATTGGCGTAATTGAAATTAAACCTGGCACCATACTGTCTTACATGCTCTTGTTAAGTCCTTTGATACGCGAGTAAAAACAAAAGGCAAAACCAGCTTTGCTATTCCATCTATATTTCTGTAGCCGTTTTCGACGGCGTTAAGACGAATCCATCCAAAAACAAAACCCGATCTTTTCCAACAACATGACGCCGAAAAAAGAAGAAGAAAACATAAAAGAACTTAATTTAGATGTAGTTTTCATTTTATTTCTATCCGTCACATATAACCAGCGCCATCAAATATGGCAGAACTTTTTCCAAAAACCCCAGCATTGTTCTTTCGAATGAAAATAATAATAATAAAAAAGAAGAAAACTTTCGAATATCTAACTGCATCCATTGTTTTGCCTTTCGCTCTGACGTCACCCATCTTCTTCTACAAAGAACACACAAACCTAATTGTTTCAGCAAGCCCTGATCTCTTTTGTTTAAGAGACTGACGGTTTTTTTTTTCTTTCTTATTTCTCTTTTAAAGTTGGCAGCAGGGTTTTTCTGTGCTTTGTTGTGGAGATGAGTGGCTGTAAATAAATGATGAGTTGTTGTTCTTTTTTTTATTTTGTGTGTGTGGTGTGCGTGTGTGTATATGTATCTTTTTTACTACTGTACACGAAGACAATCAGGTTTCTAGTACAAGCGAACTTTTAAAAAGAGAGAAAGTTAATTTTTGTTGTTTTAAATCGTTGAAAAGCATTCGATGATTACAAAGAAAAAAAGTTTGAGTTGTTTTTTTCTTTTAATTTATTTCTGAGACATGTAATTTAGAAACTTTGAAAACTTTTCTTTTTGTTTCTCTGTATCTATAGCACAATAATCTGTTCTATCTGTAGCCATCTGTATACCATTTCTGGTATTAGTTTTCGTACTGTACTTAGAAATTCCACAGTCTATAAATTACATAAGTTATCACATTCAATCATCTTCCCACATAGGAGGTACTCTGGCCCATTTCTGTTCTATGGATTGTCGTAGCAGTTCTTCAAATAAACGATATCAAGTACTCATGTTTAAAACGAGACTGCCAGATTCGGGGCTTAGGGAGCCCGATGGCCGAGTAGCTAGAGCTCTGGCTCTCGGTACCACAGGTTTCGGGTTCGAATCCCGGCGGTGCCATAGATGAATGCTTGTAGTGGTTCGGAATCCACTTTAAGGCATAGCTTCCGGTCTCATATGACCGTAGAGCGTCACAGAGCCCAAATGCCCCTTCTTCTCACCCACATCATTCCCAAACAGTATAGGGGCAAATCAACTCTAGGCACAGTGATGTGGTGTGATGTGATGTAGTACTAGTAAACTCGTGACTCAGTGGCAACGTGTGTCGCTGGTGAGCATGAGAGCGGGGGTTCCATCGGCTGGCTGCATTGTTGTAGACACTGTTTCAAAAACGAGGAGTCTCGATGGCGTTTGCGATGCCCAGCATCTTGTCTCATGAGTCGGACTACCTGGTGGGATTTTCCGGGTTTACTACCATACGGCATACAAATGTTGGGTAGTTCCCCCAGCACTGCCCTCCTTCAGCAACACGGAGCCCTGTTATACTTCTACGTATGGGTCTCCATCACAACAGACCATACCTCCATCCATAAGTAGACTACTCATGTTTTATCCGCCCCGCTCTATTATACGGTCATTTTTTGCACACTTTAGGTTAATTAGATCGGTCCAATAGTTTAACGTGGATTCCGTACCACTCACAAACATCCCTGCCACAGCCAGGATTCGAACCTGAAGACTGTGGCACCAAAGGCCAAAGTGTTAGCCAATTGGCATCGGGCCTCTTTGCAGGGGGAGGTTTAATTTGGTTTGTCGCTCTACAGTCGTTTTGTACTCACTTAAATGCTGTAGACCGGAACCTACAATTTAACGTCACTCGGAAACATCCATGCCACCGCCAGGACTCGAACCTGAAGTTTATGGTTTTCTTGTATTAAATTTATACTTGTGCTGAAACTAGTGCATTAAAATAAACGATAAGGTCTTCTGCCGCCGGACGTCCATGTTGGAAATTCATTGACGGGCCAACCTTTATTCTAATTATCACAGAATATAGTTCCAGAATTTTCTATGTTTTACACATTACTAAATCCCAGGTGATTGAAACTGCGTGTATATAGAACCTTCAATGTGTATAAATCTATGTGTAGTATGCACTTTCAATATGTATACATCTATGTGTAATATGGACCTTCAATGTGTATACATCTCTATGTAGTATGCGCCTTCTATGTTGTAGCACATTTTTAAATACGGCAATGCTAAGAACCAGTTAAAATTCAGAATATAATTCAATATACATTTGACAAGGGCAAATAGTTTATAAATTCAATAAAAAAAATTTACAATTGAAAGCTTAAACTCTTAAACCTACATTTTTAAATAAATAAAATGATAACTAAACTTTTGTTTTATACTTTTAGAATTCATTTCAGAAACAAAAACCATTTGTTTTTTGAACAAACATGCAACTGTTTGTAAGGCAATTGAAATGAAAAACACTTTTGTCGCTATAGTTCAAAGCGAAAACTATAATAACTACTAGAAACACTTAAACTATTAATTGCAAGAATAACAACCCAACAACCAGTTCTGAACTTCATCAAAGAGTGTTGTACAGACAGCAACATGATACTTCATCGCCAAATTAAACAATGCAAACGCTTAACAGCTTTAGAGATATTTGATAAGCAAGTCCTTTAACCAAACCCCTGTGTCAATTTCTCAAATCCTGCTTTTTAAAATGGCCTAGTCTCTGTTTGGCATTTTAATTTCAACAAATAGCTTTCATTTTGCTGTTTGCAACATTGACATTGGCATTGATTCAAGCTTTTTTATTACATTCGATCCAATTAAAGAAAAAAAAAACTGAAATTATTCGCTAATACGCCATTTTTTTTTCTATTTTGTCAAAAAATATTTCATGTTGCTTATGATGCTGAATCCAAATGATGATACAAAATTATTTCAAAAGGAATAAAAACACAAAAAGGAACCTAAGAATAACTTACATTTAATTTTGATATATCCTATGTTGGAGCGGAAAATGATTTTTCTACTGCCTTACTAAAACCTGTCCGTGCATAGCCTTATCAAACGAATGAAGAAAACAAGAATAACATCAGAAAACCATTTAAAAAATATTTTAAAATAAAAATATATAATAGAAAATATTTTTAAAAAAACTATAGAATTCCAAACGATATTCTTTTCTTGAAAAATCTGTAATAAAAGGGTCTTTGCTTTCACCAGACGATTTTTTAGGACAGTGTGAAATTAATTTTTCTATTGAATTATTTTTTTATTAAATTATTTTATAAATAAATATTATGTATAAAAAACTCGTGAAAGAAATTTTAAAAAAAAAGTGAATGTGGTCCAAGAAGCCACGGACCCCTATCAAAAAAAAAAAAAAAAAAAAAAAAAAAAAAAAAAATACTCATATATTCTATGGGTGATAATAATAAGTTGGCAGGCAAAATATGAGTCTAAATTTCTTATAAACAACAACCAAATTACCCATTAAGAGTTGTGAATTTATGGGTATTTTTATTTGAAAACACATTTTCTTTTATATAGTTTACATATTTAATACTAAGTAATTTATATGCTTTATAGCTGTTTTGAAACTTTTTTTTCCTTTTATTTTCAGAGACGCATGTTGAATTTAAAATTGTTATTTAATTTAAATAAATTGTAATAAATTTATTTTAGTAATAAAATTATTAAATAATAAATAAATTTTCAAATTATTTAAAAATTATTTATTAAATGAAAAATAAATTTTTCATTACTAATTTAAAATAAATTGTAATGTAATAAATTAATAATTTATTTTTTATTTAAATTATGGTTATTTTAAATTGTTTTGAAAGTTACTGCTTTATTTGTGCTTTTTTTTTTTTTTTTTTTTTTTTTTTTTTTTTTTTTTGAGTCATATATTGAATATTAAAACCAAACCAAACAAAATTTAAATTAGCAAAGTCTTTAAAATGTAAAATTCTAAATAACTATTTGTCGGTTTCCCTTTAAAATAATCTATTCGAACTTTCGCAGTATGAACCACCCATAATCTATAACGAGCTCACCACTGAATTCAAATTTTATTTATTGACTTCACTTGAGCCACTTTCAAATAATGGATCGTTTTCACTTGGAAGAATTATCATCATTGTTTGCAATTAATGGATCTGGCTGTCACAAAAGAAGGCTTAGTGCTCGCTTATTATCATGTGAGCGAAATTCTCGCCTGTTAGTAGGGGAGAGGGGGGGTTAGTAGGGGTAGGGGTGATGAATTAATGTTTGTGGGTGATAGACTAGCGATGGGGCTGCTATGTTAAATCAACCGAGAAACTCGTCGGTGGTGTTTCGTGGCGTTTCTGAAAAGTTTCCAATAATTAATTATGGGAGTGGTTTTAATTGAAAATAAGACAGCTCATACATAGTATCTATCGTATGGGATATCTTTGTATGGCTCTTTTTTTCTTCTTTTTATAGATATATGGAAAGTTTTGGAAAGATTTTCCTTTCAAAATTTAATTATTTCTAAAGGAATTTGATTATTTCAAATCGATTTTAATTCTATTTTATCGATTTGAAATCGATTTTAATTCTATTTTATCGATTTGAAATCGATTTTAATTATTTCAAAAGGAATTTCAAAACTAATTCAAATTCAGTTGTTCTAATTAATTTAGAAGTTTATTTGAAATAGAACTAATTCAAATTCATTTTTAATTACTTTTTTAAAAATTTAATTTATTTTTAATAATTTTGAATTGATTTTAATTCGATTTTATCGTTTTGAAATCAATTTTAATTATTTCAAAAAGAATATGATAACTAATTCAAATTCAGTATCGTTGGGGATATCTTTGTGATTTCCTCTTTTTTTATTTTTTTTATTGATATTTGTAAAGTTTTGGAAAAATCTTTCATTTCAAAATTTTAATTATTTCTAAAGGAATTTGATTATTTCAAATCGATTTTAATTCTATTTTATCGATTTTAAATCGATTTTAATTATTTCAAAAATAATAGGAAATCTAATTCAAATTCAGTTGTTCTAATTCAAATTCATTTTTAATTCCTTTTTTTAATTTTTAATTACTTATTTTTAATAATTTTGAAAAGAGTTTTTTTTTTCATAATTTTGTTACATTTACCATAATTTATTTTATGTTCAAACATAAATTATGTTTTTTTATTTAACATAATTCCATTTTTATTTACTATAAAAGTATATATGAAATATTTTATTTCAGTTTTCAGAAATTTGTCATAATTAATCTTATTTGGAATCAAAAATAATTTGGATCTTTCCAATTTGTGGTATTATTTTCAAATGTTTAAAACTTATTTAACTCATATCCTAAGAAACTAAAAAAAAATGTATTAAAAATTTTTTTTTTATAAAGTATTTTGACGGGCAAAATTCAATTGTAATAATTAATCTTAATGATTTATTTGGAATGAAAGCTGAAAAGAGATTATGAAAAGTTAAATATCTATTTACTATTAATTAATCGCAAATTTGATCGTGAACTATCAATAATCTAAAAATCGCGTATTGGATCATTACATCTATTGTATATTTTGATTATTTTTCCCCATATAAAGCAGATAAATATGTAATATTGCATGGAAAGTATAGTAAATATATAGTATTTAAAATTTTCTTTTGTCTGTGTTTATTCTTTTATCTTTAAAAGAGAATACTTTTAAAAAGAAACAGTTTTTTTAAAAAATTTAAGGTAATGAAAGAATTTATGCAGTAATAATCAAACGATCATCAGTTTTCTTCATTGGTGTCCAATAGAAAATTGTCACTAACTAACTGCATTTATGGGAGTCTTATATTTTGCTTTGTTATACAGTGGGCCACAAAATTGAATATACACGTTAGAAACTTAGAGACTTTTTGCAATTACAAATTAAATATTGCTTTAAGATGATTGAATTTTTTACCTTATATACTTTAGTCTATGCTTTACCGTACTATACTTATAAAATTGTTACGTTTATTTATTTTTTACGAAAAAAAATAAAAGATCTGAGACGAGAGAAAAAACAACACCACAAAAATAAGTATACACCTTTATTAATTTCCTTTTAACGTACAAATTAATATTTTGTTGCATAACCTTTTGCTTGAATTACAGCTTGAAATCTTCTGGACATAGATTCTACTAGTGTTTTAGTGGTTTCAACAGAAATTTTAGCCCATTCTTCTCTCAGAACCTTCTTGAGAACTTCCTTGTTTGTGATTTCGTGCTCATGTACAGCTTTCTCTAATTGCGACCACAAATTTTCGATGACGTTTAGGTCTGGAGACCTTGCTGGAGTGTATAATTGCTTCTTGCAATGGTACAGCAAGTATAACTGCACAATCTTCGCTGTATGCTTGGGGTCGTTGTCCTGCTGGAATATGAAGCTTGACCCAAGCCCCAACTTACTGGCACTTTTTTTCAAGTTATCATTTAAAATCCCCAAATATACATGTTTGTCCATAATACCATCAATAAAAGCAAGCTCTCTAACTCCTCCAGCCGACATACAACCCCAAACGAGGACAGATCCACCTCCGAACTTGACTGTCTTAATGGTGTTTTTAGGTGCCAGTGCTTTCCCAGCTTCTCTCCATATTTTAAATCGTCCATCGCTTCCGTAAAGATTAAACTTACTTTCATCAGAAAATATTACAGTGTTCCAGAAAGAAATAGGCTTTAAACGATGTTCTTTGACGAAAATCCCTCTCTTTTGTCTATTCACATACTTGATGAGTGGCTTTCGTATTGGTGTATGGCCATGAAACCCATATTGTTGAAGGGTACGTCGAATTGTTTCAACTGAGATCTTTTTCCCGATTATAGAGGGCATTGATAAAGCTAGTTTAGAGGCACTCACCCTCGGATCTTTCTTTACTGAGTGAATGATCTTCCTCTTCGCTGTAGTACTCAGTATTTCTTTACGTCCTCTTCCAGGAATATTGGCCACAGATCCAGTTTATTTATACTTCTGTAGTATTTTTTGGACACAACCATGAGTCACACCAATCAACGAAGCGATTTCTCGAGGAGATTTGCCCTCTTTCGACCATTTTACAACCAATAAAGGTTCAGATTCAGTAGTTTCTCTACGAGAACTCATTTTATGATTTTTAATGAGAAAAAATACTATTTAAAAGCGTTGAAGTGCAATAGCACGTGTTATAAGCAGCAGCTACTCCTGAAACTCTTTAAAGAAGATTTGAAACTAAAAAAAAGTGGTGGCATAATTTACAAATATAAGAAGTGTATACTCAATTTTGTGGCATGGTTTTCCATCTTTTTTTCGAATCGCTTAAAATTTTTCGTAATAAATAAGTTAACTGTAGAATTGTGTTATTATAGGATGGTAAAGCAAAGGTTAAAGTATCTAGGATAAAAAAATTTATCTATTTAAATCAATATTTAATTTGTAATTGGAAGAAGTCTAAAAGTTTTAGAGGTGTATACTCAATTTTGTGGCTCACTGTATATGTTATAGGGTTGGCGCATAATTATCGGGCGCTTTTAAACGATATTATGAGGCGTTCTTGATCAGTGTTTATTATGAAAAAGGAAACATAAATAATCAACAATAACATTTTTAAATGATTAATCCGGATCCACCATCTACTTCAATAACTGCTTCCCATTTGCTTGGAAGACGGTTTATTCCACGGACAAAGAATTCACGGTTTCTGGAGGCAATCCATGCTTTGACATCCGTCACTAAGTTATCGAAATCGTCATAACACCGACCTTCTTTCTTTCGGAGAAGCCTTGATCCAACCCCTGTGACAAGATCCTTCAGAAACGGACACCGCTTGTCTCATTGAAGCAAATCGATGAAAATTCGGTCACGTTCAGCTTTATTGTTGTTGGAGTTTGGGGGTAAGGGCGCATACAACAGATTCAGTGTTGCCAATGAGGCAGGTACCCAGATTTATATGAATTGTGATTGAACAGACCCCTACGTGGCACACTTATCTCTTCCTCTTTTCCTCTGTCAAAAAGGAGTGTAACTACACTAACTGTTTAAAGTAAAAAACCCTTTTCCAAAAGTTTCCACTCCACACTTCCTGTTCAAACTGGGCAACACATTCCACGGCGCCCCGGGGCAAATAACGACGCCTGCTGAGACCACCACCTTAACCTTAATTAAGTGCTGCCGAAAACTAAAATATTCAAGAGCTTTTTTATGCCGGCATTCCCTGTGGATCTCGCTAATGGAATGCACCTTCTCTCGCCGCTGCAGATTAGGGTCGGGCTGATTATGGAAATGGGGTGTGATGAAAATTTCATGGACACCGCCTGTGTTGTGGGGCTTGATGGCTTTTCCTTGTTCTAAGCATTTATCTCTTGTTTCTCTTTCCTTTTTGCTGACTGCGGTGGGTTTTGAATCGTTTTGGAAACGCTGCAATTTGAGTCATCATCAGGCACTTCAGTTTTGCAAATTTATTGAATTTATTGAAAAAAGACAAGTACGCTTATTCAATTAAAAGAAATGGATTATATCAAATATCTTTGGTAGGTTTCATTTTCTTCCATTTGTCTCATTGTTTTTTTCTCTTCTATTTGTTCGATAAGTTTTATTCTCTCCTATAATATGTGGCGGCATGATGACCAATTGGTTAACTCTCTGGCCTTTAGTATCACAGGTTCTATGTTCAAATTCTGGCAGCGGCAGGGATGTTTGTTAGTAGTCCGGAATCCACTTTAAACTGTAGATCCCGGTCTATTTAGCCTAAAGTGTGCACAAAATGGCCGTAGTGCGACAAACCAAACTTATGATATGCGGTGACTTGATGGCCAAGTAGCTACCTCTCTGGCCTTATTTAAAACAGACTTCAGGTTCGAATCTTGGCGGTGGTATGGATGTGCGTTAGTGGTTCGGAATCCACGTTAAACTGTAAGTTCCGGTCTATTTACCCTAAACTGTAAATCCCGGTCTATTAGTTTGTCGATCTACGGTACACAAAATGATCGTAGGGCGACAAACGAAACCAAACTTCATTATCCATGCTGCCTGATGGCTAAGTGGCTAGCGCTCTGGCCTTTGGTATCACAGGCTTCAGGTTCGAATGCTGGGGGTGAAATGAATGTTTGTGAATGGTTCGGAATCCAAATTAAACTTTAGGTCCTGGTCTAGTAGTCTAGTGTTAAATTGTACACAAAATGACCACAGAGCGACAAACCAAACCAAAACCTCTTTTCCTCTATCAAAAACAGGATACATTAGCTGTGTAAAATAAAAACCCCTTTCCAAAAGTTTCCACTCCACACTTCCGTTGAAACTCGGCAACACACTCCACGGCGCCCCGGGGAGTGTGTTGTGTGCCGGCTGAGACCCTCACCTCAACCTTAATTAAGTGCTGCCGAACTTAAATATTCAAGAGCTTTTTTATGCTGGCATTCAATGTGGATCCTGCTAATGTAATGCACCTTCGCTCATTTCAATAGATTAGTGTCGGGTTGATTATGGTAATGGGGTGTGATGAAAATTTCATGGACACCGCCTGCGTTATGGGGCTGATGGCTTTTCCTTGTTCTAAGCATTTACCTCTCTTGTTTCCCTTTTCTTTTTGCTGACTGCGGTAGGATTCAAATCGTTTTGGAAACGCTGCAATTTGAGTCGTCATTAGGCGCTTCAGTTCTGCAAATTTATTGAGTTTCGAAAAATTCAAGTACGTTTATTAAATTAAAAGAAACAGATTATATCAAATATCTTCGATGGGTTTTCATTTTCTTCCATTTGTCCGATAGTTTTATTCTCCTCTATTTTGTCGTTAGATTTTATTCTCTTTCATTTGTTCTATGGTTTTATTCTCTCTTATAATATGTGGCCAGTGCTCTGGCCTTTGGTACTACAGGCTTCAGGTTCGAATCCTGGCGGTGACATGGATGTTTGTTGGTGGTTGGAATCCACGTTAAACTGTAGGTCCCAGACTATTTAGCTTAAAGTGTGCACAAAATAACAATAGAGCGACAAACCATACCTATAATATGCGGCGGTCTGGTGGTGAACTGGCTAGTGCTCTGACATTTTGCACACCAGGCATCAGGTTCGAATCGTGACGGTGGCATGGATATTTGGGAGTGGTTCGGAATTCATTTTACACTTCGGTGCAGGTCTGGTTAGTCCTCGTGTGCATAAAATGACCGTAGAGCGACCATACAATAACATACCTATCATATGTGGCGGCCTGATGGCCAATTAACTAGTCTTCTGGCCTTCGGTACCACAAGCTACACGTTTGTGGTACCGAATCTACGTTAAACTGCAGGTCCCGGTCTATTTAGCCTAAAGTGTGCACAAGATGACCTTAGCGCGACAAACCAAACCAAGCTCCAGTATTCATAGGCCAAGTGGCTAGCGCTCTGGCCTTTGGTATCACAGGCTCCAGGTTCGAATGCTGGTGGTGGCATGGATGTTTGTGAGTGGTTCGGAATCCAAGTTAAATTGTAGATCCCTGTCTATTTAGCCCAAAGTGTGCACAACATGACCGTAGAGCGACAAACCAAATCAAAACCTCTTTTCCTCTTTTAAAAAGGAGACACTAGCTGCGTAAAATAAAAACCCCTTTCCAAAAGTTTCCACTCCACACTTCCGTTGAAACTGGGCAACACATTCCACGGCGCTCCGGGGCAAATAGTGACACCTGCTGAGACCACCACCTGAACCTTAATTAAGTGCTGCCGAAAACTTAAATATTCAAGAGCTTTTTATGCCAGCATTCCCTGTGGATCTCGCTAATGGAATGCACCTTCGCTCGCTGCTAGCAGATTAGGGTCGAGCTGATTATGGTAATGGGGGTTTGCCGAAGGGTGTGATGAAAATTTCATGGACACCGCCTGCGTTATGGGGCTGATGGCTTTTCCTTGTTCTAAGCATTTATCTCTTGTTTCTCTTTTCTTTTTGCTGACTGCGGTGGGTTTCAAATCGTTCTGGAAACGCTGCAGTTTGAGTCATCATTAGGCACTTTAGTTCTGCAAATTTATTGAATTTATTGGAAAAAGACAAGTACTAGTACGCTTATTAGATTAGAAGAAAACAGATTATATCAAATATCTTCAATGGGTTTTCATTTTATTCCATTTGTCCGATAGTTTTATTCTCCTCTATTTGTTTGATAAGTTTTATTCTCTCCTATAACATGTATACCATTCTTAGATAATCTTTTTTTTGTATAGTATATTGGATATTTACAGGCCATGGGCCTCCGCACCAACTTATCTTAGTTTCGAGATTGCATGCCTTGGAAAAATACTCTAAATCAGGGGTGGCCAACCCGCAGCCCGCCTTGTACACTTTTCCGGCCCGTGAGATTTATTACACTTTTGCACAATATATTTATTTTATAATGGCCAAAGTACTGAAAACCAATGTATTGAAAAAATATGTTATGTGTGCATCCATGTATTCAAAAATTAACTGTGGAAATTGTGAGAAAAAATTAACTTTGATTTTTACATAAATATTATTGCGAATATACTATGGCAGATATTGCCTGTTTTATTCATGAGTTTAGTATAATTGATTGTAGATCTATAATTTGATTGTAGAGAGTTGTGGGCGTAGTGTTACACGCGTCTGTAGCATATCTTCAAGCTGCACATGCCCCCTGGGCAGCGTTAAATGAGTAACAGCGGTGCAGTCCTTGTTTATGCCATAAAGATTAACTGTGTAGAGCATCAGAGCAACATTACCAAATTAATATAGATTTTGATATTTACTAAAGCCATGAAAAGGCTGAATTATATTTACCTGTAGTTAAATAAAACTTTGTTCAACACTACAGACCTCGCCTACGTCAGAGATAACAGACGGTACCCATATAACAGAAAGCTGGATACCAAATAAATGCATCCGTGCATAAACATCCTGTTTTCTTAACAACAAAATTGAATCGTACCACCGTCTAGACATTCCCAAAACAACAACATAGTACAGTAAAGTAATGCAAGTGTAAAGAAAAATGTTTTGGATTTACTATACTTTCCGGCAGTTTCCATGAAATAACAATGGATATACTTATCACATATAGCAAGACGTAGAACGTCTATTGCTATTTTATCCTAAGACATGACCCTTGTGTTGCCCGGCTCCGGAAAATGAAGCATTTTCAGTTTGGGTAAATTTTATTATGAAAAGATATCTGTGAATTATTTTTAAAAACTTCCCTTAATAATGTATTATTTAATATAATTTGATTAAATAAAGCAATCATTCTAAACCAAGATCTGTGCGGAGTGATGGCCAATTGGCTAGCGCTTTGGTGCTACTTGTTCGATCCTGCCGGTGGCAGGGATGTTTGTGAGTGGTCCGGAATCCACGTAAAGCTGTAGGTCCCGGACTAATTAGCCTAAAATGTGCATAAAATGAATAAGTAACAAATAAGTACAACACAGTTAATCAGTTCAGTATCAGTACAATTAGTCAGTAAATCAGTAGAGTACCAGTAATTGCAGTTAATCTAGTATCAGTACAATTAATCAGTCATTACAGTTAATCAGTTAAGTATTAGTAGAGTTAATCAGTACATCAGTATTAGTACAATTAATCAGTCATTACAGTTAATCAGTTAAGTATTAGTACAGTTAATCAGTCATTATAGTTAAATCAATTCCTTTACAATTAATCAGTACAGTATCAGTAATTGCATTTAATCAGTACAATTAATCAGTCATTACAGCTAATCAGTACAGTATGAATACAATTAATACTGTAATTACAGTTAATCAGCGTAGTATCAGTACAATTAATCAGTCATTCCTGTTAATCAGTACAATATCAATGCAATTAATCATCCATTACAGTTAATCAGTACGGTATCAATACAATTAATCAGGCATTACAGTTAATCAGTACAATTAATCAGTAAATCAGTCCAGTATCAGTAATTACAATTAATCAGTCAATATTATAAATACAGTAAGGAAGTGAAAAAGAAAACTATTTTCCTTATTTTGGAGGGAAAAAAAAGAAATATATTTAAAAAAGTGTTTCCGTGGGTACTCATAAATTATCTAAAAATAGATGGTTTTATTAACGCAATAAGTGATAATGGTAGTATGTCACGATCGTACTAAGATGGATGCACCTTGCCCAATCTAGTAAGAGGTTCTTGTGTTCACCTTACAAATAAAAAGAGTTTTATAAGGTAATTGAGACATTTTTTTTAACAAGGATCATTTTTTTAATGTGACGTTGTCTTATTACATTGTATCAGTACAATCAATCAGTCATTACAGTTAATCAGTTCAGTATTAGTACAAATAATCAGTTAATCAGTAGAGTATTAGTAATTGCAGTTAATCAGTACAGTATCAGTACAAGTCATTATAATTAATCAGTTCAGTATTAGTACAATTAATTCTCTAATCACAGCTAATCAGTACACTATCAATACAATTAATTATGTAATTATAGTTAATCAGTGTAGTATCAATATAATGAATCAGTCATTATAGTTAATCAGTGTAGTATCAATATAATGAATCAGTCATTATAGTTAATCAGTACAATGAATCAATCGTTATAGTTAATCAGTACAATGAATCAATCATTATAGTTAATCAGTACAATGAATTAATCATTATAGTTAATCAGTACAATGAATTAATCATTATAGTTAATCAGTACAATGAATCAGTACAGTAAATCAGTACAATACATCAGTTCAATATATCAGTATCAGTACATCAGTACAGTATCAGTAATTATAGTTAATCAGTACAATATCCGTAATTATAGTTAATCAGTACAGTATCAGTAATTATATTTAATCAGTACAATTTCAGTCATTACTGTTAATCAGTACAATTAATCAGTCATTACAGTTAATCAGTATAGTATCAGTATAATTAATTAGTCCTTACAATTATTCAGTTCAGTATCAGCACAATTAATCAGTTATTACTGTTAATCAGTACGGTATCAGTACAGTTAATTAGTCAATATTGTAAATGCAGTGAGGAAGTTCATCTTCATTTCTAACCTTCCTGTCAGTAAACTCTTACTGGCATGCATAATTGAAACTCAAGGTCTTTGACTCGACGTGAGAAAGAAAACTCTTTCTCTACTTTTGAGAAAAAAGAAAAGAAATGTGTTTAAAAAAGTCTTTCCGTGGGCACTCATCAATTATCGAAAAATAGATGGTTTTATTAACGCAATAGGTGATAATGGTAGCAGGTCACGATCGTACTTGGATGGATGAACACAAGAGGCTCTTGTTCACCTTACAAATGAAAAGAGTTTTTATAAGGTAATTGAGAGATTTTTTTTAATATGGCGTCGTCTTATTACATTGTATCAGTACAATTAATCAGTCACTACAGTTAATCAGTCATTAGATTCAATTCAGTATCAACACAATTAATGAGCAAATACAGTAAATCAGTAATTACAATCAGTGCAATTAATCAGCAAATGCAGTAAATCAGTACAGTATTATTAATTGCAGTTAATCAGTATAAATCATTACAATTAATCAGTTCAGTATTAGTACAATTAATTCTCTAATCACAGCTAATCAGTACAGTATCAATACAATTAATTCTGTAATTACATTTAATCAGCGTAGTATCAATATAATGAATCAATCATTACAGTTAATCAGTACAATGAATCAGTCATTATAGTTAATCAGTACAGTATTAGTACAATTAATCAGTCAATATTGTAAATACAATAAGGAAGTTAATCTTCATTTCTAACTCCCTGTTAGTACTTACTGGCACACTTTACAGGCATGATTGATTTTGTTTATCGCTCTACTGTCATCTTCTGCGTACGAGGGTTTAACAGACCGGGACCTACAGTTTAAAGTGGATTCCGAACCGCTACAAACATCCATGGCACAACCGGGACACGAACTCAAAACATGGGGTACTGAGGGACAGAGCGCTAGCCACTCGGCCATTCAGTCCCTGCATAATGGAAACTGAAGGTCTTTGACTTGAAGTGAAAAAGAAAACTCTTTCTCTAATTTTGAGAAAAAAAGAAATATTTTTAAAAAAATGTTTCCGTGGGTACTCATACATAATCTAAAAATAGATGGTTTTATTAACGCATTAGGTGATAATGGTAGTAGATCACGATCGTACTAAGAGGCATGAACCCCAGAGGTTCTTGTTCAGCTTACAAATAAAAAGAGTTTTATAAGGTAATTGAGACATTTTTTTTTTAACAAGGATGATTTTTTATTTAACGTGGAAGTCGTCTTCTTGCTTTCTTCTGCAAATAGCAGTTTATTATTATTTCTTCTTTCCATAGTCTGTCTAGACGACGAATAATCGATCTGTTCATTATCTTTTTTTCAATCTTGGCAAAGTTTCTTATATACGAGCTATTACATACTTACTATGCATGAGGCTCTTTTCATTATTTTAAAACTTCATTCCGTATTTGAAGAAGTCTGGTAGTCATTGAGGAGATGGGCCATAAAGGCATTACGTGAAGGGAAGTTATTATTTTATTTCTAATGCAGAGAGTCTTTTAGACACTCTGAGCCTGTAAACGTTTTGATCACATTGCAATAAATATTCCACTTATTTCACGAACAGTGGCGGATTATGGGCAGAGAAGTCGGCAGTCGAGCACTTTTGATGGAGTCGGAAACCTGTTAAAATGGACTCTTTAATAAAATACTTTTTCTTTTCCAAAATTCTAGGCTTCGGTTTGGTTTGTCGCCCTACAGTCATTTTGTGCACACTTCGGGCTAATTAGACCGGAACCTATTTATTAGTTTAATGCGGATTCCGAATTACTCACAAACATCCATGCCACCTCCAGGATTCAAACCTGAAGTCTATGGTACCAACGGCCAGAACGTTAGCCAATTGGCCGTCAGTTATCCAAAAATTCTAGGAATGGATGTTAAAATTAAATGTTTTTGAAGCAATTCAGTTCCATCCATGCCACTCTTGTAATGTTTATTGAAAATTACAATGACAAGAGGCGGTTGTGGTGTAGCAGGCTCCTCGTTGTACCACTAGATGTACCACTGGTAGGGCTGAATATGCTGCAGATATTTAACAGAAGTTAAAGTAAAATCCTATTTCAGGAAATTTTGCAATTTTTTAATCTCCAAGTTGGCGCCAAAATACGAATCAGATCTTCGACAGAAAAGCAACCCTTTAAAGGTTACCAGTATCAAAAATTGGTATTTGACATCAATTAATACATTAAAATATTTATAACTAACACGTATTAAAATTTTATAGCTCCTCAAGAGGTTGTTGTTGTTGTCATGTCCCTCAAGGAAGGAGGGAAGAGGAGTGCAGCTTCTGTTCTGATGGAGCACCTGTAGGTAGAAGTCTGACTTTGACTCCGTAACGCTCTTACAGTCATAGGAGACCGGGACCTACGGCTTTAAGTGGATTCCGAACCACTACAAACATCCATGGCACCGCCGGGACTCGAACCCGAAACCTGTGACACCGAGAGCCAGAGCGCTAGACACTCGGCCATTCAGACCCCTCCTCAAGAGGTTCGGTGGTAATATGCGCAGAAGGATTCAAATCCTCCAGCAGCTTCCGTTGCAGTCACTGCCTTCAGAAAAAAACTCACTCTGCAGAGAATACGACAGGGTGCATAAGATTCTAACATTAACAGTTAGACTGTTGGGATTTTCGCGAGTTTTTTCCTATACGACGCGCAAATGAAGAACAATCGTTCCTTAATACAGTTTCCCCCATAAATGAATTTATAAGATTTGTATTTGGATATTTAATAATTGATTTGTAAATTTAATAATATTTAAGCCGCATAATTAGTCGTGGAAATTTTATTTCTTAATTTTCAAAATCTATAAAAGAAAAAATTACATTGTTATCCCTCTCAAAATGGACGTAGCTACCGGACGTAGCTACCGGGATTCAAACCACGGGCCTGATGGCCGGGTGGCTAGTGCTCTGGCGTTCTGTACCACAGTCTTCGGGTTCCAGTCCAGCACTGCCAGGGATGTTTGTAGGGATTCGAAATCCACTTTAAGCCGTAGGTCTCAGTCTAATAGGATCGTACAGCGCTGCGGCGGTAGTGTTACCCTCGTCCGTAGCCTATCTTTAAGCTATACTTGCTCCCTGGGTAGTGCTAAATGAATACCGTCAGCGCAGCCCTTGCTTATGACATAAAGATTTGTTTTCCAATGCAGCTGGCAAACAGACATGGACGTCTTTGGATGCCAATAAGAGCTGCACCGATGTTACTCACTTTGCATTACCCAGGGGGCCCGTGTAACTTGAAGATAAGCCACGGACGTGGAGTAACCCCCGCAGCACCCAACGATCCTATTAGGACCGGGACCTACGGCTTAAAGTGGATTCCGAACCACTACAACACCCATGCGCAAAACAGGGATTTGAACCCGATACCTGTGGTACCGAACGCCAGAGCGCTAGCCATTCGGCCATCAGGCCTCCTATGACATAAAGATAACTGTCCAAATATTTGCCAGCTGCATTAGAAAAAAAAGGGATTCAAATCTGCTACCTATATCCATTAAAATTTCTCTTTTCAGAAACTAGTAGAATCTATGGCAACTAACACCATTTCTAAACCGTCTCGCATTAACTTGTTAAGCTTCCCGAGGGAAGTTTTCAGAATTATCTCCCACTCAAATGTGGGCCATTCACCTCTAAAAGTCATCCCTTCGCTGGACAGTTCGCGGTTCATATAAGTGGGACCCCTCTTTCTTTTCAACAATAGAAATTCATTACTTGAAATATTATTCAGATTTCAAGGGGGAAAAAAAGGAAACAAAACACTTCTTTTCCTGTTTCCATTCAAATTATTTCCCCGTTTTCTTAATAAAACTAACAAAACGGAATTCACAGAAGAGAGCTCTAGCAGTTTCAACCCAATACCTCTTAAGTGACAATTCGCTCCCGAGGTCGTTATAATAATCGCATTTATGCTTTCCCCATAAATGGGATTTTTTTAATTTTTTTCCCCCGTTTTTCCTGAACGCCGAAGTTGAGTTGGAATTCTGGAGAGAATGGCGGTAACTAAGTTAAGGGGGGAACAATTTTCGCCTTTTTATTAATGAAGGTGTTTTTTTTTAATACTTGAGTTTGGTATGCTTGCGGGTTTCTTTTTAAAAAGTACCCAAGTGTTTTTGTGTGAAATAACACATTGTAACGCGATAGTTTATGAAAGTTTGGGAAAGTTATATTGTTAAAATGTTTCCCGAAACTTTTTATCTGTAAATTCCGATGGGTTAAAATGAATGAATTGATTATTTGAATAATCGAAATCGATTGACATACAGGTTGATTATAATTAATGTTCCACTTTCAAAATGATGTAAAAAGATAACCACTCATCACAATGGGTTCAAATTGGAACTAAAAATACTTGAAGAAGGGGGAAATGGGTACAGCATCAAAAAAAGTGTCCCAAAGTGCATTAATAGATGGCGCTGTAAGCAGTATAAAGAAAGTGAATTCGGTTGCCAGCGATATTCTGAATAGAAATTACAACGTATTTGGCATGAGTTGCACACTAAACCAACTGTAGTGCTCAATGTGCTTGAATGTTTCGGGTTTTGGTGGAAAAAATGACTTCCAAGTCATTCGACAGTTGTGACGCTGTTAGTGGAAAGTTCATACACCACTGCAAAGTCATGCGAAATTGGACGGAAAAAATTGGGGGAATTTTTTTTTTTTTTGATGCCGTACAGTTTCCCCCCATTTCAGGTATCTTCAGTTCAAATTTGAATTATTTGTGAAGGGTGGTTCTTTCTTTACAGCATTTAGAAAGTATTGGTAAGTATTAGAAAGTATTGGAAAGTATCAATGGGAGGCCTACTGCACCTTACCACTGAACCACAAGGCGGGTACATTAAGTATTTGAATTGACAATTTTTTTTTCAATATACTGTGCAAATAACCGCAAGAAAAAAAAAGTCATACAAAACGGGTTTGAGTATAACAAGTTCTGATTTCATTCTTTTTCTTTTTTATCATTTTTATTTATATGATTGATAATGAAATTGAATAAAAAATTATTAAAATAACTAATTTTCCTGGGGGAAAAAATTGCATAATTCCCTACCATCATTAAACATGAACGAGAAATTCCCCTTTCAAATAAGTCACTGAAAGAAATGAAAAGAATGTATTTCATGCACAACCTATAATTACGCCATTGCTTAAAGATAAACTGGTACATTAGGACGTCCGACTGTCGCCAAAAGTGTTTTATGGGCCCTAATGGGCATGTAATAACTCATAACATTATGGTCTAGAATTATTCAATAGCTCATAGCATTATGAGCCAGTTTTTTTTCTAAGAATTAAATTTATTATTGAGTAAATTATTTTTCCAATTTCCATAACTTCCAATTAGTTTTAAAAAAAAACGAATTAAGTAAATGGTTCTCTACATCATATTGTTAAATTTTAGTTTATATACAAACAGACATTGAAATCTGAATCGAAGAAAGATTGTTTTATTTTAAAAACAATTTAAGTCATAAAACAGGGAATAAATTTTTAAAATCAATTATAATAATAAATAATTCCTTTATTACTATAGTTCATTTCTTAATAGAGAGTTTTTGCATACCGTACGTTAGTTACCGTAGGACGTCCGTTAGTTTTTTCTCCCTAGCGCGCATGCTCATAGGAAATTATGTTTGCTATGAGCATGCGCGCTAGGGAGATGCAAAAACTCTCTAATGTCTAATACAGGGATGGCCAACCAGCGGACCACCTTGCATATTTTTCCCGACCGTGAGATTTATCACACTTTTACAAAATATATTTATTTCATAATGGCCAAAGTAGTGAAAACCAATGTACTAAAAAAATGCATTATGTGTGCATCCATATATTCAAGAATTAAAGGTCTAAATTATGAGAAAAAATTAAACTAAACTCTAAAATAATATTGTTGTGAATATAGGACAGATATTGCCTGTTTTATTGATGAGTTGAGGTGCCCATTTACAGTTTGGAAAGGATGTGGGGGAGAAGAAGTCTGGTTGGGTTTTGTGACGCTCCACGGTCATATGAGACAGGAACCTAGCACAGGGAGTGTTTTGATTTGGTTTGTCGCTCTACGGCCATCTTGTGCACACGAAGGCTAAACACACCGAGACCTACGGTTTAAAGTGCAGAGCGAGTGGACTGTCGTACTACTACGCCACACCACATCGCTCTGCCTAGAGCAGAGTTGCCCATTTACAGTTTGGGAAGGATGTGGGTGAGAAGAAGTCCGATTGGGCTGTGTGACGCTCTACGATCATATGAGATCATGACCTAAGGCTTAAAGTGGATTCCGAACCACTACAAACATCCATGGCACCACCGGGACTCGAACCCTAAACCAGTGGCATCGTGTTCGATAGGACTGTAGAGCATTGGGCGTAGGGCTGGCAACCCTAACCGTAAAAAAAAATAATAACTCACGTCTAGAAATCTGCCAGTAGGCAAACAGCTTTACCCCTCGATGGGTTGTTGTGTCAATGAAGAATAAGAATAAGTAGAAGAGCGAGAAAAAATACAGATTAATATTTTACTTTTTGGACAGTCCAATCGTAGAGGCCTGATGGCTGAGTGGCTAGCATTCTGGCGCAGGTTTCAGATTCGAGTCTCAGCAGTGCCATGGGCGCTTGTAGTGGTTCGGAATCCACTTTAAACCGTATGTCCCGGTCTAATAGGATGGTAGAGCTTTGTGCGGGTAGTGTTACTTCGCGTCCGATGCATATCTTCCAGCTACACGTACCTCCTGGGTAATTCAAAATGGATAACCCGACCTGCCCGAAGGCTTACGGAAACACTGAATGACCTGAAGCGCGACAGAACCCCCTCAGGGCCACCAGGATTCCGCCTTATCCGGCTCCACGGATAGGGTGATATGTAATAAGTACAACACCCCCACCGCTTATGGCTGCCCGCACCTGGGCTTACTGTTACTCCAGGACATGAACGTCCACGTTATAGAGCGTGTTCGAGCACACCCGCGGAGACGTGCGGATCTCTTGGCCGTCTTAAGTGACGTTACCAGGGGGCACCACGGGGAGGTGGATCCACTTCGCCGGCAGTGCTCAATGAGTAACAACGATGCAACTCTTGCTTATGACATAAAGATTAATAGCCTCTATATTGCCAGCTGCATGAGAACAACAACAATAAATGATGCTTGATTCGTCTTTTTTTTAAATGCTGGAATGTGGCGTTAGGAATAAAGTTTTCAATTTGCGACGAGACACATAGACGTTGCGCAACAACTCCCCGTTACAGATATCTTCGGCAACCTTCAATTAGTTAACTAGTTTCAATCTCCTTTGGCATGCGCTATTCTAATAGAGCGAAACACTAACTATCTTCTTTTTTTTTTTTTTTTTTTTGTAAAGAAATCCAAGCACCCACCCATAACGGGCCGAACAACTGGGTTCGCCCACGCACCGAACTGCCAATCTCAAGGGCCCTCCGACAGAGAAGGCCCCATTCATGAATTCAGAAAGGGAGGGCATGTGAAACGCCGGTTACATAATATCCAAAACGCGACACCTAACACGACACCCTCGGCGCAATCCGTCAAACTGGACAAATTTAGCGCGTGTTATGAATAGGAGCGCTGTTCGAGACCCGCGAGAGTCGATCTGCTTTCTCACCCCACTTTTTTAATGATCACACGGACAGGAAAAAAAAGAGACAGAGACAGAGATGTCGAGAGAACACCTCATTAGCGCGACTTCTGTGAGATCTTTAAATTGGGAGGAAGACCGATCATAATATTTATCTTGTTTTAAAACAACCTCCTGATCTTGCACAAAAGTTCTTTTTTGAAACAACGTCCAGAAACTTGAAACTGACTCAAATCTTGGCCGTAGACGGTGTAGTAGAATTTTAAAGGATTTTGTATAAAAGTGGCAACTGGAGAAGCAAAATGTGGTAAACTATGTGGCAACTATGGCTAAACTATGTGGCAAAAAGTTGCTAAACTATGTGTCAAAAAATGGTTAAACTATGTGGCAACTGGATAAAAAAAATAAAAGTTGTTGTTGTTGTTGTTGTTGTTCTAATGTAGCTAGCAAAACTGAGACAGTTCATCTTTATGCCATAAGCAAGGGCTGCACCGCTGTTACTCACTTAGCACTACCCAGGGTGAACATGTAGCTTGAAGATAGGCTACGGACGCTAGTAACACTACTCCCTCAATGCTCTACGATCCTATTAGACAGGGACCTACGGTTTAAAGTAGATTCCGAAAGAGAAAACTCGTAATTCCCGTAAAAAGGAAACAATATCTCCTGTTTCGTAATCTGCCAGTAGGCAGAAGGCCCTGCCTCACTATGAAGCTGTTACACCACTGATGGTGATGATGATGATGATTCGTATAAAAAAAATATATTCAAATATAAATTTGTATTTTTTAAATTATAAAAATCCAACACAAAAACAGGATAGACTCCTAAAAAGTATCAAAAGTCCTTATTCTATTAGATATATTAAGACTTTAAATTCGGAATTTTTCCACCACCAACTGTATGTAATCAGATCTGTTTTCATCATCATCATCACCAGTGGCGTAACATCGCCATGGTGGGCCAAGGACGTCTGCCTACTGGCAGATTTCTAGACAGAAGATGTTTTCTTTTTAAGAGGTAGGGTTGTCGCCTAACGCTCTGCAGCCATATTAGACCAGGACCTACGGTGTAAAGGGGATTCCTTACCACTACAAACATCCATGCCACGACCTGACTACTACTACTACACCACACCACATCATTGTGCCTAGAGCTGAGTTGCCTTTATACGTTTTCGGAATGATGTGGGTGAAAAGTTTGACTGGGCTTTGTGACACTCTACATTCAGATGAGACCGGAACTTAACAGCTTAAAGTGGATTCCGAACCCCTACAAACATCCATGCCACCGTCGGGACTCGAACCCGAAACCTGTGGCATCGAGCGGTAGTCACTCGGCCATCAGGCCCCCAATCTGATCTGTGTTACTACACTTAATTCATGAGAAAAATAGAGTATTCACAATAATTTTATTTCTTTCTTAAATTGGACCCAGGTTACTTTATAGTTATCTAATAAAAACAAAGCATTCAAAAACAGTTTTTGGTCCGTTTTCTATAACAATTTTTTTCCAGTTTAAACCCTTTTTTATCAAGAATGGGAACTTTTTTAACCATCTAATCTTGCGAATCTGGATTCTTTTTTTTTCCCCTTTACGCAATGAAATTTTGCAATTCTGCACGATCCTTCCAAATCCTCGTAAATGACTTTATGAAAAAATGACTTATGAAGCATTTTCCAGTTCTCAATCAGATTTTATTCGTCAATTTCAGCGTTCTGGGTTTTTTCCCCCACCACAAAATAGTCAGAACGGTACTTCACTTTTTAAGTTTTTCTTGTGGCTTTAGATTGCACCGAATTTTGACATGCTTTAAAGCAGGGGTGGCCAACCCAAATGATCTTGCGGGCCGAAAATAAAATTATATATCCCCATATTTAATTTAGACCCACTATATACATTTTTTGGAGGGAAAAATTGAAGCATAATGATTTATTAGTATTGTGCTTACTATTATTCTCATATTTGAACATAGATAATATAGTAACTATGATACTAAACGCACACTCTAAAGAAACATATAGCACTAAAAATGAAATATAAAAAAATATATAAATATATAAGCGAAATTAAAAAAATGAAATCATTAAAGAAATATCTATTTTACTAGTGCGATATTTATTTCTCCACTCTTTCACTTAGATTTTGCAAATCGATCTTAAATTGTTTTATTTGCACAGCGTAATGGGTGTTGCAGGTTTGTGAGCGTGTTTGCGTGTTTTGTGTTGGGTCAATTTCATTTTCAAAATTCATTCCAAAAGCGCTAACAACTTCAATTAAGAGTCTGGTTTGCTCTACTATCGACAATCATCTGTGCGTATCTAGGGATGGTCACTGAGGTCACTTAAATGAAACATAATAAATAAAGTTCCAAAGCATATTAATAAATGGCGAGGTAACTGGCGTAAACAAAGTGAATTCGGCTGCCAATGGTATTTTGAATCGAAATGACAACGTGTTTGGCATGAATTGCGCATTAAACCAACTGCAGTTTTCAATGTGCTTGATAGTTTCGGTTTTTTGACGGAAAAAATGACTTCCAAGTCCTTCAACAGTAGTGACAGTGTTAGTGGAAAGCGCATCCACCACGGCAAAGTCATACCAAATTAGATGGGACAAATCGGTGGAATTTTTTTTTGATGCCATAGTGCTTTCCCCTTCTTCAAGTATCTTCTGTTCAAACCACTGCGGGAAAAAAGTAGAAGGACATTAGATTATTTTTGATAAATGAATAATGACGCATTTTTTAAACAATTAGTTTATTCACAACGTTTTTACATGCAGATACCTGTATCTAGATAAAACAAAAAAGTATACAATTAAAAAAATGTATACTTAATAAAAAAATTGGTTTTGACGATCTCATGATCAGTGAAAAAAGTAGAAGGACACTTCTAAAAAAGAGGTGTACTATATAAATTAATATGGAATTCTTTTCCTGTTGGGTCGAATTACTTCGAAGATCCTATTTGGCATCGAATTGTATAAAGATTGAATTTTTGTTTGGCAAAAATTGTCCCATACAAAGTTTAATGATTTCTGCAGCTCAGCTACAGATTTAAACTGCTTTCCACCCTTGTAAACACGACATACAATCATTGCCCATATGTTCTCTACAATGTCGAGATAAGGGCTTTTAGCAGGCCAATGTAAAAATCGAACATTGTTTGCTGCAAACCAATCTTTAACACCATTTGCAGTGTGAAATGAGGCTCCATCTTGCTGAAAAATTCAGTCATCTCCTCCTAACTCAGTGCCATACGGGAGAAGATTTGAGTTTAGAGTCTGGATGTAGTCTGTATGGTTCTGTCTACCATTTAGAAAGACTAAACTTGTCCTGCCTCCATAGCCAACTGCTAACCATACCATTAAACCACCTCCTCCCATCTGTCGAGTAGAATAAGTTTCTTCTTCAATAACAAGACAGTGCCAATAATACTGATAACCATCTGGACCATCCAAAATGAATTTTTTCTCATCGGAAAATATAACTGAGGTCCATTCTGAGCTGCAGGACATGTGGTCTTTAGCCCACTGCAGTCGGTTCTTCATGTGTCCTTCATTCCACTTCGGATGGTGCATCCGTTTTTTGAAGACGAACTTTTTTGAGCGTTTTATGTAGTTATAGACAGTTCTTTTGGTTACATGTGTAATTCTTGATTGAAATTGCGCCTTGCCGACACTTCCACTAGTCTTTTTGAGTTCACGAATGATTTTTCGTTGATCACGTTGGGTGAGTGTTTTTGGTCTTCCTGTCTTCTTTTTTCTTCTGTCACTTTCAGGGTTTCTTATGAAGTTCGAAACAGTATTAGTACTGATTCGTAGCTGTCGTGCAATCTCTCTCACACCTTTGCCTTCATTTTTATAGGCAACTATTTGGCCCTTCTGAAACTTACTTAAGGGTATTCCTCTGGGCATCCTAAAACCAATAAAAACTATGAATTTCTAGCTAAATAATTTATTCTTGTTAAAAAGGAATTAAAAGAGAAAAAAAACACTTACCTATAAACTTTCCAACAGCTTCTAAATAGATTTTTTGGATGTGTCCTTCTACTTTTTTCACACACCCAAAGTTATTAAGTATTGCATTCCTAAGTTAAAATGATGGTAAATAAAAAAATCTCATTTAACTTTCACTTAACGTAAATTAAAACTCTAACAAAACAACTCTCTATAAAAATCAGATCAAAAGCAGTAAAATAAAAGCATATTGTACAAAAAAATGACTGTCCTTCTACTTTTTTCACACAGTGTATAAGTATTTATTATATTTATAATTTTATTATATTTCAAATTATATTTATTTATATTACAACCAAACTACCCGAAGTGATCAGAATCGGAAAAAAAATGCTACAAAGCAAATCTGCTACAAAATTAGAGTAGCGTTTTTCGAAACCCTATGAGCAAAGCCGATCTGAAAACTCTCATACTTACGTTGTGATGGCTAATATAAATTGTTAGGCTGGAAAATTCCTCCCATTGATCTCTCTATTGAATGACTTGGAAGCAATTTTTTTCCGTCCGAAAACTGAAACAATCAAGCATATTGAACTCTGCAGTTGGCTTAATATGCAACTCGTGCCAAATACGTTGTCATTTCGATTCAAAATATCCCTGGCAGCCGAATTCACTTTCTTTATGCCGCTTATATCGCCATCTATTAATACACTTTGGAACCTGTTTTTGACGCCGTACCGTTTCCCCTCTTCTTCAAGCATCTTCAGTTCATATTTGAACTCGTCGTGACGAGTGTTTCTTTCTATACAGCATTTTGAAAGTGTGACTTTAACTATAATCCCCCTGTATTTCAAAAAAATTTTCTAAATCCTTTAAATTCTTCTAAATTCATCGTAGTAATTTTTATAAATTCATTTACTGAAAAGTGTAGGTATAAAAAGGAGTTTAGAAATGTGTTGATCAATCCCCCACCCCCGCGCAGGAGCGAGCAAGTCCAATTTCCGAGCCACAACGCAGTGTACAATTTCCAGTTTTAGCTCTTCTTCACAAACTTGTATACATCTCTCTCTCTCTTAGCTGTGCTGTGGATTTTGACTTTATTATTTTCGTGCTCTCACATTTTTCCCTAAAACACCGCGCAAAAATTGTACTTTGCGAGTTTTGAAAGAAGATTTACGACAAGCAATTTTATTTCCTTTCTTACTTACAGAAATAAAGTGACAGTTACAGTTTCTGGACACATGCGTCGTCGTTTCGGAATACGCGCTCTTTCGGGAGTTTTATCGCCGTGACGTCAGCACCGGCATCAACGCTGACGTCATCGCACGGAATTTTTCGCGAAAAAGAATTCCGACCCGTACTTTTACTTTTTTTATTTTTATTATTTTTTTTATCTGTCATGGCTATCAAAGAAATCATTCTCATTCCGTGTTGGTGTGTGCTCTTATGTCGCAAATATTTAGAATGCGGGTGACATTTCTGTTTTGAAACCATTTGCTTTTTATTTGTGCTTCGCGCGCGCGTTCTCACGTGTTGTGTGTTGAGAAATCATGAATGAACTGTTAAAATGCGCGTAAAACTAACTGCTGGTTTTACGTAAGAAGAGCTGTTTCACAAGGACTGTGTATGAGCGTCTATTGAAACTGGATTGCGTGTGTGGGCGGTTTCGATACTTGTGTATCTATGTGACGAAAAAACTGACCTTCTATGCATACATAACTTTTCTGTTAAAAATAAATCGATTTTTTTTTTTATTTTAACTTCAATTTTAGTGGGGCCTGACTGGTCGAGTGGCTAGCGCTCTGGCGCTCGGTACCGCAGGTTTCGGGTTCAGGTCCCGGAGGTGCCATGGATGGTTGTAGTGGTTCGGAATCCACTTTAAATTGTAGGTCCCTGTTTAATGTTACTGTAGAACGTTGTGGGAACAGTGTCCGTAGCATCCGTAGCCTATCTTCTAGCTACAAGGGCCCCCTGGATATGCTAAATAAGTAACAACCCCTTGTTTATGACATAAAGATAATCTGTCTGTATTACCTGCTGCATTAGAACAACATAAAAGTGCAATGAAATTGATAGGATATGCCTTTTTTACCCATAAAATATATAGGTATTGTTTTGGGGGAGCGGGATTTTTCGTGTCCTTGATCACTTTCAGTTTTGGGTTTTTAAGTTTCTTTCACGAGCTTTCCCTTAATTTCTTTCACGAGCTGGTTTTTTTTTTTTTTTAGAATTTCTTTCACGAGTTTTTTATTTTTAATTTCTTTCACGAGCTGTTTTTAAATTTCATTCACGAGCTGGGCCGCCTTTTTTTTTTTTTTTTTTTTTTTTTTTTTTTTTTTTTTTTTACAAGAGTTTTTTTTTAAACATAATATTTATTTACAAAATAATTTAGTTAAAAAAAATTAATTTAGAAGAAAAATTCACGTAAAATTTCTCTAAAAGATCATGTTTGGTGGAAGCAAAGACTATTTTATTTCAAAAGGAAAATGAGATTTTTCAAGAAAATAAAATTGTTTGGAATTCTGTAGTGTTTTGGGTTTTTTTTTAATTTTTTAAGATTGCTGTGATACGTTTTGTTCATAGATTAAATTCTATACGGAGTACCCTGTACATAGATTATTTTCGGCCCAGCACATTACAGTTTTTTAATTAAAAGTGCAATTCAATTTTAAAGCGCTTTAAGGAATTCCTGTTAACAAATAAATGGATCCTCAGCACAACTAAAAATCTGCGTTTTACTGTTAAATATATATGCCAAGAACAATCCACCGACAAATATGGAGAAATGGCGGCTTTTTTTCAATTTGTTCTATTAGCTCACACTCTCCCTATATATATCTTGTACAAATTTTCAATCGTTCATAAAATACTTTTTTATTCATCCACTCGAGTTCAAATACATTTTTTTTTTTGAACTTCTAGTGGATGACACTCGATGTTAACACATTTTTTTCAAATATTAATTCATTAATTAAATTTAATTAATTAATTTTAATTAATTGTTTTAGATTTAAGTTGCATGTATCTACCCATAGATGGCGCCAGATGTAAGAGGAAAATTTCAACTTTATTTGTAAAGGACTTTTCTGCAATAGAGTGAAAAAAAAATAGGAATTGAGTTTAATTTTTTTTTTTATATTGCTTGTTGTTTGTTGGTGTTGTTGAATATCAGTGTTCCTTTTATGTGAGCCACGAAATCCCAGCGACTGACGATATATCTGTAATTATCTTCCGGATAAACTTTTAGTGGAAACTGCTTTGCATTTGCTTGTCGTATTGGATAAACCCTTTAAAACTCCTATCAAGCAGCTTGACTATCGACGTGGGACGCTTTATACACTATGTCACAATCGCCATCGAGTCTCCACGTTCCTTAAAGCATTAATTGCAACGAACTCGAACTGCTCGATAGCTGCACTCATTACTTTTGTGACATGAGGATATATTAATATGATGAGACTAAACTGAAGTGGAAAAATCCCACATGGCAGTCTGGTTCTCGATGCGAGACGCTTACATTCAATGTCTTATTCTCCACCAAATCTCCTGTTGTTGTTGTTTCTTATCCCACTTGGCTGGCCAAGCCCACAAGCCCATACGTACTCATGATTGAAGGGGAAGGAAACAGCTTCTGTTGTGATGGAGCACCCGTAGGTAGAAGTCTGACTTTGGCTCCGTGACGCTCTCACAGTCATAGGAGACCGGGACCTACGGCTTAAAGTGGATTCCGAACCACTGCAAACATCCATGGACACCGCTGGGACTCGAACCCGAAACCTGTGGTACCGAGCGCCAGACACACGGCCATTCAGTTCCCAAATTTGTTAATGCCAACGGCACGCGGTGTTCCCAGGTGGTCACCCACCCAAGTACTGACCGCCCCCAATGATGCTTGACTTCGGTGATCTAACGAGAACCAGTATATTCAGCATGGTATGGCCGTTGGCCCAAATCTGCTAGTTTTCTGAAAGTAATCACTATAAAGTGGCCAACAATTCCAGCTGTACATTGGTCAATGTAAAAATTCAAAAATTTAAATCAAAAATCGAGTGATTAGTCAGCAATTTTTTTTCTTTTCTTTTGAACATCTTTTATCATTAATATAAAGGTCAAAAGCACATTTTGCACGATGCCTGTCGAGTTTTGGACAAAGCACCCTTGGTTAGAATACCAAGTGTGGTTATACTCCAATAGCTAATAATAGTGAGCAAGAAATTATTTGTAATTTGAATGGTAATTATGCTATAAATTGTTATATTCATCCTTTTTTTTTCTTTCCAATGCAGCTGGCAAACACTTAGACAGCTTGGTCTTGGATGCCTTAAGGCAAGCGCTGCACAGACCTTACTCACTTTGCATGACCCAGGGGGCGCATATAACTTGCAGATAAGCCACGGACGCGGAATAACAATGCCCCCGCAACGCTCTACGATCCTATTAGACCGGGACTTACTTTTTAAAGTGGATTCCGAACCCCTACAAACAACCATGGCACCGCCGTGACACGAACCCGAAACCTGTGGTACCAAGAGCCAGAGCGCTAGCCTCTCGGCCATTCAGGCCCCTCTTCATCATTTTAATGACATGAAAATTAATTGTACTATAACAAACAAAAAAACGGTTTTCCATGCATATTTCATTTTTGTCAACATATTACTGAAATGAATGTTTAAATAAACCTTCTTCCCTCATTATTTATGATAGATAAATAAAATTCTACTTTAATATCTCCAAAACTCCAGAGACTTATGCCTGTGTTATTTTAACTGAAGAAATTAAAATAACTTGAGCAATTCAGAGATCGGATACTAAAATATCATAGTGTAAAAAACACCCACCAATCGGTCGTCTGTCCACTCAGACTTCTGACTGGTTCAGTGCCATGTGGGAAACCCACCTTCCAATCAACACTACTTAGCGGCGTGAATAAAATAATCGAATATTCGATTCTTAAACGCCAAGATCAACACTGCGTAGAAAATGATGTTACCATTCCTGAGCAATTTGAGTTCAGGAAACAATTAAGTGCTCTTACATACCAATGAGTTGATCCATGACGGCGTTATCGATCGATAATCTACGAGAATATTATTTATGGACGTAGCCAAAGCCTTTGGCCCAGTTTGGCAATATGGCTTATTATTCAAGGTTATGTGACTTTTTTTATTTCGGCTCAGTTTATTAAAATTATTCATTCGTATGTCATATTGCTTTTAATTTTTTCTTCCCTCTAATATCTACTTGACGTTTTTATATTTTTCGCATTTCATATTTCATCCTTCTTCAATTTTTTTTTTTTTTTTTTTTTTAATTTTGATATTCAGTTCTGTTCTTGTATGAATTTTCCCCATTGTTCAGCTTCTGTACCTCCAAAAGTGAATTATGCAAAACTTTTCCGCCTCCATCCTGCGTCCATTCATTTCACCCACATCATTCCCAAACTGTATAGGGGCAACTCAGCTCTAGGCACAGTGATGTGGTGTAGTAGTAGTAGTAGTAGTAGTAGTACGAGTGGGCGAGACCATCTCCAGCGTTCATCTAATCAGGAGCAGCGTTCCCCAGGGATCCCTACTCAGTCCAAGATTATTTTTAATCTCTGTGAACGACGCCATGTTCGCAGTTGACACTGCCATAATTGCAAAACACAAATCACCAAATTCTGTCGTTGCTCTTATTAATAGTTCTATTCCAGCTTTAGAAGCGGCCTGGTGGCCAAGTGGCTAGAGCTCTGGCCTTTGGTATGACAGGCTTCAGGTTCGAATCCTGGCGGTGGCATGGATGTTTGTGAGTAGTTCGGAATCCACGTTAAACTATAGGTCCCGGTCTATTTAGCCCAAAGTGCGCACAAGATGACCGTAGAGCGACAAACCAAACCGAACCTGCTTTAGAAAATTGGTTAACCACCTGGAAGATCCTTCCAAAAGTGCGTGCTTCGTGTTTACTAGGAAGCGTCACATTCTTAATGTCACGCTTTTTGGCCAGCCCATCTCCTGGGTTACTGAATACAAGTACCTGGGGTTGGTTTTAGACGCAAAATTGAATTTTAATTTCCATATTGCAAAAGCATCATTGCCCAAAGAGCCGGCTAGCGATCAGACACAAGCTTTTGCTTTACAAGTCGACCCTTCGACCGATTCTTTTATAGGGTTGTAAAACCACATTGGAACTCCATAACCGTTGCCCAACAATGAAGAAAAACACCTTTGCCAATACTGATCCTATTTTATCATCCTTCACAACCTATTGTTAAATAGTGTCATGTTAGGAATATAAGGAAATTAAAAGAAAAAAGTAAATTTATATATATATATATATATGTATATATAAATTTACTTTTTTCTTTTAATTTCCTTTTATTCCTAACATGACATTTGGTTAAATTTATGTATATATATATATATACCGTGAAAAATAATATTAATAAGAATTCGCTGTAATTTTGAAAAATATGAACTAGCATACTGTGAATATATAAAATATCTATAATTGCCTAGGGCAATTAAATTATAGATGTGTTATTTTTTTTTCAAGTTTAAGAGCACCCTGAATCAAACTCGTGACCTTCCAAAGTGTTCTGTACCTTTGTTTTAAAGGCTTTATTTAATTATTTTTTTTTTATCATCATCTTTCAACGTGGACGAAAAATTAACCCAAACCAGAAACTGAATCCCTAATCTGTAACCGCCCACCAAGTAATTGCACACTAGCTAGATAGCTAACCATCAATCTTTTTCCCAGATCATGAGATTATCAATCTTCCAATAGAATATTTTTTTTTCCTCTGGCCAGATTGTTTTTTTTCCCCCCGTAATTGCTGTTGCTAAAATTAAGCTTCTAAGTTAGTTGTACTGAACGTCAAATTGTCCACGATCTATTAATAACCATGTTGTTAACTGAAAACATGCATGCTTTTGGAAATACCTACTGCAAATTTATTATTACTTATTACATTTAAATTATTTTTTAAAAAAACTTAAATGTTTTGTTATGAAAATTCAGGTATTAGCAAGTTTTATCTCAATATATAACTCTAATAGTTTTATCTAATAATTATACTCTAGGTGGCCAACCCAAATGATCTTGCGGGCCACTTGGGAACTGCATCATAACTCCGTGGGTCGCCTATAAAATTATATACCCCCATAGACATTTTTTGGAATGATAAGTTGAAACAGAATGAGTTATTATTTTTGTGTATACTATTATTCTTGCTTGTAAACATAGATTATATAATAGAAATGAGAATACTAAACACACATTGTAAAGAAATGTATAACACTAAAAACGAAATACATAAAATATATATATATAAGCGAAATTAATAAATGAAATCATTAAAAAATATTTATTTTACTAGTGCGATAATTGTTTCTCCACTCTTTCACTTAGCTTTTGCACATCGATGCGCGCGCATCGTGAGTTCGCAGAATATAATTGCATTATTCAGGAAACTCATAACTACAAACTCCTCAGTAAAAACAGGCAATATCTGTCATATATTCGCAAGAATATAGTTTCAGTTCCATAGTTCTTTTCTGTTCTATATTCCACTCTTTCACTTAGCTTCTGCAAATCGATCTCAATTTGGGTATTTGCACATCGTAATGGGTGTTGCAGGTGAGCGTCCGTTAAGTTTGGGCGTGTTTCGTGTTGGGTCAATTTCATTTTCGCAAAAAACGATTCGCAGGTGTATGTTGAACCCAAAGCGCTAACAACTTTTTGTACCAGATTTCTCAAATTGAATATAACTTTCAGCAATTGACAGTGAGGTATAACTTTCAGCCATTTATGTTGCGGGGGCATTGTTACTCCGCGTCCGTGGCTTATCTTCAAGTGACACGCGCCCCCTGGGTAATGCAAAGTGAGTAACGTCTGTGCAGCGTTTGCCTTAAAGCGTCTAAGACTTCCATGTCTGTTTGCATTGGAAAAAAAAAAAAAAAAAAAACTATCAGCCATTTGTAATTTAATTAGGAAAACAATATTGATAACGGCGGTGATAATTTTTTTTAATGTTTTAAAAGATTATTGTGAAATAAAATACAATAACATTGGAAGAAAAAACAATATCATAAACGATTTTGGGAAAAACAATAACAATATTGAAAAAAATGATATTCAATCAATATAAATAAAATAAAACTTTTCATTGTATTGATTTGATATTTTATGTTATTTATATAAAAGAAATTATTTTTAAAAAGAAATATTTGGTTAAATTAATCACGTTTCGTAAGAGAAAAAAAAATATCACAGCAAATCAAGCGTCAATAAAGTGGGAAAAAAATGTGTTCAGAATTTTATCTTAAGAAAAGCTTGCAAACTGATTATAATTTTTTAATAAAGATATTTACCATTTATTATAAATGGTCAGGAAAAGTATTTATTCTAATTTAATGTCGACATTAAACATAAAAACAGCTAAAGATACAAAACTCGAAATATCATCTTATTCTTTAAGAAAACTTATTTTTTTGTGTCTTCTTTAGATTTTCAATTGGATGAAATCCAACTTCTCTTGGCATGCGAACAAGAGCAGAATTTAAAGAATAATTCTAGTTAGAAATATATCTTTTTTTTTCCCAAAATTCAAAACAGTAATTTCATTTTTTTGAAACAAAAGCAATAGAATCACAATTTAAGTAAGCCATAAATGAGAACGAATATTTTATGTGCCAGAATTTAATATTTTAAAATCAGAAATCCATGTAATCAGAATACCCACAAGGCGTCATTTTCATACTAGGATTTGTCTGTTATTCTTATTTGAGAAAATGAAAGGAAAATTTTTTAAAGCATATTTTTATGACAGCTACCTTTTTTAATAAATCTTCACGCTTTTTATTTTTATTTTTATTTTTATTTTTACTCTCAAAATTCGTATTACAGCATTTCATTTTGTAAGAATTCGATAAAATCGGAATTAGTTTTGGTTGTTAGAATAAATATTAAAAAAGTATAACGAGTTGTTTTCAAGAAAAAAAAATATTGTAATAACTTTTGTAAAGATTTGATTTAACACCGGATATCTATTTGTACTACATTTTTTCCAAAAACTTTTTTTAAATGGTAATTTTTATTAGTTATTATATATTTTGAATTATTAATTTTTTTTAATAATTATATAGCTTTAATATTTGTTTGTAAGCTTTGATTATTTGTTTTAATTGCTAATTGTTGTTCTTACATAAAATATAATTTAGCTTAAATTAGTTTACAGAAATTAAACATTTTTCTTTCTACTACTTTTGATAATATTGGTTGAGATTTAATTATATGGAATGATTTATTATCTTATATATTATTAATCTCTTATGTACCAAGTTCCAATTTCGAAATGCTGCAAAAAAAAACCACTCGTCACAATGAATTCAAATTTGAACTGAAGATACTTGAAGAAGGGGAAAACGGTATGGCATCAAAAAAAAAGTTCCACCAATTTTTCCCATCCAATTTGGTATGACCTTGCCATGATGGATGGGCTTTTCACTAACAATGGCACAAATATTTAATGACTTGGAAGTCATTTTTTCTGTCAAAAAACCGAAACAATCAAGCACATGGAACACTACAGTTGGTTTAATGTTCAACTCATGCCAAATACGTTGTCACTTCGATTCAAGATATCACTAGCAGCAGAATTCACTTCTTTATGCCGCTTACAGCGCCATCTATTAATACATTTAGGAACATTTTTTTGATGGCGTACAATTCCCCCTTTCTTAAAATATCTTCAATTCAAATTTGAACTCGTTGTGACGAGTGTTTCTTTTTTTTTACAGCATTTTGAAAGTGGGACTTTAATTATAATTAAAAGAAACGTATACCAAAAGAAAAAAAATGTGTCTTGTTTTCTAGTTAATTAAATGTGATATTTATTTAAGGTAAACAATTCTTATACATATACTTGCGATACTAATATTTTTATAAGTTCTATTTCATAAAAAATTGTATTGATAAAACGTTTTTTTTTTTTTGTATCAATGTTGAAAAAGTAAAAAAAATATAACGCTTTCAGTAACTAACTTTTAAGATTTTATTATGAATTTCTATTTTTGTTTATTATACTTATTTGTTTTTCTACGACTTCATTAGGATTTCCTAAATATTCATAAATGAAAATTTAGAGAATATACTCTGTGTTTCCTGAATTTAAAATTTTACATTTTGAAAACTTACTATTATTTTATATTTATACGTCGCATAACATTAAATTCTTTCACTTAAAAATACTATTGCTTTTTTATATCTCATCACGGGCAACGGGCGTACCTGTTACGGAGTTCCTATGTGATTTTAAGAACCACGAAATCCACATCTTAAAGTAGTTAAAATATTTGCTTAAATTGAAGAGTAGTAATAAAAAAAAGAAAAAGAAAGAATTTAAGAAAAGCATCTCTTGCTTGAGAACAATTAAAGCAAGAGACCGAAAAAGCTAAAGCTATAGGTACAATTAGGAGTCCGCTGACGATGCCCCCTCCCAAAAAAAAAAAAAAAAATAATAAATAAATAAATAGATAAAATAGTTAGAAGTTAACATAAGTACAAACAAGCTATAGAATAAATTAAAACTAATAACAATCAAAAAGTTAAAGACCAGATAGCTATTATTTAGATTAAGGTGCACACCGTAGCAATTAATTAAAATTTAAAAGCCAAAAATTGCAGCTCAGATTCGCTTGAATTGATTAACGTAGCATGACTCAAGCCACAGCGGTAGAATATCTCATCACTTTATGCTCAAAATAAAAAAAAAAAACATGTATATTAAGCAGATTTTAGAATTTTTTTTATCATAGAAAATATCCAATAATTATAACTTTTCATCTTAAACTATTTGATTAACTATTGAGTAAAAAAAAAGGATTGAGGGAATTTAAAATGTCCAAAATTGCGTTTCATATTTTGCCTAAAGGAGACTTGGACTTGTACACAAAATCATATAAATTTATTGTTATGACTTCGCCGTACTTAGAATGATATAATTTACACGTTTTTCTTTCTGTTCTAAAAATAAGCCATCGTAAAATTCGTGCTGCAAAGATAACAAAATAAAAATTATGACGAAACCCACGACCAGATGACTTGCGACGCTTATACAATGGAATAATAAAAATTCAGGTACTTAACTTAAGAAAGAACAAATGTTTGTTTTAAATTTTAATTATTTTCAGATTAACAGTTTTAAAATGTAGATACGAAAAAAAAAATTTCCTCTCATTAAACGAGCATCCAAAGCTTTTTTTTTTTTCTCTTTAATTTGAGGAAAAGACTAAATAGGCAAATGACTTTATATTCATGTGTTATACATATGTAGGATTTTTTTTTCATTTTTGTGATTAGAAGAAAATAATATATAAAATGTATATCATCATCATCAATAGCCCAGAGTGGACCAATGCTTTCCTTTGAAGAGATTTCCATGCCTTCCTCTGGGTGACAAGGGTCCTCCAATTCTTAACCCCTAGTACAGCAAAATCCTTCTCAACTGCGTCTATCTAAAAATTTACAATAATACTTTACTAAAGATTGATAAAAAAAAACATATATAATTTTGAATATAATAGCTTTTTAATATATTAAATCTTAAGACAATATTTCTTATAAGAACACAAATATGCATAAAAATCGTAATAAAAAAGAAAAATGTATGGCAAGATTAATCATGTACTCTAAAAATTAGTTTTCCGTGGAAATTGTCTCTTTATGACATATTCATCATCATCAATAGCACGACAGACCAGAGTGGGCCAAAGCTTTCCATTGAAGAGATTTCCATGCATGCCTCTGGGTACAATGGTCCTCCAATTCTTAACCACTAGTACAGCAAAATCCTTCTCAACTGCGTCTATCCATCGCAACCTGGGTCGTCCTCTTCCTCTTTGTCCCTGTGGCTTTTACAAAACGTGCCTTTCCTACAGAATTTAAATCATTCATTCTAAATACATGAGCAACTCAGTTTAATCTATACATCTTAATAAATTTTACAATACCTGGGTCTTTATAGCATTTATATATTTCTGCGCTGTACCGTCTTCTCCAACAATTACTTTCCTTAACACCTGCAAGAATAGCCCTTAAAATCTTCCGCTCAAATAGACCCAAATGGTCCTCATCAGATCTTGCCAAAGTCCACGTTTCAGAGCCATAGACCAAAATAGGTCTAATAAGGGTTTTATATAACAAGAATTTAGTTTTTCTGCTTATGAACTGTGATTTAAACAGATTTTTTAATCAAAAAAAAAAAAAAGGCATAATGTATATCACAACTACAAATTTTTAACGCAACTACAATTATCCTACACAAATGTACCAAATAGTAAACTCCAGGTTCTACATCAGACCACCATCCAAAAAAGCACAGGAACTCTTAACATTAATTAGATGACTACAGAGTTGTTACCTTCAATGCTGTAGCAGCTGCTATTTCGACAGCGCACACTATAATGCAAAGCTAAATGAAACATTTTCATTTAAAAAGAAGAAGCGCTCTTTGAATCTTGAGCACATCCACAAAAATATACAAACTATTTCCATTAAATATAATTTAAAGATAAAATGAAAAGTTAAAATTTATACCCAAAATGAAAGAGAGCTAATAATGCTGCGAATAGATACAGATAATTCCTAAGGCATTAAAAATGGATGTATATTTTTGCTTAGCTACTGAGGATTTCAGTGCTTTATTCACTAGAGCAGAAATGCTGTACAACAACATTTGTAATACCCTGGGAGACATCTATATCTTGATAGAGAGAATGTACAATGTATTATCAGTATTATCTCTAATCTCTTCTCAAAAATGCATGAATACTCGTATACACACACACACACATATATATATATATATACACAAGGTGATTATAATTGAAGTCCTTTCAAAATGCTGTAAAAAAAGAACCACTCTCATCACAATGAGTTCAAATTTGAACTGAAGATACTTTAAGAAAGAGGAAACGGTACGGCATCAAAAACAGTTCCAAAGTGTATTAATCGATGGCGCTGTAAGCGACATAAAGAAAGTAAATTCTGCTGCCAGTGATATTTTGAATCAAAATGACAACGTATTTGGCATGAGTTGCACATTAAACCAACTGTAGTGTTAAGGCTGCTTGATTGTTTCGATCTTCTGACGTAAAAAATGTCCAAGTCATTCAACAGTTGTGACACTGTTAGTGGAAAGTCCATTAACCACGACAAGGACATAACAAATTGGATGAGAAAAATCGGCGGAACATTTTTGGAGCTTTTTTTTATGCCATATCATTTCCCCCTTCTTCAAGTATCTTCAGTTCAAATGTGAATTCATTGTGACGGGTGGTTCTTTTTTTACAGCATTTTTAAAGTGGGACTTTAATTATAGTCCCCTTGTATATATGTATATAGAGAGAGAATTTTTTAAGTGACCTAAAAATAAAGAAAAAACATTGATCATTTAGAATTAGATAAAAACTAAAATTTTATAGCACTCTGTAAACTATTAGTTCAAACATCATTTAGTTTCGGCATTTTCTTAATGTTCACAAAAATAAAAAAAAAATTATGGAATAATTCTCAATTATTTTTTTTTATTTTTGTGAACATTAAGAAAATGCCGAAACTAAATGATGTTTGAACTAATAGTTTACAAAGTGCTTTTTTAACTATTAGAACTTTAAAAATACAAAACAAACTTTAAAAATACGGATTTTGAGGGATTTATATCATAAAATGTAGGATAAGGAAACTTTTTTTCTGGATAATTTGTATTTTTATCTGATTAGCAACCAAAAAAAAAAAAAAAAAAAAAAAAATCTCGTTCGTTCTTTCTTAAGTGGACAATAAAATGTAAGCAAATGAGACGATAAAATGTGAATGACGTCATAGGTCTGTCCCACGTGATTTTTTATCTCTTATGAGTTACATAATGGTGCCTTTAACTTATTTATTTATTTATTGTTTTAATTTGTATTCATTTCAATTCTTTTTTTTTTTCGTTATTGAATTGAATGAATTTATTTATCTAATGTTTGAAGTTTTTATTCCTATTTGTGATTTATTGTACTTCTATTTTTATTTATTTAATGTTTATTGTGTTATGAAACCGTTCTCATTTCATTTTTTCCGAAATTTCATTTTTTTTAACATCTTAATATTTTAATAACATACTAATATTACGTGATCCTTAGCTTTTAAATTATATAATTGGTTTAATATATCAAATTTTTTTTATCCCAGCGAAATTTGCTAAAGTAAAGTATATTTATTTGCTGAAATTATCATAGTATTATACAATCACACTCAAAATTATGTGTGCAAATAAGTCATTTAAAAAAAAAATCAATAATTAAAAGGTATACAAAACTCAATCTAAAAGAACTTTAAATAAATAAACATCGCAGTGCAATCAGCTTTGTCGAGGAATACTTACCCTTAAGATACTAAATATATCCATTCTAAAAGATGGAATTTAAAAGAAATGCGCTTATTTCTATAATGTCTAGAACAGGGGTGCTAACCCTCGGCCCGCATGAGGTCCGCCTTGAATATTTTTCCGGCCTGTGAGATTTATCACACGTTTACAAAATCTAGTTATTTTATAATAGCCAAAGTAGTGAAAACCAATGTATTAAAAAAATACATTATGTGTGCATCCATATATTCAAAAATGAACTGCCGAAATTATGAGAAAAATTAATTTTAAAATAACATTCTTGCGAATATATGCCTGTTTTATTTATGAGTTCGCAGAATAATTAAATTATATTCTGCGAACTCATGATGCGCCCGCATCTTGGAACATCTAATATAGGAGGTTCTATGTTTCACTTTTTTAAGTGACTTCAGTGATGCAGTGATCTTCCTTAGATACGCACAGTTGATTGCCGATAGCAGAGCAAACCAGACTCGTAGTTGGAGTTGTTAGCGCTTTTGCTTCAACTTACAGCTGCGAATCGTTTTTTTTTTTTTTTTTTTTTTTTTCCGAAAATGAAATTGACCCCACACAAAACAAGCTCAAACATAACGGAAGCTAACCTGTAACATCCATTAAGATGTGCAAATACTCAAATTGAGATCGATTTGCAAAAGCTATGTGAAAGAGTGGAGAAACAATTATCGCACTAGTAAAATAGATATTTTTTAATGATTTCATTTTTAATGTTATATTTTTTTTTACAGTGTGCGTTTAGTATCATTATTATTATATTATCCATTCTTACATGTAAAAATAATAAACACAATAATATAGCCCGCGGAGTTATGATGCATTTCCAAAGTGACCCGCAAGATCATTTGGGTTGGCCACCACTGGTCTAGAACATAAATAGCGTTGGGAGAAAAACACTTCTTATGACATGGATATTCGATAAAGGACTGATAAAACGAACATGATAACGAATGTTTCTTGGCACTGTTACAGAATCTTAAATGTTAATAAACATAAACACAAACGTATTAAAAATTGTACAAAAGAAATTATTTGTTGTACAATAAAAATTGTACAATAAAAATTGTACAATAAAAAAATTATTATCTCGTCACTACTAAGGAAGTAGTAAATATATATATATATATATATATATATATATATATATATATATACATCTGAAATTAATTGTAATCGTTTAACTTTAATATAAATTATGCATTTTAAATTAATAGACCCATTTCAGTTTTTACCTTCTTCAATGTTGATTTGAAAAAAATTAATTTTTAATAAAATGAAAGTAGTTAGTTTTTTAAGTTTCCACAGTATCAAAGCTTTTAGCTGATCTTTCCAAGAAATTAAAAAAAAAAAAAATGTTTAAGTAAACTTAACTACTTGATGCAAAAAAATTATGCCGTACCTCAGTAACACTTACTACAGCTGTCGTGCGCTGTTAGTCAGTGAGCAGTGAAATTAGTTTTACAGAAAAAGTGATCTGTTTTCGATTTGAACTGTTCGGAAGGAATGAGTGTAAATTTTAAAATTCAAAAGTTTATACTTTAAATTTAATTTTAATTTTAAAATATACTAATAATTATCATTATTTCCATTTAAAAAAAAAAATTTAATTTTTTTTTAAATCTTTATTTATTTATTTATATTTTCCTCAATTATTAAAGGAAATATTTCTTCCATTTTTGTTTATATATTTTTCTTTATTGACCTATTGTTGTTGTTCTAAAGCAGCAGCCAATACAGAGACAGTTAATCTTTATGCCATAAGCAAGGGCGCACTGTTGTTACTCATTTAGCTACACATGTAGCTTGAAGGTATGCTACGGACGCAAGTAACACTACCCCCACAACGCTCTACGATCTCATTAGACCTGGACCAACGATTTAAAGTGGATTCCGAACTACTTCAATCCTCCTTGGCACCGCCTGGACTCAAACCCGAAACCTGTGATACCGAGCGCCAAAGCGCTAGCCACTTGATAAGATCCCTTTACAAAAAAAAAATTCCTTTTCCTTATTTTCCCGTTCCATTAATTCTTTAAAACAAATTCCTTATTTCTTTAACTTTTTTTTTTTTTTTTTTGACGAATACTATGAACTAACATAAAGTGAATGTTTAAAATGTTTTTATTCATAATTTTTCCTTTTTATAGACTGATTATAACTAAAGTCCCACTTTCAAAAAGCTGAGAAAAAAGAACCACTTGCCACAGTGAGTTCAAATTTGAACTGAAGGTAATTGAATGAGGGGGAAACGGTACGGGGTCAAAAACAGTTCCAAAGTGCATTAATAGATGGCGCTGTAAGCAGCATAAAGAAAGTGAATTTGGCTTCCAATGATATTTTGAATCGAAATAACAGCGTATTTGGCATGAGTTGCACATTAAACCAACTGTAGTGTTCAATGTGTTTCGTTTTTATGACGGAACAAATGACTTATAAGTCATTCAACAGTTGTGACACTATGAGTGGAAAGCCCATCCACCACTGCAAGGTCATACCCAATTGGATGGAAAAATCGGTGGAACTTTTTTTTGATGCCATACCGTTTACCCCTTCTTCAAGTATCTCCAGTTCAAATTTGAACTCATTGTGACGAGTAGTTCTTTTTTTACAGCATTTTGAAAGTGGATCTTTAATTATAATTTAATTATCATCATTTTTTTTTTCTGTATATCGATTATTTTTCTAATTATTTTATTTTTATTTTAATTTTTCCCCGTAGCTTCATATAAAATGAATTAAACAGTAAAAGTTTAAAAAAAGCATTCATTACTTAAAAACTAATAATAACTTTTTATTTCTAAACCAAAAACACATTTAAATCATCATGCGCCATATTTCAGTTATATATATATATATGCTCAAAAACTACTCAAATAACACCATTTTTTATTTTTTTTTTTTTCCCCTCGGCTTCATTCCAACGATTCAATTTATTAAAGTTCATAAATCTAAAAGTCTGAATGAATGAAAAAGAGAGAGAGAAAGAGAAAAAAAAAATTAGTAACCATTCATTTTACCTATTTTTAATCATCCAACCTCATCTATACGAAATATTACCGTCTTTTCAACCGCATTCCTAGACTGAATCCCCCTCCTAAATTTCCTACCTTCCCTCCCCCCACGCTTACATCGATCACCCACCATCGACGTATCCCCACCGTCACAATGACGTCTTTTGACGTCACGGCTCGCCCTCCACCAATGGCATCCCTCGCTGTTCCTTGGGCTCTGTGCTCGTTAAAACGGATTGTATTTTTGCGAAGGCTTTTCCTGAGTTCGTGGGGCACGTTTAAGATTTTGAGGGGTGGCTTAGGGAAAAGGGGGGTGGAGGGGAGGAAATTACAACAATGAGATGACGTCACGGATTTCGAAGTTTTAAAACTTTGTCATAAATACTCTCGAACCAAGTGGTATGCAGTTTGTTTGTAGTGTTTGTCAACGTTTCTCTCGTAGTTATTTGCAAACGAGTATTTTACAGTGGATTTTGCAAAAAGATCATTTGAATTTTAAAAAAGATATTTAAGACTGAAAAATTTAATGTATTTAGACAAATAAAAAAAGTATTTTTTTTTTAATAACTATTACTCTAAACCAGGGGTGGCCAACCCAAATGGTCTTGCGGGCCACTTTGGAAATGCATCACAACTTCGCAGGCCGCATGTAAAGTTATAAATCCCCATATCAGATTTAGACCCACTATAGACATTTTTTTGCAGTGAACAATTGAAACGTAATGAGTTATTATTTTTGCGTTTACTATTATTCTTACATGTAAGCATGGATAATATAATAATAATGACACCAAATGCACATTGCAAAGAAATATATAACACTCAAAAATGAAATATTGAAAATATATAAATATAAATGAAATAAAAAAAATGAAATCATTAAAAAATATTTACTTTACTAGTGGGATATTTGTTTCTCCGCTCTTTCACTGAGATTTTGCAAATAGATCTCAATTTGGGTATTTGCACATCGTAATGGGTGTTGCAGATTAACGTCCGTTATGATTGAGCGTGTTTTGTGTTTGGTCAATTTAATTTTTAAAAAAAATGATTCGCAGGTGTAAGTTGACCAAAAGCGTTAACAACTTCAACTAAGAGTCTGGTTTGTTCTGCTATTAGCAATCAATTGTGCGTATCTAAAGATGTTCACTACGTCACTGAGGTCACTTAAAGTGAATCTCATATATTAGATGTTCCAAAATGCGCACGTATCATGAGTTCGCAGAATATAATTTCATTATTCTGCGTACTCATAACTGTAAATTCATAAATAAAACAGGCAATATCTGCCCTATATTCGCAAGAATATTATTTTGAAATCGAAGTTAATTTTTTCTCATAATTTCCAATGTTAATTTTTGAATATAGGGAAGCACACATAATGCACTTTTTTAATGCATTGGTTTCCACTACTTTGGCCATCATGAAGTAAATATATTTTGTAAAAGTGTTATAAATTTCACGGGCCGGAAAAATATTCAAGGCGAACCGCGGGTTGTCCACCCCTGCTCTAAAGTATAATACAACTCATAAATAAAATTTCCTGACATTGGTTTTTATTATGGTTGGACAATCTTAAAATTTGCATATATTTATATACACACACAGAAAGAAAAAAGCATGATATAAGAAACCATTTTCTAAAATTTCTGTGACATTTTTTTTTGAATAAAAAACACACGCCACATATCCGATGCTCGCCATAACGAATGAAAAGCTACTATCCATAAAACCTTCCATACTGCATATGCGATATTCACTTTTACAAACTTCAAACAACAACAAGCAATTAAGGAGGCATTCCAATTAAGAAAAATTGACATGCATCGGATAATTAAAAGTCGGATTTGTTTGACAATGATTTCGTAATGAGCATAGATATCCGATCGATAGCGGTACATGAATATTTGCGTTTATTTTTTGCGTTCATTTTGTTTTTAATGTCCGTCGAAAAACTCTTATTTAACAATATCGGTAATCTTTATTTATTTATTTTTTTTCTACAAACAGATCCTTTTATGCTTCGAGTATTATGCGGTGGATGAGCCTTTCGCTAGTTGTTATTCGAATTGCTCTTTCAAAATTGGATGGGACCCAAACACACACACACACACAAAAAAAAAAAAATAAAGCCTTCCTATCAATAATACATAAAGTAACCTTATTTATAAAAAAATATAGATTTTCTCTTTTTTTCCAAAGTTATTTATTAACTGAAGAAGGATCAGAAAACTAAGAAAGAAAGAGACATGAATTGTTATTAATGGAAGTTATTTGTAAGGAACTGGAACAAACAAAAAATGACCGTTTCATGAAATTTGATGCAGAAAAAGGAGTTCTCGTTTATTTTATGGTGAATGTGAAGCAATAAATAAGAACATTCTTTTGTTGTTGTTGTCGTGTCTCTCATGGAAGAGGGAGGAGGGGTGCAGATTCTGTTCTGATGGAGCACCCGTAGGTAAAAGTCTGACTTTTGCTCCATGACGCTCTTACAGTCATAGGAGACCGGGACCTACAGCTTAAAGTGGATTCCGAACTGCTACAAACATCCATGGCACGACACGGACTCAAACACGAAACCTGTGACACCGAGCGCCAGAGAAATATAAATATTAATATCGTAAAAATAGTTTCAATCAGAGGTTTTGAGAGTCGAGCATTTTTTAAAGATATCGGGAACGACGATTTAGGAGTCGATTTAAAAATCCTACTCCTGGACTCTTTCATGAAAATCCGCAAATTAATATTAAAGGGACCAATGGCTATCCTTCAATACTACTACACCACACCACTGTACCTAGAGCTGAGATGCCCCTTTACAGTTTGGGAATGATGTGGGTGAGAAGAAGTCTGGTTGGGCTCTGCGACGCTATATGGTTGTATGAGACCGGGTCCTACATCTTAAAGTGGATTCCGAACCACTACAAACATCCATGGTACCACCGGGACTCGAATCTGGATCCTGTGGTACCGAGTGACAGAGCGCTAGCCATTCGCCCATCAGACATTGCAATAATTCGCATTGCCCTTTCAAAATTGGATGGGACCCAAATACACGCGCACAAAAAAAAAGCAAAGCCTTCCTATCAATAATACATAAAGTAACCTTATTTAATAAAAAAATATGCATTTTCTCTTTTTTCCCAAAGCTATTTATTAACTGAAGAAGAAGGAAAGAAAGAGACATGAATTGTTATTAATGGAAGTTATTTGTAAGGAACTGGAACAATGACAAAATTCTCCTCATTTCTTGAAATTTGATGCAAAAACAAAAAAAAAAAAAAAGGTTTTCGTTTATTTTATGGTGAATGTGAAGCAATAAATGAGAACATTCTTTTAAACATCGTTATAAATATTAATATCGCAAAAATAGTTTCAAGCAGAGGTTTGAGAATCGAGCATTTGTGAAGGAATCTGGAACGAGGAATCAAGAGTCGATTTAAAAATCCGACTCCTGGACTCTTTCATGAAAATTATTTTCTTTTTTCTTTCAAAATTCTGGGAATTAATGTTAAAATTAAATCAAGGTTGGCCAGCCCAAATGATCTTGCGGGCCACTTTGCAAATGCATCCTAACTCTGCGGGCCGCATATAAAATTATATATACCCCTGTTAGATTGAGACCCGCTATAGACATTTTTTTGGAGTGAAAAGTTGAAACTTAATGAGTTGTTATTTTTGTGTTTACTATTATTCTTACATGTATACTTATAGATAATATAATACTAATACTAAACGCACATCGTTAAAGAAATATAGAGCACTGAAGATGAAATCATTAAAAAATATTTATTTTACTTATGCACTATATGTTTCTCCACTCTTTCGCTTAGATTTTGCAAATCGATCTCAATTTAGGTATGTGCACATCGTAAGTGTTGCAGGTAAGCGTCCGTTATGTTTGAGCGTGTTTTGTGTTTGGCCGATTTTATTTTTCGAAAAAAAACGATTCGCAGGTATAAGTTGAATCAAAAGCGCTAACTTTTTGTGCCAGATTTCTCAAATTGGAAAATTTCTCTTTTGTGACATAAGTGTTATAAAAATCTTATTCTGTCCTACATTCGCAAGAATATTATTTTAAAATCAAAGTGAATTTATTCTCATAATTTCGACAATTAATTTTTGAATATATGAATGCATTATGAATTTGTCAATGAACTACCTTCTCAAAATTTGAAGAAAAAAATTAAATTTTCCTGTAATGGAACCTACGCTATTGATTCCTGCAATCCTTACCCCATGTCGAATGCATTTGGGAAACCATATAAATCGCTTGTGACACGATGCGAAATAGAAGACCTTAGCTCAGCTCGCTCTTTCTTGCTCTACTTCTTTTAGCCGAATCGAGTTATCTCAATTGAACGTGTCATCTTTATGTGCGGTGACAGTCCCCCTTTGGAACGTCAGCTCGCGTCTAATCGCGATATTTGTCACAGCCAATTGAATTACGCGGTGCGATTTAAGTAATGGTCTTAGAAGAAGACGTCTGCTAATTTGTCAGCTGCTTAATTTTTTTTTCTCTTGTAACCATACATCGGTGTTCCATTTATGTGTACCACGATCAGAGTATCGATGGATAAAGCAAGGACATTTCCTTCCGGACGGACTTTTATGGGTAAATGGAAGAAAACTCGCATCAGACAGCATGATAGTCGATGCGATACTCATGTACGTTAGCATATTCACCATCGAGTCTCTCCATTTCTGGAAGCAGGGACTGCAACGGTCATTGCCAGTGCATTAGAATCTGTACCTGTCTGCCCACTACATGAAGACTTTTTCTCCTTATTTTTGGGAAACGAATAGATTTAGATTACATTTACTTATTTATTTATTTATTAAGTTTTAAGTTCAATGTAATATTTTTTATATAAAAGAATCGTATGAACTAAAATAAATTCTGTGCAATTCTTATTTATGAAGGGCAGGGATCTTTTAAAAAACTCTTAATTTAATCCATAATTTTTCCAATTTGTCACCATGTGGTCTGATGTCCGAGTGACTAACGCTCTGGCGCTCGGTGCCACAGTTTTCGGGTTCGAGTCTCGGCGGTGCCATGGATGTTTGTAGTGGTTCGGAACCCACTTTGAACCGGTGATCGTGACAAAAATTGACTAGTGATTGCAGCAAAGTGTCTAAAGCATCTTGCATCGAAAGCCAAACAGTCTGTTCGTAGTTTTCCTAGTTTTCTCCCATACGATAAGCAAATGCTGGGTAGTTTCCTCTAAAAGTCCTCCTGGATCTACCACCCTGCTTCTTCAGCAACACGGAGTCCAGTCAGACTTCTACCTACGGATGCTCCATCACAACGTACGCTGCTCCTTTCCTTCCATCCACGTGTAGTTTACCCATGGGATGTCCATCCCATACTGCAGATCACTGAGAATTAGACACAACAACAACACTGTTTAACTGTTTTGTGAAAAAAAATCAGTGTGTTGTTGTTTGTGAAAGAAAAAATTCTTTTTTTTTTTTTTTTTTTTTTAATATTAATTTATACAAGTTCAAAAGTTTTATTCTATCTTTAATTTTCTATTAAAAAAAGTCTAGTTTCTGAATTAAAAAAAAAGGATTAAAGTTAATTATTTTTGATGATCTTTGTGTTAACACCATATAAAAAAAATTTAGAATAAGATAATTAAATAATAAGTAATTTAAATCACCAATTTGGTTTGGATATTCAAAACATTTTTGGTATTTAAAAGGCATTCACATTGATAACGTTTTTAATCCACCTTCAAAACATATTCTACGTTAAAATCCAATTTTCTAATAGAGTTACCTGATTCGAAAAACTCTTTACAGCAACTTTTTTCGGTAACTGCTGATTCCGTCGATTGTTTCCTAATCTTTTAAAGTAAGTAAGGCCTTTCCTCAAGAGGGCTCTTTGCTCTGGAGGACCTTTTCGAGTTGAGCTGTTCTAAGCAGTTTCCACTGCTATCGTTTGGGCGAGTGAAAAAAAAAAGAGGCCTTCTCATTGTGCGCCGAACATCGGTATCGCAGCAGACGCACTCAGGCTTAATAGAATCAAGCCGCGTGCTCTTGCATTGTTTACTCCGCCATTGTGTTGGGGATTAATTGCACTTGAAGCACATTAAAGATGTCGGATGCATTACTTCTGCTGAGTTATATGCAAAGCGTTTGCAATAAAGATGATTCTAATGTGCGCTGCTACTTACCGACGAAGTAATACACATAGAAGCAGATGTACTAGAACAGTCGTAGAACTGTAGTAGAATACGGTTGGTAGTTTCCTATTAAATTCCACGTTAAGCGAAATCGTCCTATTTTTTTCGTATAGGACGATTTCGCATATTATTTTCTTGGCTGTTTTTCGATTTCTTCCTTCACATACACTATTTTTTAACAAAAGTAATGTATAAAAAGGAACAAATCGAACCTAACTTCCTTTTTAAACACTGGTTGGTGGGCTTGCAGTCCCTTCATAAGTGAAGTGTCTGCACATGTTTAAATTTATGGCCACTTAGGCCCAATTGTTAATATTTGACAACATACTAAATAATAATTAAATACTGATATGTTATATAATTATACAGGGTGATTATAATTAAAGTCCCACTTTCACAATGCTGTAAAAAAAAAGAACCACTCGGCACAAAGGGTTCAAAGTTGAACTGAAGATATGTTACTTGAAGAAGGAGGAAACAATACGGCATGAAAAACAGTTCCAAAGTACATTAATAGATGACGCTGTAAGCGGCATAAAGAAAGCGAATTCGGCTGCCAGTGATAATTTTAAATCGAAATTACAACGTATTTCGATACAGGACCTTTTCGAGTTGAGCTGTTCCAAGCAGTTTCCACTACTATCGTTTTGGCGAGTGAAAAAAAATGAGGACTTCATTGTGCGCCAAACACCGGTCTCGCAGCAGACGCACTCAGCCTTAATAGAATAAAGCAGCGTGCTTCAGTGTCTTGTATTGTTTACTCCGCCATTGTGTTGGGGATTAATTGTACTTGAAGCAAATTAAAGATGTCCGGTGCTTTACTTCTGCTGAGTTATATGCAAAGCGTTTGCAATAAAGACGATTCTAATGTGCGCTGCTACTTACCGACGAAGTAATACACATAGAAGAAGATGCAGATTATGGTTGGTAGTTTTCTTACAAAATTCCACTTTATGCGAAATCGTGGCCTATGGCCTATTTGCTTCGTATAGGACGATTTCGCATGTTATTTTATCGGATGTTTTTCGATTTCTTCCTTTATATACACTATTTTTGTTAAAAAATAGCGTATTTAAAGGAAGAAATCGAACAACCAAAGGAAGAAATAGAACCTAATTTCCCTTTTATACACTATTTTATAACAAAAATAGAGGAAGAAATTGAGCGTAACTTCCTTTTTTTACGCTATTTAACAAAAATAGTGTATAAAAAGGAAGTTGGGTTCCAGAAGTTAGAAGTTATAAAAATAAAATAGGATTCTTGTCATAATTACGGGGTGATTCCCAAGGGGGGGGGAGGGCTGACAGTCTTGAAGTTCCAAGTCCATAAGCATGTGTTGAAACTTACGACCACTTAGGCCCATTTGTTAATATTTGACAAAATACTAAATAATATTTCATTAGTACTGATATGCTATATACTCATATTTATTTAATTTTAGTATTTAACAAAATAATAAACTATTTTTTATCAGTGTCAATTTTATAACGGCACCTAAATTTACTGATGGTCAATAATATGACTGTAGAGTTTTAAGGCTCGCTCCCACCGAGTCGAGAGGTGGCGACGCGACATGCGGCAGGGAAGAAAAATTTTCGACCCGTTCACAGCGAAACGTCAGAAATTGCATTACGCCTAGTGAAGTTCCGCTTCGAGTTGAAAGTTTGTCAACTCGAAGTGGTGCATTTCAAACCTGTTTCAGGCGAACGCGGTGAGGCTAGTGATTGGTCTTCACGCTTAAACGTCTCACTCTTCGGTGGGAACGAGCCTTTAGGCATAGGGCTGATACAATCCGACCCCGTAAAAAACGAAAACATCTCGTTTCGAAATCTGCCAGACGGCCTTGGCCCACCATGGAGCTGTTGCGCCAATGAAGTAGAAAACTGATGTCGTAACATCTTCAACCATCCCCCCCCCCTTTTTTTACATAATTGCAAGTCATGTTAATTTAAAAATAACTTAAACGAACAAAAATTCTTACAATTTTTTTAAAAAAATATTTATTTTGGCTGAGTTATATAAAACTAAATATAATTATAGTGTTAAGCTAATAAGCTATAAGCTAAGTATAAGAATGGGGCTCGAATTATACTGTAGTATAACTCGAGCACCCTATTGTCGATATTTTTCATCGTGCAACAGTTCGCGATGTATTTTACATTCTCATTCCGTGTCAAAAGGCATGTCTAAATGCAGATTCAGAATCCCTTAGGGGTGTAATATTTGGTGCGGGCGTGCCACTTTTTCCTTTAAGATTCAACAGATTTGTCAAAACCCACGTACGTTCGTCTCCGAATGTTGTCTTCCTGATTTCCATCGAGTCTCTCTCACTGGAAGAAGAGGAGGAAGAAGATATCCTCCATCCCTGCTGATTCCGATCCAGAAGTTTCTATTAATAGACAAGAAAAAAAAGGTTGATGCACCATCATTTTCTATGTAATTTTTTTCCCTGACCAGTTTCGCCAACTGTAAATAATATATACATATATATATATATATATATATACATAAGAAACAGTTACAGCGAAACTCGAAAGAAAAAATGATGAGCCTTGTTGTCAAGGGGGCGAAAACAAATAAAATAAAATAAGTAATGATGCGGCAGCATTCGAGATGCTGTCGGCGAATCCTCACAGCTCTTTTCTACATAATTGCATTCTATGTTAATTTAAAATGAACGTAAACGAACAAAAATTCTTACAATTATTTTTAATTCGATACCATAGTGTCGATATTTTACCGTTGGATATATTGTCGATAAATATACCAATTCGAGCACCATACTGTCGATAGGTTACCATTTTACCATTGTGTATATTGCTATATATGTATATACCAATTCAAGCACTATAGTGTCGATATTTAAGCATTGTATTTATTGCCGATGTATATACCAAGCCAAGCACTATATTGTCGATATTTTGCCATTGTATATATTGCCGATATATATACCAATTTAATCACTACATAGTCGATTTTTTTCATCATGCAGCAATTCGCTATTCACTTTACATTCTCATCTCTTGTCAAAAGGCATGCCTAAATGCAAATCCAGAATCCCTTAGGGGTGTAATGTATGATGTGGGCGTGCCACTTTTTCCTTTAAGATTAGATTTGTCAAAACCCACGTACGTTCGTCTCCGAATGTTATCTTCCTGATTTCCATCGTCTCTCTGTCACTGGAAGAAGAAGACGTAGAAGAACTTTCCAGATATCATCCATCCCTGCTGATTCCGATCCAGAAGAATTCTATTAATAGACGAAAAAAAAAAAAAAATAGGTTGATGCACCATCATTTTCTATGTAGTTTTTTTTTCCGCCAACTGTAAATAATATATATATATATATATATATACATAAGAAACGGTTACAGCGAGAAAAAAAAGATGACGAGCCTTGTTGTGAAGGGGGCGAAAACAAATAAAATAAAATAAGTAATGATGCAGCAGCATTCCAGATGCTGTCGGCGAGCGCAGGTGCGGGCGTGTTGGCTGTAAAAATAAAACAAAGACGACTGACGACAGGCAAGATGACTGCTCGTCCTCACGGCTCAGAGCGCTAAAATAACACTGGATTGAGTGTTATTTTCCATCTCGCCAACTGATACAACAGCAGCAGCAAATATGCATGAGCTTCTCGTTTGCTCTGTTTATTGTATTTGCCGTATGCATGTGGTTGTCATTTACTTTTTTTCCCTTCCCAATTCAGAATTAATGCCAGTTAGGATGTTACCCTCTGTTGATGGATTAATCATTTCAATTGTTGTTGGGGTTTTTTGTTTTTTCAGATTTCAAATATTGATGCATGTAAACGAAGTCCAAAAACTTTTTAAAAAAAGATTTTGGACTCACCATCACTATGATGACTCACCATATACATCTGAAAAAAAAAAAAAAAGATTTTGGACTTGCCTGGCTTAAAGGGTTTTTTTTGTAATTTTTTTCCCAAAGATCGATAGGTTTTTATAACTTCTTTGTTTTTTCGGAAGTATATGGTGATGATACGGGAAAAAAAATATTGGTCTTTATATTCGAATTCAATTTCAGGCTGCCATGCTTTTGTAAAAAATTTGTAATAATGAATCGGGGGTCATAAATTCGGATAATTTTTACAAAATTATCCGAATTTATGGCCCCCGATTCAGAGTTAATACCAGTGAATTTTTCACGAATAAGTTAGGGTGTTACCTCTGTTGATGGATTAATCATTTCAATTGTTTTTTTTCAGATTTCAAATATTGATACGTGTAAACGAAGTCCAAAATCTTTTTAAAAAAAGATTTTAAACTCATCATCATATACTTCTGAAAAAACTTTTAAAAACCTATTGACCTTTAAAAAGAAAACCTTTACGCCCGAATTGACCCAACGCAAAACCGATGCCGAATGCTGAAATTGAGATCGATTTGCAAAAGCCAAGTGAAAGAGTGAAGAAACACATATCGCACTAGTCAAATAAATATTTTTTAATGATTTCATTTTTTTTTATTTCGTTTATATTTGTATATTTTTAATATTTCATTTTTAATGTTATACATTTCTTCACAATATGCGTGGGGCCTGAATGATCGAGTGGCTAGCACTCTGGCGCTCGGTGCCGAGTTCGAGTCCGGGCGGTGCCATGGATGTTTGTAGTGGTTCGGAATCCACTTTAAACTGTAGGTCTAGACTGTTTAGTCTAAAAATGTGCACAAGATGACCGTAGAGCAACAAATCAAACCACAATGTGCGTGTATCATCATTATTATTGTATTACCTATGTTTACATGGAAAAATAATAGCAAACGCAAAAATAATAACTCATTAAGTTTCAATTACAAAACAAATGTCTGTAGTGTGTCTAAATCTAATATATAGTGTTATATGCGGTCCGTGGAGTTATGATGCATTTCCAAAGTGATCAAGATGTAATCATAATCCCTGTTTTAGACTATTCATCATTTAGGATGTTATGTTTGTTTTTTTCTAATGCAGCTGGCAAACACTTAGACAGCTTGGTCTTGGATGCCTTAAGGCAAGCGCTGCACAGACGTTACTCACTTTGCAACACCCAGGGGGCGCGTGTAACTTGAAGACAAGCGACGGGCGCGGAGTAAAAATGCCTCCGCAACGCTCTACGATCAGGACCGGGACCTACGGTTTAAAGTGGATTCCGAACCACTACAAACATCCATGGCACCTGTAGTACCGAGAGCATGATTTAAACATATTCCGTTTAATTATGCAGCCAAGGTGGTAAACGATCTTCATTCGGACCACCTTTCCGTTTTGTTTACCTTAGAAACCGGCATAGATTCGCCGAAAGGTGCAGATCAACTTCTGACCAATTGGGAGGACTTTAGCTGCTTGCTGAGCACTATGCCCATCCCACTTTTATATTTAAACCAGTCAGCAGATGCTGACCGCCTCAGTCGAATTTCGAAATCATGCAAAGACTTGAAATTAAAAATAAATATTGATAAATATTATTATATTGTCATTTAAGAATAAGTAATAATAACTCATCGTGTTTCAGTTTTTCACTCCAAAGAAATGTCTATAGCAGGTCTAAATCTGATATATAATTTTATATGCGAACCGCGGAGTTATGCGTTTAAAAAATGGCCACCCCTGATTTAAATAAATAATTATTACATTTACATTAAATCGGTAACTCAAATGGAATTCGGTCTCAAATTTAATTACCATTTCCGCTGTGATTATTTATAATTGGACTAAAAACCGTTCCAATTTCCACAGCTCATTTGGTTAATGACATTGATTCGAGGAGGAGGTGGAATGCAGTTTACGGGGAGGTCGATGAATTTCTGAAATTCTTGGAAGCTGCATTCCTGAGAAGCAAGATATCGGCTGCCTGCTTCTCTGAATGAAATTTATTTACAATTTAGAAATTCGCAAATATCTCTTCTGAATTTGTTTCCCCATTTAGCTGTTAAAGGAAGTTGATTTCATCATTCAACTGAAATTGAATCGATTTATTATTTGTTTATAAAAATATTTCTATTTTTGGAACTTTTTCGGGGATTTATTTATTTTTTAACTCTTTAGTTCAGATGGCCTGATGGCTGAGTATACAGTTTCGGGTTAGAATCCCGGCGGTGCCATGGATATTTGTAGTGGTTCGGTATCTACTTTAAAGCATAGGTCCCGGTATAGCAGGATCGTAGAACGTTGTGAGGATAGTGTTACTTGCGTCCGTAGTCTATCTTCAAGCTACACGCACCTCCTGGGTAGTGCTAAGTGAGTAACGTCGGTGCAGTGTTTGCCTTAAGGCATCAACGACAACTGTCTATGTGTTTGCTAACTGCATTAGAATAAAAAAAATCAGGTGGGCTGAAGGACGAGTAGTTAGGGCTCAGTACCACAGATTTCGGTTTCGAATCCCGGCGGTGCCATGGATGTTTGTAGTGGTTCGAAATCCACTTTACACCGTAGGTCCCTGTTTAACACGATCGTAGAGCGTTGTGGGGGTAGTGTTACTCCCGTCTGTAGCTTATCTTCAAGCTACACATACCCACTGGGTAATGCTAAACGAGTAACAGCGGTGCAGCACTTGCTTATGGCATAAAGATTAACTGCCTCTGTATTGCCAGCTGCATTACAACAACAACTCTTTAGTTCAGATTATAATATTTGGAAACAAAATTTTAAAAAAATAATTGTAATCGTTTAAATAATTAGATGATAATGATTCGTTATTAAAAATCTCTTCCTTTGAATTTTGTACATATTTATTTGACAATTGTGATTGTTTAAATATTTTGAAATTATTGACCTTTTCATAATATGAATTTCTGCTTTAAATTAATTAAAATCCTCTCAAAACTCTCTCTTTTTTTTTTTTAATTTTAAGTATTTTATCATAATCAATTAAAGTAATCACTTCACTGTTTGATATGATTAAAAAAAATATCTAATGAGTATTTTTAAATTTTATTTTTTAGAATTATATATTTTTTGACAATGCTAATTTTACTACATTAAATATTGTTTTGGGACTTGATGGTCTAGTAACTAGCTCTCTGGAGCTCGGTGCCACAGATTTTAAGTTCGAGTCCTGGCAATGCCAAGGATGTTTGAAGTGGTTCTGAGTCCAATTTAAATCGTAGATCCCAGTCTAATATGACTATTACTACTATCAACATCACACCACATCACTGTGCCTAGAACTGAGTTGCTCCTTTACAGTTTGGAGAATGATATGGGGGAGAAGAAGTTTGATTGGACTCTGTGACGCTCTACGATCATATGAACCCGGGACCTACGGCTTAAAGTGGTTTTTGAACCACTACAAAAATCCATGGAACCGCCGGGATTCGAACCTGAAACCTGTGGTACCGAGCGGCAGAGCGCGAGCCACTCATATCAGGTCTAATATGACTGGAGAGCGTTGGGCTTAGGGCTGACATCCCTTCACCATAAAAAGAAAAGCCTCTCCTGCCCCGAAATCTGGCAGTAGGCAGACGGCTTTGGCCTACCATGGACCTGTTGCGCCAAAGAAGAGGAATTAATAGATTCTCTATATCACAGCTAATATTACATTTTCGTGTCATACATATTCTGCATTAAATATAAGAGTTTTTCTTTTTATTTATTTATATAAAATAAATTATGTAATCAAGAATAAATATTCAATGTTTTATAATTTCCGATGTAAAAAAAAGAAGGATTCAGTTATATATTTTTTTTATAAGTCGTTCATTTTCCTTTGCGGTTTTTGTGATAATAGAACTTTTATATAGTCTGCTTTTACTGCGGTTTAATCTAACGTCGGTCTCTCTTATTTCCTTTCGTAATTTCATTTCTAAAGATATTTTTAATAGAACTGAAGACATAGTAAATAGAGCTTAGCAAAAGGAGAATGAAATATGTAGTTTTTATAAGAAAATGCATTCAAAAAACGTATTCATTGATTGGGCATTATTTTTATTTCTCAAATCACCCTGCATGCGTGCTACTAGCGTTTTTAAATGCGTCATTCCTTCTATAATCTTCTGATTTCGTCTGAAATAGCACTTCCGCCGGATGTGACGTTGTGTTTTCATTCGTGCTGTGGACACTATGAGAACACATACACGCGCAACGTAATAAGGGCTGCTGCCACTGATAAAGATTCTATATGGAAGGCCTTGAAAAAGAAAAATAGCACATCAAGATTTCTTACCGCAAACTTTTGCTGTTTTCACAACCTGTCGTTCACTTGTAAGAAAAGGAACGCATTAATAAAAAAAAATTCCAATTTACATTTTATTTTATAAATTGGTAGATTTTGTATTGATTTATGAACAGAAAAAGTTATTAATAGTTGCCGTATGTGGTATTGGAAACTGAAACATTTTGTCTTTTAACGTTTTTTTTTTTCCAATTCCTTCTATTAGCTCACACTCTCCCTATATATATCTTGTTCAAATTTTCTATCGTTGATAAAATACTTTTTACTCATCCACTCAAGTACAAATACTTTTTTTTGGAACTTGTAGTGGATGACACTGGATGTGAATACAGTTTTTTCAAATAGTAATTCAGTAATTAAATGTAATTAATTAATTTTAGTTTTTTCTTAGATTTAAGTTGCATATATCTACCAATAGATGGCACCAGATAAACTTAAAAAAATGAAAGAAAACTATTTATAAAGGACTTTTCTGCAATAGAGTGAAAAAAAAGTAGGAATTATCTTTAAAGAAAATTTTTTTTTATATTACTTGTTTTGTTTTTTTAATGCAGCTGGCAAACACTTAGACAGTTGTCCTTGATACCTTAAGGTAAACGCCGCACCGACGTTACTCACTTAGCCCTACCCAGAAGGTGCGTGCAGCTTGAAGAGAAGCTACGGACGCGGAGTAACACTACCTCCACAACACTCTGCGATCCTGTTAGACCGGGACCTACGATTTTAAAGTGGATTCCGAACCACTACAAACATCCATGGCACCTCCGGGACTCGAACCCGAAACCTGTGGTACCGAGAGGCGGAGCTCTAGCTACTCGGCCATTCAGGCCCTGTGTCTTTTAACGTAACCGACCACATTCAAATCACAATTTTCGTTTAAAAAAACTTTTTTAAAAAAAGGAGAAAAAAAAATTTTTTTTATTTGTTTTATTTTAAAAATCATACCTTTATCTTTAAAAACCAATTTGTGCGTTTGTTTCATTAGAAGTCGGGATACTTGCTTAATCATGAGCTAATTGAAAACTTTACCAGGATTTTTATGTTTGAAATGAAATTTTATCAAATTGAAAATTGGCCTGATGGCCGAGTGGCTAGCGTTCTGGCGCTCGGTACCACAGGTTTCGAGTTTGAATCTCGGTGGTGCCTTGTAATTAATTAATTGAATATTTTTATTAATGATTTTCATCATTTGTAGTGCAATAACAGTGGTTTTTAAGTTCAAAAGAATAATTTAGTTTTTCAATGATAAAAGCCTAATCAGATGCTATATTTCATGGAATACTAAATAACAATATTTTATTGATTTTTATGTATTGCCCCAAGTGCAAAAAGGATTCTATAATGTCACCAAGTTTATTTGCTTGAAAAGAGCTAACTAAAGGTTAAAAAAAGATAATGTTATAATATAATAAATTAATTATTTTAATATGGGGCCTGATGGCTGAGTGACTAGCGCTCAGTACCACAGGTTTCGGATTCCGAGTCCCGGTGTTGCCATGGATATCTGTAGTAGTTCGGAATCCACTTTAAACCGTAGGTCCGGTCTATTAGGATGGTAGGGCTTTGTGAGGGTAGTGTCACTCGCTTCCGTAGCCTATCTTCAAGCTACACGTGCACCCTGGGTAGTGCTAAATGAGTAGCATCGGTGCAGCCCATGCTTATGGCATAAATAACTGTCTCTGTATGGCCAGTTGCTTTAGAACAACAATTATTTTAAAATTTTATTATTATTATTATTTTAGCAAATGACAACTAAAAAATAATTTACCCTTCAATTAGAACATACCTTTCTGTTTTCATATATTTTTTCTTATACTAAAATTTCAAGACCTTTTAACAAACCTATCTAGAGTATAATTGTAGTGAATTTGAAATTCAAAAATATACATTTTTTATGTTATTTTTTCCCCATAATTTTATAGCAGAGTAATACAAAAAGTACAAAATTATATGAGAAAGCTTTTTAATGTGTTTAGTATTTAAGTTATTAAATTCAAATGGCAGCAGTTGAGCCGAGTTGAACATGAATCAAAAGTAATTCGAACCGGGCAAAGATCCTACTTCACCTCATAGCTATAGACCGATTTCTTTACTTTCTACTTTTAGTAAAATTATTGAAAGGGTGATTGCTGATCTGCTTAATCATGAATCTAAGGCTCTGAACATTCTAATATCTCAACAATTTGGTTTTATGCAGGATCTTTCTACCACGCACCAACTGTACAACCTCTCTGAAACCATCAATGAAGGATTTTCATGGAAGCAGGACACTGCAGTAATTTTCCTCGATGTGGCGAAAGCCTTTGATCGGGTTTGGATAAAGGGGCTAATTTATAAGATGATTAACTATAATTACTCTCCATACATTATCAAAATTATCTACAACTATCTTTCTGATCGAAGTTTTATCGTTTCTGTTAACAATACTGATTCTAAAAACTGCAAGATTCTCGCGGGTGTTCCTCAGGGATCGATCTTGGGGCCCTTCCTGTACAATATTTTCACTAATGACATTCCACAAGACCACAGAATTAAATTGACACTCTACGCTGATGATACAGCAATTATTACACAGGGAAGGTATTTACACATCATCCAGAAAAACTTACAAAACTACATCAACACTCTTGAATCATGGCTAGAAAAATGGAAAATTAAACTCAATGTCGCGAAAACTGAAGCAGTGCTATTTACCAGGAAAAAGTCTATAATCCTCCTAACATAACTATTTTTAATACTAACATTTCCTGGTCTAAAGAAGCTAAGTATTTAGGTGTAATTTTTGATAGAAGACTAACATTTAAGGCTCATATTAACTACTTGCGCGATAAATTTAATAATGTTTTGCGTAAATTTTACTCTGTCATGGGCAGACATTCTAAACTAACAATTGAACTAAAAACACTAATCTATTTAGCTTATCTTCGTCCGATAATAGCATATGTGAGTCCAGTCTGGGGCTCTACAGCCAAAAGCAATTTTTATTATTTTAGAACGGCTTGAAAACAAGGTTATCCGCATGATTGTTGATGCCCCATGGTATTTTAGAAACGCCGAAATTAAATATGCACTTTCCATGCCTAGCTTTAGGGAATATGTGGCTAAAATTGCAAAAACTTTTATTCATCACTCAATAGATCTAGTAACTCTGTCATCCAAGCATTAAATCAATTTGAATATGATATTTCTCTGCACTCGTCTCGTAAAAGATCTAGATGTGTTATAAACATCAATCAGTAGACTGCATTTCTTCTCTTGCATTTTTCTATGGTCCTGGTAACTTCAGGTTAAGTTCGCGCTCCGCGTATATTTTTGTTTGTTCTTTTAAATACTCCTGCGTGGGTGCTATGTTGTGCTTCGGCTTTAGGTTCTCTCCGGTCTTTTTCTCTTTTTTTTAGTAGTTGTGCTTTGTATTTTCTTGTATATGTTTTCTTTTATATTTTTACTTTTTCTATATATTGTGCAAATTGTTTTTCGTTATCAATGGGCAGTGACCGACTACCACTGTTTAATTATTTCTTGCTAATAGGAGGTTTGGTGGCTTCGCGACCAAGGAACTCCGATGAATCGTACCGATTCGTAAAAGTAATTCGAGTAATTATGGCAGACTTCAATTAATTTGCCAGACAATTAGAATATATATTTCATTTTTTTTATAGATTTTCCTCTTATATTAATATTTTAGGACCTTTCAAACTAACCTATCTAGGGTTAAATTAAATTTCCACAATAAAATTCAGATTACAAGTGAAATTGAAATGCAAAAATTTAACTTTTTTTGTCATAATTTTATAGCAGAGTAATATCACAAAATTATATGAGAAAGTTTTTTTAATGTGTTTAGTATTTAAGTTATTAAATTCAAATGGCAACAACTGAGCCAAGTTGAACATGAATCAAAAGTAATTTGAGTAATTATGGCAGACTTCAATTAATTTGCCAGTCAATTAGAATGTATATTTCAGGTTTTTTTTATAGATTTTCCTCTTATACTAATATTTTAGGACCTTTCAAACTAACCTATCTAGGGTTAAATTAAATTTCCACAATAAAATTCAGATTACAAGTGAAATTGAAATGCAAAAATTTAACTTTTTTTGTCATAATTTTATAGCAGAGTAATATCACAAAATTATATGAGAAAGTTTTTTAATGTGTTTAGTATTTAAGTTATTAAATTCAAATGGCAACAACTGAGCCAAGTTGAACATGAATCAAAAGTAATTTGAGTAATTATGGCAGACTTCAATTAATTTGCCAGTCAATTAGAATGTATATTTCAGGTTTTTTTTATAGATTTTCATCTTATACTAATATTTTAGGACCTTTTAAGCTAACCTATCTAGGGTTAAATTAAATTTTCACAATAAAATTCAGATTACAAGTGAAATTGAAATGCAAAAATTTAAATTTTTTTATCATAATTTTATAGCTAAGTATAGCTCTCATATAATTTTGTGATATTTCACAAAATTATATGAGAAAGCTTTTTTAATATGTTTAACATTTAAGTTATTAAATTGAAATGGCAGCAGCTGAGCCAAGTTGAACACGAATCCAAAGTGATTCGAGTAATTATGGCGGACTTCAAATAAGGAGTAATAGCATTCCACGTTTTCTCATTACAAATGCTATTGCCATTAGTTTACGTCACTCTGGTATGTTAGGTATAGTGGATGATGATGCACTGCCACATACTCAGAGCCGCTGTAACAACATGCTATATAATCACGCAACATTCTCATCTTATTTTTTTGGCATTCTTAAATGCTGTGCAGTGGCCGTTAAATTCTGTTTTAAATGAACAGATTTTTTCTTTTCATCATTAAGGTAATCAGTATTAAATGAATAGCATAAAATAAAATTTTAATTAGTGTGTATACAAATGTTATTAAAAAAAAAAAAATTCCAGGTGATAAACAAAATTATAATATTGTTAAATCTATTAAAAATAAATTTAACTAAATAAATTAAACTGCATTTTTAATAAAAAATAAAAATAAATAATAATAATAATAAAAAATTGTAAATGAGATAATTAATAATAATTATAAATAAGGTAATTAATTGTAATTGTTTAATAAAAAATGTAAATAAGATAAATTTTAAAAATAAATTTAACTAAAAAAAATTGTAACTAAATAAATTAAATTGTTTTTTTTTAACATAAATTAATTAAATAAAAAATTAATTATGATTTCATCAAAAATTTTTAATAAGATTAATTTTAAAAATAAAACTAAAAAAAATTTTTAACTAAATAAATTAGACTAAAATTTTTTTTAGTTAAACATAAATTAACTAAATAAAATGTTAAATATGATCTCATAAAAATTTTTAATAAGATAAATTTTAAAAATAAATTCAAGAAAAAAAAATTTAATTATATAAATATAAACTTTAATTCTTAAATGCTGTGCTCCCACTGTAACCGTTAAGTTCTGTTTTAAATGAACAGAAATTTTTTTCTTTTCTTTCCATCATTAAGATAGTCAGTATTAAATGTATAGCATAAAAAAAAATTTTAATTAGTGTACATAGAAATGTTAGTAAAAAGAATTTTTTTTTCACTTCATAAGCAAAATTAATTTAATTAAAAAAAATTTGTAATTAAATAAATTAAATTGAATTTTTTTTTAGTTAAACATAAATTAACTAAATAAAATGTTAATTAAGATTTAATAAAAAAATTTAAATAATATAAATTTTAAAAATAAATTTTAAAAAATTTTTAACTAAATAAATTATACTAAGAATGTTTTTTAGTGATACATAAATTAACTAAATAAAATGTTAAATATGATATGATTTTTTTCAGATGACAGAAAATTTTTTATATAAGATTAATTTTAAAAATAAAAATAAAAAAAATTTTAACTAAATAAATTAGACTAAGAATTTTTTTTGGGTAATACATAAATTAATTAAATAAAACGTTAAATATGATATGATTTTTTCAGACAGAAAATTTTTTAAATAAGATTAATTTTAAAAATAAATTTAACAAAAAATAATTAAATAATAATTATTATTAAATAATAATAATAATTAAATAATAATAATAAATTTTAACTCTTAAATGCTGTGCTCCAAAGTAGCTGTTAAATACTGTTTAAATAAACAGAAAAATTTATTTTTTCTTTTCATCATTAAGGTAATTAATATTAAATGAATTGCGTAAAACAAAATTTTAATAAGTGTGTATACAAATGTTACTAAACAGAATTTTTTTTCATATAATATAACAAAATTTTTTTAAAAATAATAATAAAAAAATTAATAATATAATGATAAAAATAATAATTAAAAAATAGTAATTTTAAAAATATTTATAAAAATCTATACTAAAATAATTAATGATATATAATAAAAAAATTAATTTTTAAAAAGTATAAAAAATAATTTTATGATAAAAAAAATTTTAATAAAAAATATAATTTTAAATAAAAATAATAATTTTTTTGTATGATAAAAAAAAGTAATTCTAAAGATAAATTTAACTAAAAAAAATTAAACTTAAATTTTTTTAGTTAAACATAAATTAGCTACAATAATGTTAATTTTGATTCAATGTAAAAATTTAAATAAGATTAATTTAAAATAACTAAAAAACATTATAATTTGTAGAAAGTTGATAAATATAATCAACAATATTATTTTATTTAACTTTATTTATTATTCAATATTTTTTAACATTATTTTTTAGCTTAATGTTTTTTATTCCTGATTAGAAAAAAAAAAAAAAAAAAAAAAATTCAGAAACTTAATTTTAAAAAAATCTTTAACATGTAATGAACTGATAAAAAAAAAAAATCTTATAACTAGCTTAATGTTTTTTAGTTCGTTTCATTATTAAGGAAATCGATATTAAATGAATAGCATGAAATAAAATTTTAATTAATGTACACATCAAATGTTAGTAAAAAAGAATTTTTTTCAGATGATAGAAAAAAATTTATATAAAACTAATTTTAAAAATAAATTTAACAAAAAAAATTTTTTAATTAAATAAATAATAAATTTTAACTCTTAAATGCTGTGCTCCCGCTGAGTAACAGTTAAATTCTGTTTTCAATAGAAAAATTTATCTTTTATTTTCATCATTAAAGTAATCAATATTAAATGAATAGCATAAAAGAAATTTTTAATTAGTGTGTATACAAATGTCAGTAAAAAGATTTTTTTTTCAGATTATAAACAAAATTAATTTTAAAAATAAATTTACTAAAAAAATTGTAGCTTAATAATTTTTGTTAGTTATAAATTAACTAAATAAAATGTTGATTATGATTTCATAAAAAATGTTAAATAAGATAAATTTTAAAAAATAAAACTAAAAAAAATTTTAACTAAATAAATTAGACTAAACTTTTTTTAGTCGATCATAAAGTAACCAAATAAAATGTTAATTATGATATGATTTTTTTCAGATGACAGAAAATTTTTTATATAAAATTAATTTTAAAAATAAAACTTAAAAAAATTTAACTAAATAAATCAGACTAAAGAATGTCTTTTTGTTAAACATAAATTAACTAATTCATCTAATTTGTTAGATTAAATTTTTTTTTTTTAGTTAAACATAAATTAACTACTTAAAATGCCAATTAGGATTTAATAAAAAAACTTTTAAATAAGAATAGTTTAAAATATATTAACTGAAAAACATTATAATTTGTGGGAAGGATGGTAAATATAATCAACAACCTTATTTCAACAACATTATTTTATGAAACATTATTTATTATTCAACAATTTTTAACATTATTTTTAGCTGGATGTTTATTATTCTTGATTAAGAAAAAAAAAATGAAAAGCTTAATTTGAAAAAATCTTTAGCATTTAATGAATTAATTTTTTAAAAAAAATTATAACTATTTACTACTTTCTCGACTTTACATTATACGAATTCTTTTTAACCAAAATTTTCAATTCGTTTTAATTCTTTTTTTTTTTTTTTTTTCGTATAAATTTGGGAGCATTTGTTTTATTAACATAGAACTCCTGAAACCTATTAAAATTATATTAACTTTAATAAAGTTAAAGAAATAAAGTATTAAAGTTAAGGTTAAGATCACAAATGGAGATATTGGAAGAAAAAAAAATTTTCTTTTTATTTGTAAATAAAATGCTTTATATTTTTATTTTAACAGTGAAAAAGGTATGATTACTATCGTTATAGAAGTTAATTTTTTAAGTTAAATAGTCACAGATATAAAATACATGTATTAATCAAGTAAAATTAAAATTAATCTATACAATTTTCAACAGACATTAAAAAAAATTAAGGAAATAAAAAAAAAATGCCGAGTTATATTTATATAAATTTTTATAAAAAGAAAAACTGATATTCGAGTTTTGTTTGAAAAATTAATAAATTAATTTGATTTATCAAATTATTTTTATTTTTATTTTATCTGTTAAGAAAGTAAACACTGATTTCACACAATTAAGTTTTTCATATTTGATAGTTTAAATTTTATTTTCGAAATTACATTTATCTCATTAATATTTAAAACATTTTAAAAAATATATCTGATCTTTTTAAAATTTAAAGAAAAATTATTTGGTGATTTTTAAAATTAAAAAAGAAAGTTATTTGGTGGTTTTTAAAACTAAAAAAAAAATTATTTAATGGTTTTTAAAATTTTAAAAAAAAAATTATTTGGTGGTTTTTAAAATTTTCAAAAAAAATTATTTGATGTTAAATTAATTTTTGCTCCAAATTACGAATAAATATTTGTATTTTTTTTAATTCTTCATTTTATTTCATTATTTAAAGCTTTTTAATTTCTATTAAATAAGAATAGAATTTTTTTTTTTCAAAAACTAATTCGAAACAGAGACAAAGAAAAATATTTCGGCAGTCATTTTTTTTCATTTAGATATATATATATATATGTCAATTAGATAGTGAAAAAAAAAAATCAATTTTTTCATATTTGTAAGTTTAAATTTTATTTTCGAAATTATATTTATCTCATTAATATTGAAAACATTTTAAACATGTAAATCTTGTTTTTAAAATTTAAAAGAAAAATTTATTTGGCGTTATTTTTAAATTTTGCTCCAAATTACGGTTAAATATTTGTACTTTTTTTAATTCTTTATTTAATTTTAATGTTTCAGGTTTTTTTAATTTCTATTAAATAAGAATAGAATTTTTTTTTTCAAAAAAACTAATTCGAAACAGAAACGAAAAAAAATAATTTTGAACAAATTGCAATTTCGACAATCATTTATTTTTTTTTAAATTTAGAAAATATCTATATATATATATATAATATGTCAGTTAGATAGTGAAAAAAAAAATCAATTTTTTTTTTTTTTTAATTTTAAGATTTTTTATTACAAAAAAAGAGAAGAGAGAAAGAAGAGGTCCGTCTAAATTATCGATATTTTATTTATTGATCGAAACCAGCGTCGCTCCTTCGGCGCGATGCGCGCGCATTTTCGCTCATCATTTGCAATATGGCGGATTATCACCGGCTGAGGATACGATCTTTTCCTGGGCCTCTGATAATCCGGAATTTTTTCGAGAATGATGCATCTCATTTTATCTCCGGACTCCAGTTGAAAGAAATATTGAAACTGTGCTTAAGTGATCAAGATTAGTTTTGTGTTCGCTGTGTCATTCGTTCACCGATAACTGAACCCAAAGTGACATTGAATGTTGATGGGAGATTCTTTTTTTTTTTTTTTTTTTTAATTCTCTTATTGCTCATTTGCCGGTAAATGGAATAACGGTACTTTACAGCTGAATTTAGTAGTGGAAAGATCTATGCTGGAATCTAAACAAAATAAAATGAAGATGGCAGGTAAAATAAATGTCCTTAATTAAAAACCTGAATAAATTATAGAAAGAGGCGGTTTTGTTTTTTTTCCTGCTACATTATTTTTTAAATTGATATGATTATTATAAATTTCGAGGTAAAAAAATGTTGTTTTGCATGAAATAAAAGCGCTCATTTTAATTTTAAATTGTTAGTACATTATTCTATTATTAAGCGTAAGCTTAACATTTTAAAGTGTATAAAAAGTATGTAGGGAGTTTGGGAAAATTTATATTTCCTTGACAAGAGAATTATTACGAGTTTAAATTTTGTATAAATATAACTTTTATTTTTTAAATTTAGTCTCATAAAATATCTATGACCAAATTATATTAAAATAACATCGCATATCATTGCTAAAATAATAATTGTATATGCAAAAAAAAAAATCTCTTGTTTACTGTATTCCATATGTCTTAATGAGTTTCGATTTCTGAAGTTCGAAACATTCTTTCTTCAATTTCTCGAATTATTAAGCCTGAAAAAATTAGTTAATATTATGATAAAATATCTGTAAAATGTTAATGAATTTATTGATTGTTTTTGTTGCATAGAAAGATTATTTATTTTCTGGAAAAAAAATAAAAGGCAAATTATAATATACTGTTAATTTTGATTATACAAAAAATAATTTTCATTTATCAAACATCTTTGTTAAATTTTTTTGGTAATTTAATAAATTTAAATTAAATTAATTTGAATTAAAATGTTGTTTTTTAACTAATAAAATTTTTTTATCAAAGTCATTTTTTTATTTTAATAATTTAAGAAGGCAAGAATTTATTTTGATAAAAAAAAAAATGTTTGAAAGTTTCTAAATTTTTTTGTTTTGTGTGAACTATTATTGATTAATTAATAAAAAGGGTTTATATTTCAATATAAAATTCAGTTTCTCAGAAGTATTACATCATTTTTATGAATGCATGTAATATAAAATTATTCTTTTGAACTGATTAATTTTAAAACTAATTTTCATATTAGATATTTACAAATACTTTAAATACAAAATCCGACGGAGGAAAGTATACTTTTTAACCATAATGCTATATTAAAAAACAATTTTCGCTAAAAAAAATATAGTATAAAAATTTGAGCAACTTAATATTTGATAATATGTGTAAAATATTAAAAATATATGAAAAGCAATATTATTTACTATTGTTTTTAAAAATCATTTTATATGCTTTTTTAAGATCAAACTCATTTTTATGTAATTTTTAAAAGTGATATTCAAAATTAAATACGCTATTTTATTGTTTATTAACGGTTCAATTAATATATTCATGTTTTTTTTAAATAATAATTTCAGTTACTCTCATATTATTTATTATTAAATTACTTCATTTGGTATAAATTTCTTTTTTTATTGATCTATTAAAATTTAAATATTCAGCATTTTTTTAATTTCATTAGTTTAATTTATCACTTACAAAAACTTACTTATTATAAAATAATTTTTCAAGATTATTATTTTTAAACTTTCAAAATTAAGTAGTTATGAAAAGCATCACTAAAAAAATTGCGAAAGATTTTTTTTTACCTGTAAAACTCGTTTGCTGATAATGTGTATGATACTTTTTCTTTTTATCATATTCTTTAATTCTTTGCATTTCAGTTTTATTTTTGGAATGCCAATGATGCTATGCGAAGTTGACCACCTACTTCTGACGTTATTGGATACCTGATTGGTTATCTTTTGACGTCAACATGGGAAGCAGTTGTTCTTCGGCTCAAAAAAAGAAAGACAAAGAGCGACAAAATGCACATGGAGGGCAGTAAGTATTTTCCAGTTTTTGCAAGGATCACTTATCTTACTTAGCATTAAAAATAAATAATTTAACTTTTGTATGGCATTTCAGTTAAAATTGTAATATTTTTTTGTTTTAAATTTTTCTTATTAGGGTCTTGGGTACCAAATATCTTAACTTTTTCAAAGAAATTATTAGAAATATATTAATTTACTAAAAAATAGTAATTTTTAATATGCACAATTTACAGAAAAGAAAAAAAAATTCAAAGAAAGTTTATTACTTCCTTATTATATTACATCAACTGGTATTAAAACAGCGACAAGTTTTGAAAAAGATTGTAGACTCAAGCAGTTTCATTTAATAATGTTGTAAACTGTTTTTGATGATATGATGTAGCAATTTATCGAATTTGCTGTAATAAGGTTGTACCAAAGATATTTACTATGTAATCATCAGAATTTTTTTTTTTTTTTTTAACTTTTGTTTTTGATAATCATTTAAAAGTGAGAATTCATTTTAAATCATTTCAAGTATGAATAAAAATTTATAATGTAAATTAAAATTACTTGCTTATTGAATTAAATTAAAAATTTTATATATATATATATATATATATGATATTTAACTTGCTATGTGGTGAATATGGAGACTTTTTCTGGGGAAAGAGTTGTATTTTGTTTACAGTCAGAAAATGTATTGACTATGACTCTGAAAAATGGCTCAGTATACAACAGGTGACAACTTGCCATTAATTTGAATTTTCCACATAATTATAAATCCTGATTTCACAGTATATCAAACTGATCACTTGCTACTAATAATTGAATGATTTACTGAGGTCTTCAAGGTTAGGCCAAAGAACAGGAAAGATGACTAAACTTGATCATTAGAAGAAATAGAAATTGTAACAAGGACCTTATTTTAGAGAATAACAAAAATAGACAAATAAAATGAGTAAATACTTAATTTCAGAGTTTTATTTACTTGAAATTATAAAAGTATATTATTGTTTATATTATTGTAATATTTTGTAAGCATGAAGCATTTTATATGGCATGTGTAATCCAATTTATGTACTACCAAAACAATTTTTTAAAAGTTGTTGTACCTAATTTCTATAAATCCTAAATTTTTTTGTTTTGAATTTTAATTGTTGTCTATTAAAGGTCACCAATTGATGGTCGTAGGCGCTCAACGGACAGTTTGCCATATGGCAAAGGTTCTCCTCCATCATCCCGTCGTCCATCGTTTGATCCCAACTCTGCCCCTGCTACTGTGCCTGAGCAGGCCGAGAGCCCCACCGAGCCCTCTGTCGGGCATAAGGTACCGGTAGATGCTGCTCTGTCGTCGGTGAGTGCAGGAGGGTCATCTTGTTCCCCGCCACCTGGAACAGTATATTGCCTTTTCTTTCTCTCTCTTTCTTCTTTTACTCTTTTCTTTCTATTGCATCATATCTCTCATCTGTATTTCTTATTCACTACTTGTATTCTTTTGGCATCTGATTTCCTGCAGCTTTTTTTACATGATTTTAACAATGAGGTTTATTAAGATTTAAATTACATTTACTTAGATCAGGGATGGCCAACTGCGGGCCACTTTGAAAATGCATCCTAACTCAGCGGGCCGCATATAAAATTATATATTCCATGTTAGATTTAGACTCACTATAGACATTTTTTTGGTGTGAAACACTGAAACATAATGAATTATCAACTTTTAATAATGAATTATAACTTATCAATTATAATGAATTATCAACTTTTACTTTTATTCTTACATGTAAACATAGATAATATAATAATAATGATACTAAACAAACACTGCAAAGAAATCTATAACACTAAAATCAAAATATATAAATATAAATGAAATGAAATCATTAAAAAATATTTATTTTACTAATGCAATATTTGTTTCTTCACTCATCTTGAGTTTGCAGAATATAATTTAATTATTCTATGAACTCATAACTTCAATGAGGTCACTTAAAGTGAAACATAGAACCTGTTATATTAGATGTTCTAACTCATAAATAAAACAGGCAATATCTGTCATATAGTCGCAAGAATATTATTTTAAAATCAAAGTTAACTTTTTCTCATAATTTCGACAGTTAATTTTGGAATATATGAAAGCATACATAATGTATTTTTTTAATACATTGGTTTTAACTACTTTGGCCATTATAAAATAAATATATTTTGTAAGAGTGTGATGCATCTCACGGAAAATGTTCAAGACGGGCGACAGGTTGGCCGCCCCTGACTTAGATGAGTGTTTAGGAGTCGGTTTTGTTGTCCCTATAAATTATGATATCAATTGATTTAAAAATTAAAAGATAAATTATTTTAGTATAGGTTATAATAAAATACTTTTAAAATTTTGAAATGAAACTCATGATTTTAGACTTATATTAATATAACAATTATTTTTTGAACATAATATAAAGAAATTACTTGGGTACATTTTTGTATCACAAACCATTGCCTAACTGACTGTTGTTCTAAACATAATAAATCGTGGTTAGTTACATCATGAGAAAACTTGACAAATATCCTGATGCTCTTTGAATAACAGGGACCATGATATTTCCTATAAAATATTTTCTGATGCATTAATTTCATATGCAATGCCAATTTTAGCATCTAATTTATTTACACAAAATAATCATCTTTTTTTTTTTATAAATATAATATTTTGAGAGACAAATGGCATAACATTAAATTATAGATTGTATGTTTTTATTTATGTAGGAATAATTATATTTGTCAAATTCATGTATCTCTTAAAATTAAAACTGAATAAAAAATTTTTCCTCTTTTAAAATATTTCTCTTTCATGCCTGCTTTAGTGTTATTATTATACTCAATACTATCTCCCTGAACCTTGTATATCTGTTACGTTTCTCACTTTAATTTGAATTGCAATATCATTATTCAGAACATGCATATCATATATGATATGTAAAATTTATTTTTACATAAACCTATTGTACATAATTTATTAATCATGATAATAATTTTATAATAATAACTTGAAGATCATTTATGAAACCTATGTTTCGATTGCAGACAGGAACACCTGTGATAAAAGATGCTCCATCTCTAGATGCCATAGGTCTTCCTGATTTGCAACGATTTCCTGATCATGTGCGCTCGTTAATTTTGGGTCGAATTAATGAAGTAGATGTTCAGGTTCCTCTTCAAGAAATTACTATGTATGTTGCAGCTGACTTTTATGGTAAGTTTTGCACTTTTTAAAAAAAATTTTTTAGTCAGCACTCATAATGTTTTATCATCATAACTGGCTCGACAGCACATTGTGGGCCTTAGCCTTCTTTAAAAGATCCAGCCAGGCTGTTCTCCTCTTGGCCGTGGACCTCCAGTTTTTGATCTTAATAACATTAAAATCAGAGTCTATAAACAGTCGACCCAGCTCTTTTTCGGTCTTCCCCTTGATCGTTATCCAAAAGGGATTGAAAACCTTTAAAGCAGCCCTATCACTTTCCATTCTCATGAGATGACCACACATAATGTTTGCTGGCATTTATTATTTACCGGATGGGTGGAATTATTAATTATTTATGAATATTGTTTTAATATTTTTAAGCCATTTGAATATTTACCATAGCATTGTTTTAAATTTTAAATTCCAATAATTCCCAATTTGTTAATTCAGTTATTTCAATTTTATGTAAATTAAATTAGACAGTCCATATAAATGCAATTTTGAGGTATTTTTTTAGTGATATGTTTTGTTAGTTGGTGGGGATTATCAAAATGAATATTTGATAGACATTAGACAATAGTTATTAAATTAATCTATTAACAATTAAGATAGTAAATACAAAATTATTACATGCAGCCCATGCTTTTCTCATCATGTTGCAATTCTGGTGTATACCTGAACCTCTTCCATTAAACAATGCAAAATATATCTATTGACTATAATATATTTGCGAACAACAATATGTCACTTGGCATAAAATGTGAACCATATTTATAAATAAAAATACTTTGTCTCAATCAAGTTTCACTAACTGGTAATAAATCTATAAAAAATATAATTTTATTTTAAGTAATTAAACTTGAACAATATAATTTTATTCAAACAATCGTGAATATCAAAAAAAAATATGAAATTTCATTATTATTTTGAATAATAAAATGGTACACAAAAAAATATTATTATTTGCATGCGATAAAAGTGTACAGGCTATAATTGTTAAACTTTCTGATTATTTTAATTAGTAACTTTTAAATTATTAAAGAATACTTTTAATTAAAAACTGGCAATAAAATCACTTGGTTTATATCCAAATGAAGATAACAGATTTGTTACTGTGCAGTCTTGATTGTCTGATTGCATAAGACAAATAAACAGTTAATACTGATACAATGAATGCTCTTTAACCAGGCACATTTGTGACCATGGCCCTGCTGGATTAGCAATTTTGCCTGGATTATTGAGTGTCGATATAATTTTAACAAGAATACAAAAGATAAATACTCTAGATAAAAATATAAACAATTAAAACATGTACAGATTTAATGTGTTTACACACGTTCTAAACCTGTATAACTGAAAAAAATATCCAACAAAATATTTCATCTGTCTAGCAAATGAAAAATTAAAAATACATGCATTGAACATTAATTTAATTAAATATTTTTTATTTATAAAAATTAAACATATTGCAAAATAAAAATTAATATTTAATGATAGTTAAAATATTATGATAAGTAACTCTATGTCAAGAAAAAATAAATATGAGCATTATTCTTTGAATAAGTATCTGATATCGAGTTGCTTTAGCAATTTCCAATCTCTTCACAAAATCATCCCATATTAGTGAATTTTATGCTGCACTGAAATGAAAACTGATAATTAAGTAAATTCCGGGCAGAGATTTCAGCGTTGGTCAAAGACAAACTCCCGATTGCACACAAAAAAATTAAGAAGTGAACAGCTCAATTGGTGCCAGATTAAAGAGCCTTTACTGTAAAAGGATTAGTAATGTTTTATAAAATGTTGCTGATTTTGAGTTCTATGTCATGTTTAAAAAGATTTTTTTTTTCTTATCAGACTCTGTGATGGAACGAGAAGCTTTAGCACAGCGAGTTTTCCCTTATCTGCGGAGATATTCTGCTGAGAAAGGTTATGAATTGAATGTAACTGACTTGCATTGGGGCATAGCTGGTGTAGGTCTGGTGGATCACAGTTTGCCTGAATTGTGTATGAATACCTTAGAGAAATGGAGAACGAGAAGAAGACTGTTGACATTAGTACGTTCTGACCAATTTGAATCTTTATGCAAAAAAAAAAATTCTTATATATTATTAATATTTCTTACTTATAGATAAGCCTATATTACCCAAATTGCATTTTTCTAATGAAATCACTTATACATTCATATAACAATATATTTTTGAAATTTGTTCAAATCTAGAAATGCATATTTCTAAGTAGAATTAATTATCTAATATTTATGAAATCTATGTGTAATGGATTTTTTTTTTTCTATTAAACTTATAAAGTCTGTGTTATTCTGTTCCTGCAGGTTATTTTCAATGACAACATTGGCCCAACGCTTCTACCACGCACACTTCCAAAGCCACACTTTGAATCTGGTATGGAATCAGTGGAAACTGATGATGACAAAGAACTTTTCAAAAAATGGTACATACTGGATTCTGTAGCATCTCCTATGGTATATGTTCTTCAGCCAGTTATCAAAAACTACCCTGCTATTGCTGGAGAGGATCCAAGTGAAAGAGAAAAATGCATGAATCAATGGAAAGAAGAATCACAAAAAATGATTACAATTCTTGGAAATATTTTACCTGATGGACAGAAACAAAAGAACCTTACATCAGGTGGGTCATTTTTTTAAATATTATCATGGAACAAAAAGATAAAGACTTGAAAATCTTTTTAAACGATTAAAAGTAGAATGTGTTTTATTCAAATACCTAACTGTCCCACTAGTAGCATTGTTGTGCCACTACTTTCAGAAATGAGGCGACTTGATGACAATTGTTGACAGTGTGTATTAAAAAGCATCTATCATCAGTTTGTTAGGTGGGAGTTTTCCATGTTTTCTCCCATATGACACATAAATGCAAGGAAGTTATCTCTAATAGTTATTGATGGACTATTCATAAAATACATATGTGGTACATGAGATCCACTGATATTTAACAAAGGAAAAAAAATACTATCCTACTAGTTTTTCTAATTTGGAATTGTATTGATGATTCATACACTCTTATTTTTGCATTAATAGCTATTTATTTTTTAATCTTATTATTCTATCCTGTATAAATTACTTTGAATAGCATTAAATTTTTAAAAAAAGCATTATCTTTATCATCAGTATCTTTATTTCAAATCTTTTGTTTAATTTCATTATTAAATAAATTGCAATTATTCAAGATTAATAATTTTTTTTTAAATGCTTTACAAATATTTTTGATTTAAATGATAACTCATGAAATTTTCTTTTCTTCCAATATTGCATGGTTCTTTTTTAATATTTTACTATTAAATAGGCTTAAAATTAATTTTGACGTAATTTTTATTTATTTATTCACGTTTATTTATTTTGTGCAACGAAATATATTAAAGATTAATATTTAATTTCTGTGATGTGTGTGCTTATATGACTGAGATCAGTTAGAAATAAAAAAAAATTTTAATTCCATTGGTGATAAAAATTTTATGTGGATATTTTTAATTTCTTACTGTTTAAAAGAGAATATTTATTTTTTGTTTTATAGTTTAATATAAAGCAATTAACATGGAAAATCAAATGACTCATTTCTGGTTTTTTAATATATTATGTGGGACTTGAGTTGAAAGAACAATATTTTTTTTTTTTTTTTAATTTAGTGCTTTTTGAAGTATTTTATATTTGAATTTTGTTGCTTTATTTAAAACTGCATTTTTGGGGGGGTTTAAAATTTCAGAATATCAAAGTGTCATAAAGTTAGAGTATTTTAATTATTTAATTTATTAAAAACAAAATGTAAAAAAAGATCCAAACTCTTAACAAGAAATTTTGCAAGGTGAATCCAGTATTTTTGCCCATACTCAAATGTGGACTTTGAAAGGAACATAAATTAAATAAATGATCACAAATTTTAAAAATTATGAAAGATGAAAGAATTTTTCAGAGTAAGTGAATGCCTTAAGAGTTTTAACTAGTGTAAAGTTGGCTAGAATGTTAGTAATGAATCCATCAATTAAAAGTTTTTAATTAATTATTTCCAGTTAATTTGTAAGCATATACTGTGAACAAATAATAACTATAGTATGTGTTTAAAAAAATGAGGCCAAGTGGCTAGCACTCTGGCGCTCGGTACCACAGGTTTCGTGTTCGAGTCACGGCAATGCCATGGGTGTTTGTAGTGATTCGGAATCAACTTTAAACCATAGGTCACGGTCTAATTGAATCATAGAATGTTACTTGCAAGAGTGGGATTAGTGTTCTTGCGTCCATAGCCTATCTTCAAACTTCAATTGCCCCCTCTGTAGTGCTAAATGAGTAACAGCAGTGTAGCCCTTGCTTATGGCAAAAAGATTAACTGTCTCTGTATTGCCAGCTGCATTACAACAACAACACAAAATTTAATTAATTTTGTTTAAAAAAATTAATTTAAATGTAATAGATTTGTATTTCTATTTCAGTTTTGCAAGATGAAATAAAGTTTATTGTGACGGATGATCCCCAAGAAGCAAAGCGTGTCCTGTGGATGCAGCGTCGTTTCACTCATAAGCCTGCCACTGGGAGTGGCGACAAAGCATCTCCAAGTAACCGAAAGATAGATCAGTCTAAAATTCAATTGGAAGATTATTTGCCAGACACTCAAAAGCTTGTGTTTTATGTCAAATGGCATGAAGAGGGCATCGATCCGCAAAACTTTGAAGAAGATGAGCAATACATATCTGATTTTTGTGATTCTTTGAAAGAAGAATTGAAAAAGTTAATTGATGGACTTCTAGAAGAAGATTTCCTTGAAGAGGCTCGTGAAAATTATAGAGGTAATTATATGTGTGTGTGTGTTTAAGAAATGCTTAATTTTATTCAAATTTGTATTTAAGAATTTGTTAATTTATTGCAATTTTAATTTAAAGGGAATATTTTTAAAAAGGTAATCATATTGATATGATGAAAAATTTATAATTTAAACAAATGAGCAACAGTTTTTTTACAGATTATATAGTATGAAAATTATTTTGAAAAAAGGTTTTTTGTTATTTCAATATACTTAATTTCTTTGTATGGACCAACCACTGATGGTGTAGAATATTGGCAATCAACCAAGTTGGACAGATTAAAAAAAGCTGCATCATAAGTCATTAGGAGGGATTTTAATTTTTAACATTTTAGATGCTAGACCATTAAAAAAAACCAGATGAAAAAATTCTACACTAGCTATTATGTCTTTTTTTTCCAATTTAGCTGTGCAGCACACATATCTTACTATCATCCCTATCGGGGCAAGGTGGCTAGTGCTCTGGCACTCGGTACCCCAGGTTTCGGGTTCAAATCCCAGGTGCCATAGTTGTTCGGAATCTGCTATAAGCCATATATGATTGTAGAGCGTCACAGAGCCCAATTAGACTTCTTCTGACCCACATCATTCCCAAACTGTAAAGGAACAACTGAGCTGTAGGCACATTGATGTGGTGTGGTGTGTTGTAGTAGTAATGGTAGTCGCACTCCTATCAAGTAATTGATTCATCTGCTTAGCATTAAATTGAATGTTTATTATACCTTATTCCATGTGATCTGTGGTTGGACTATATTTAAATTTTTATCAAATAATATGTAGAAAGTCTAAATATTTTTAAATTTAAAAATAATTTAATTTTTATGTGTTAAAATATCTATTAATCGTATTTTTTAAAAGGAACTCATATTGTAATTTTTAGGCATTGAAAAACAATTATATGTTGAACTAATTCAACAGTATCAAGCCTGCCAGCAACTGAGCAAGAACTTTGTAGGACATGAATCTAATCTAGAAGCAGTCAAATCTTATCTCGTTGGGAATGCTAATCATCCTTTGATAATTCGGGGCCCAACAGGCTGTGGAAAAACATGTTTGATGGCTAAATTAACTGAATTGTCATCTGTCTGGTTTCCTACAGCTTGTGTAGTTTCACGTCTTGTCAGCCTAACAGCCGAGTCTGCGACCCAACATCAGCTGTTGAGAAGTATATCTGAACAGTGTTGCGCCTTGTATGGGGAACACCCAGCTGTTGCATCATCTGTAAGTTGAATTCAATTCTAAATTTGAAAGAAATTCATGTGCTTCTTTTATGTGAGATTTCATGTATTTATTTTTATTTACAGTATTTTACTATTTCTAATAATGCATATATTCAGTATTTATTATTGTTATTAAATATTTGCACACTTCGAAAATACCATTTGATACTCAATCCTTCCTTTTATTTGATGCACTTCTAGTCCTATGACTGTATTAAATATTGAAAATCTTCTATGAAGTTAAATTTTCATCTCTGCCTTGAAATACTTAAAAACATCATTAGAAGAAAAATTGAAGGTTTGATACAGTGACTCATACAATTAACAACTTCTAGGTTCTATTTTTAAAAAAATTGATACAAATAATTTTCTAAAATTTAGGTGTAAGTTTATAGTTTTTTCTAAAAAATAAAAAATAGTAGTAGGTCCCATTAGTTGCCAATGAGGTATTAGGTAATAATCTAATTCTTTCTAGGTAATATTCTAATTGTTTTCAAATATCAAAGGATTATATGGGAAGACCTTAAATAAGATTTTTTTTAATGAAATTATTTATAAAATTCTGAAAAAAAATTACTCAAAATGACATTTAAAAATAAACAAGATTGTTGTTTTGTATAATGCTACAAACAATCCACAATTTCTAAGAGACCTAATGACATTATTAGAAAAATTTATCTTACTATATATCTTAATACTAAAATTAAATGTATTGTTTTTGTAATATGTATATTACCATAAATTTTAGTGATAAATTAAAATGTAAATAAAAAGTTTAATTTAATTCCTCTCATACTATGCTAATTAAAAATCTGTCAATCAAAATATAAGCATTACAAATTAATGATCAACTAATCTTATTTTCGCTTTATATTAAGCAAAAAAAAAAAAAAAATACAATATATTTTATACCTTTAGTAACTTTCATTTCATATAAATAATAAGTATAATAACTTCTTTAAGTAAAAAAAAAATGTAATTGTGTTTTAATTTTCTTTTTAAAAATTGCTTCTGTACTGAGTAATTTTTTATAATTAAAAGATAATAATATAATAAATAAATGCTACTTTAAAAAAAAAAATTCTTTATTTCAATATTAGAGTATTCACAGTTGGGATTATGGTCTTGGAAAACTGTTAGGCAAAGTTTCTGAGTTGCGCCCTCTAATTATCCTCATTGATGGCATTGATCAACTTGCTGATTACAGCAATGCAGATCTACAGTGGTTGCCTCGTGAACTGCCGGCGCACGTCAAGCTAATAATGACTGTTCGAGATGATAGCGAAGAACTTGAAAAAATTAAGGTAAGGCTATCTCTTGTAAAATTTATGAATTTATGTGGATTTTAAATTATACATTTGGGAAGGTTTAAATCTTTTAATAGGAGGTGAGGAGTTGAGCATTTTTGAAAGAATCAGGAGTTGGTATAAAAGTCCAATTCCTGGTTGTTTTATAAAAATATATATATTTTTTAATTCTGAGAATTTATGTTAAATGAAATGTTAAGGGGGCAATTCAATTATATCCCTCAATAATACCACAACTAGTAAAGACATTTAATGTTCTAGCAGCAAGAGAAACTTATCAGCAATGAGGCTCATAAAAAGCTATCTTGAATCAACATTGAAAGTAGATATTATAGACTGTTATCAAGAATATAAGTATTAAAGAATTACATCTTTTTGCTTAAAATGCACAGTTTTCTTTTGCTTGTTTTCAGCTGTCCTGTAATACTTTGATACTGTGGTTCTTATAAGATATATATATTTCTTGTAAGCAAATTTAGAATACAAGAATATGTTTTAAATTAGTGCAAATATTACACCTTTAAAGTTGTAAAAAGTACTTTGTGATCAAAAAATTGTTTTTATATATAAGTTCAATAAAAGTCATTGAATTTATTACATAAAAAAACTTGGGAATCGTTATTAAAAACCACATCTTGAATAGGAAATTTTCTGACCAACTTCCCAGCCTTGTTTTAAATTATGTAACATATCTATTTTAATCTTTCAAAGTGTGATTGCATTGCTTTAATATTTTTTTTTTCCTATATAAAACTGTAGCAATATCCACCATAAGATTTGTTTTAATATACATAATAAATACAATTTAATATATAGTAATATAATTTAATATACATAAGAAATACCTCAATCATTTAAAATATAAATTTGAATTTTTATTGTTATATAAATAAATATTTATATTTTTATAATTAGAGCAGTAAACATTAAGAATAAAATATTGTTTGCAATTTTATACAACAAAAATACTCTTTTTTTTTTTTTCATTGTATTTATAGGTCTATTATTATGCCTTTAAAACTTTGAGAGAATAAAATTTCTTAGAAACATTTTATCTTTAAAATTAAAAACATAAGCAAATTAATTTAAAAGTTATTTTTATGTGGTTTAGATGTTAAACTTCAAAATTTTGACACAATTTCAGTTAGCATATTGAATTAATAAAAGAAAGTATATTTTGTGGATGTATTATTGTATATATTTCTATTTAAAAAATTAATCCTTTCACTTGTCTGATTTAAAATTTTAAATTTTTTCATTTATCTGCATAGGATATTATGGAAGAAAGTGATTGCTTCCTTTCTGTTTCTAATCCCACCGTTGAAGATGCTAAAGCATCTATTACTCAAGTATTAGAATCCAGTAAAAAGCGCCTCAGTGCTCCAGAGCAAAACATGATTGACGACTATTTGAAAGGAGATATTAATGCTCGTTATTCATATTTGCTGGGACTCATGTCCACCAAATGGACAGATATTCTTGTCGAGAATGCTGAAGAAACACAAAAGAATACTGAAGGACTTGTTTTCCAGTATTTGACTCATGTGGAATCCCATTTGGGTGTGACCTTGATCACTTTCGTTCTTGGACTTTTGATTGCAGCTAAACATGGCATAAGTGAAAGTGAGATGATGGACTTGTTGTCCTGTGAAGACAGTATATTGAATTTAGTATTCTTTGGAAAACAAACTAATGTTCGCCGAATCCCTGCCATTTTGTGGGCATCTGTAAAAAAGTTCTTAGATCCATTTTTAAGAACTCATGTACTTGGTGGACGAACTTTAACCATGATATCCTCTGAAGCGTATAGGACAATAATCAAAAAATTCCTTCAGTCCAAAGGACATACAGTCAAGGCTTCAGCACAAATATTAGTAGATTACTTCTTTGGTAAATGGTCTGAAGGCAAAGCGAAACCCATATCTCCCATTTCTGAACAATCACAAGATAGATTTGTGCTCGATCAACCGCTAGCTTACGGGCCAAATCCTAATAAGAGAAAATTAGAAGAACTTCCTTATCAGGTTTTACAAGTGAATGATTCTATTCGGGACAACTTTTTATTTGATGCAACCTGGCTTTTGTACAAGTTTTGTGGTTCAGATCCTTATCAATTGTTAGAAGATATTTCAACGTATCAGAAAACTTTACCAAAAAGTGATATACAACTAGAACTTCTGGAAAATGTTGTACAATTATCTAGTTATGCATTGCGTAGTGATGGATCTCAGTTTTTTGCACAAATGTATGGACGTCTTAAAAAGGCTTTCTCTACTAATGCTTGTTCCGAGTACCCTTCAATAAAAAGTCTATATGATTCATCATGCAAACCACCGTTATCATCTCTATTACCCATTGGCTCTTGTTTAGAAGAGCCCCTAATACCTAATTTGACTAATAATTGTAATAATTCTAATCATCATTCATCACCTGGTTCAGAATCACCAAGTTCCAGAGGTTTTCCGTTCACCGGATTGTATACTATCAAAGAAGATAAATGTCATGTTGTTTCTATATCAAGCGACAGAAATGAAATTGTTGTCTGGAACATTTACGAGCAAGCGGCTGTTCGTCGAATGACCGGGATTAATCAGCCGAAAGACATTAAGATGATTGATATATATCGTGCTTTAGTTTTGTGCAATAGAGAACTTAAAGTTTATCATATGGATCAAGGTACTCTGGTGGTTAAATTGAAAGGTGTGATGAATCAAAAGATGGCCTACTATGGTTTGCATAATGAAAACTATGCCGTTGCTCTCTCAAGAAACAGAATGTATGTTAACATGACCAACTTGAATACTGGGGATTTAGAAACGACTTTTAAAGTTGGTGAAGACAGGTATTTAGTATATTTAAATTGTTTGTACATTTTTAGAATTTTGTTTATCATTTATAAAAAATATAATTTTAAATTTATTAATGAATGCAATTCATTACTAATTATAATGTAGTCCGACCACTAATCTTGTGGAAAATTGGCAGGCAACCAAATCTGACAAATTAAAAAAGAGCAGTGCCATAGAAGAGAAAATGTCATTTAGGAGGAATATTAATTGCAATAAAGAGAGTTTTAATTCTTAATAATTAAGCTTTTAAATTACACAATATTAAAAGAAAAATTAGATGAGAAAAATTCCACATTAACTATTATACTTTTTTTTGCAGTTTATATCTGACTAGCACCCTAACAAGTAATCAATTCATCCATTTCCACCGCTAAACCTGTTGTTTTCCATTGCACTTGATTCATAGTCGGACTATAGCTCTATCTCACTCTCCTGGACCCAAAATAAATAGTAATTTTATATTGAGATATAAAAGGGAATGGGTTTATTTTGAAAATATAAGGGATATAAAAATATCTGTATTATCTAAACACAATCTGTATGGAATTTTTATTTTATTTTATTTTTACATTTTAATGTTGGAAATGTAATGATTGTTTGTTTGCTAGTCAATAGTAATAGCTTCCACCTACTTTTGGGGGGCCTGAATGGCCGAGTGGCTAGCACTCTGGCGCTCGGTACCACAGGTTTCGGGTTCGAGTCCCGGCGGTGCCATGGATGTTTGTAGGGGTTCGGAATCCACTTTAAACCGTAGGTCCCGGCCTAACACGATCGTAGAGCGTTGTGGAGAGGGACATATTAAAAAAAAACTAACTGTTCATATATATAGTGATTAGGGGATTATAGTCCTTGTTGCTTCACATCCCCATATACCACTTCATTCATCATTCATCACCTACTTTTGGATAAAAAAAGCTTACAATGATTTATAACATCAGTTATAAGAAGGAACAAAGAAGTTAAAATTACTTCAAATACTTTTTCTTTCTTCTAACTTAATAAAATTTATCCAAATAATGTAAAATTATTGGAAGAATTTTTTTTATTAATATTTTAATTTTTGTCTTTTCTGATCTTTTTAAGTATGCACAGAAATATTGTTCTATATTTTTTAAATTAGCTTTAACAATAAGGAAATTCAACTTGAAATAGGAAAAATGTAATTTTATAATTTGAATTTAAATTTTATTTTTTAAATAAATAATGAAAAATAAATTTTCAAATCCCTTTTACTTGTACAAAACACTTTTAATACATTACTTTTCATTATATTTTACAATTATAAATAGGTTTTAGTGACTCTACACTAAAGTTGTTTTTTTTTTCTTATATAAGTTAACAACTGTTGAACAACTAAAACATGAACTCTGTTTGTTTTTTAAAAAAATTATAAAAATTCTTGATGGTATTAAAAACAAGAAAAATCTTAATTAAAAGTACTGTTGTATAAAAAAATTGAATTTCCATAATTGTTATGTGTTTTTTATTAAGTAATAAATTGTGTATTCATTGTAGCATGGTTTTAATTACTTTAAATTAGTTTATCAACATTTCTTTACTTTGTCCTTTGAATTTTTAATGGTGATAATAACTTTTTGTCATTGTACAGGTTTTTAAACAGCTTACTCGTGAGTGCAAACGGTCGAATATGTGTTTGTGGAGATGAAACTCAAAAACCATTTCCTTTACTTGTTTGGGACCTGACAAGTAGAAAATTAGTTTATGATCTTAGGATACCTCACCATGAATTTGTGACTCGATTGTCTGCAATTAGTGATGATGGTCACTATGTTGTATCTGTTTGCAGGGTTAGTTTTGTTTTTTGATAATAATAATAAATAAGCATATTATAGTTGGTTTTCTTGGTATATAAACAAAATGTGAATTATTGTTGAATAGAATGGTGATAAGAAACAACTTTTGATTTATTAGTTTCTGTTTTACTGATTTTTTTACTATAAATTTTAATAGATTTTTTTTATTTTAAATTTAAAAAAAAAAGGATTATAGCTGAATGTTTACTAAATATTATATAAAATAATTTATTGTATGTTAATAAAATATTTAGTTTCTTGAATTTTTTTTTTTTCAAAGTAAACTTTTTACTACAGGTAGACTTATTTTTCAGTGATCTTTTGATTATAATTATTTATGTTATCATAACATACTATATTGTAATCTGCATATATGTTTAAAAACTTAAGAATGCAGTGAAAATAACAATCTGTTGCATATAATCTAAGTTAGAGTTGTTTGTTTTTTCAGATACATTGATAGCAATTTATTTTTTAGAATTTACCACCAATGAATGCTTTTCTTCCAAAGATAATAGAGGAAATTTATGCATCTGTTGATTGATTGTGATACTTATCAATTTTCACTCAAACTTATAAAAATATTGCATAATTAATTGATTAATAAAAAAATTAAAGTTTTGTAAGGGTATTCTTGCATTCTCAAAGGGAACAATATTATCTTTTTATTTGCTTGTATTTCCATAGAATGTTCCCGGCAAATACTTTTTTTTTTCTTTCTATCATATAACTTTCATACATCAATTTTATTAAGTGTATGGAAAGTAAAAGAAAGCAATTGTATAGAAGTGAATCATCAACAAATTATGTGAGATATTTTTTTTCTTTTACTGGCAAAAATTATGACGGTGCATAATATACCACTGCAGATAATAGGCAAAAAAGTTACATCATAGTAACCACTCTTTAATCTTATCACATTCGAGACCACGGCTGTACCACATTATCAAACTTCCATAAATTATTAGGAGGGATAGCAAAGATAAGTGCTCATAAAAAATTAAACTATTAAAACTTGTATATAATGCATTTAATATATATGCACACATTAGACATGTACATAATGAAAATGGGAGCAGCAATGTGCCACCATCTGGCCATCAAAACCTGGGTCCATACTAAAGCTAAGGATATATCAGTGCCAGATTAAAGAGAAGTTAATGCACTTAGAAATGAAATGTAAATTATACTTTATGAATTAATTGCTGTATAACCATTTTTTCGGTTCAACAATCTTTTTGTCACAATGTCCTTTTTTTTTTTTATTAAAAGTTAAAAGAATGTTTAAATTTCATCTAACACATTTTCTATGTGCTCTCTAGGAATTGCATGATGTTTCCCCTAATTTCATCATTGTGTATGATTTGCAAAGTGGGACTCTATTTAAGAAATGGAAGCCAGAAAGTAGTAGTTGCAGCATTGCCATATCATCTCAAGGTGGTTGTGTCTTAAATGGCTTGGAAAACACGTGGGTGTTAGTGTGGGATTTGTCAACAGGTGCTCGAAGGTTAGTTTTCAATTCTACTCCTGTAACTATGAAAATTTGTAGGCAATTTTTTCACCGTAGATAAACCGTTTTTTTATATATATATTTTATAAACATCTCTGTCTGTTAAAGTATATTATTTAAATTCTTATAAATAAAAAAATTTAAATTAAAGCATTATAATTACTTAATTATCAATCCCTTAAGTTTATGTGAAATATGAATTTTTTCTTTTTCTTCTTTATAATTCTATATATAAAATGATAATGGTAATGTACTCTTTTTTTTCCCTGTTACTTACAAATTATATTGCATTACAAACTTAATGTATGAGAGTAAAAAATATTCTAAAACAATTGAATTTATTAGTAGGAAAACCAAAATAGTTGCATGTAATTAATCCTATTTCAAAAGATGTTTTACAGTAGAGCCAACATCTAAACTCCATTTGTTGTGGCCATACTATATCAAAATTCGTTTCATAAGATATTTATTTCATTGAATTTTGTAACAAATTAATTTATCAAAACATTAAAATTATTTTAAATAATGACTTTTATTAAATAGTTATTAAATTTATTTAAATAAACTTTTACTTTAAATATTTCAAATAAAAAAAAATATCATTTAACTAGTTTTACTAATACCGATTTTAACTTAATTTTTTTCTCATGATTGGCAACTATAAAATTGTGACAAATTATAATAAAATAATGGGGCCTGATGGCCAAGTGGCTAGTGCTCTGTCGCTTGGTACCACAGATTTCGAGTTTGAATCCTGACGATGCCATGGATGTGTGTAATGGTTCGGAATCCACTTTAAACCGTAGGTCCCGCTCTAATAGGATCGTAGAGTGTTGTGGAGGTAGTGTTACTCACGTCTGTAACATATCTTCATGCTACACATGCCCCCTGGGTAATGCTAAATGAGTAACGTCGGCGCAGCCTTTGTTTATGGTATAAAGATTAACTGTCTGTATCACCAGCTGCATTAGAACAACAACATAATAAAATAAATATAATTTAATTTTGCTAAATAATTAATTTTTATGAATATTGATAAATTAAAAACTTATCAATATTAATCAATACTTGATCTTACTTCTTTCCATGCATATATTTTAATAAAAGAAAATTTAATTGTTCATATTTTTCAGATTCACTCTGCGAGGCCACAGTGCTCCAGTGGATCAGATTCGAATGGAAGAGTCAGGGAAGCGATGTTTGACTTATGATTCCAGGAATTATGATCGAAGTGTCAGGGTCTGGGACATAACCAAGGGTAAGCTCAATTTTCTCATCTATAAAAAAGAAAAGAAAAAAAAAATTTTATAATATAAAAGGAATTTATATTTGTGTTTTTTAAAAAAAAAGGATAAAGGATGCTTATTTTAAATTATTTTATGTGAAAGCATTTTACAGACTTAAAATTAATTACTTGCATATGAATACAAATTTTGTTTAAAAATTTTTTCTTTTAATTTATATCCTTGGAAGGCTAAAATTATGTTTACATGTGATATTCTGGTTTGATGCTTCCATTTCAACTGATATGAATCATTATAAACAATAATCAGGAAATTATTGCCCTACACTCTACCAGTGTGATTTTTTTTACATCCAACGAGCCTCATGTGTCCCCCCCCCAAAAAAAAGCCCACCAACAGCTGATGAGTGGAGGACAGTGCCTTCCGGGAGGAATTTTAGGGCTAACTGCCCCATATGTGCATGTCCTATGAGGGAAAACCCAGAAAACTCCTACCAGGTAGCCTGACCTATGCACACTTTTACACACATTGTAACAATTGCTATTGAATCTCCTCATTTCTGAAAATAGTGACTACAACAATGCCACTTCAAACTTTGGACTTCCTACACATTTTGCCACTGTGCGAGAAGTCTTGGCAAGACCTTTGTCTAGAGCAGGGGTGGCAAACCTGCTGCCCGCCTTGGAAATTTTTTCGGCCCTTGAGACTTATCACATTTTTATAAAATATATTTATTTTATAATGGCCAAAGTAGTAAAAACAAATATATTAAAAAAATACACTATGTGTGTATCCATATATTTAAAAATTATCTCTTGAAATTGTGAGAAAATATTACTTTGATTTTAAAATAATATTCTTGAGAATATATGACAGATATTGCCTGTTTTATAGTATTTATGAGTTCACAGAATAATTAAATTATATTCTGCAAACTCATGATGCACGTACATCTTGGAACATCTAATATAATAGGCTGTAATATGAATATAAAAATGTCTACAGTGGGTCTAAATCTAATAAGGGGATAGATAATTTTATATGCGGCCCGTGGAGTTAAGATGTATTTCCAAAGTGGCATGCAAGATCATTTCGGTTGGCCATCCCTGGTCTAGAATATGTTTTTATATTAATTTATGTGTATTGATATTATTTCTCATTTTAAAATTATACTGTAAAGAATTGCAATTCTTTAAAAATGATTAACTATTCTACCATTTACTTATTTGTTAATTCATTTATTATTATCATCATCAGGTGAATGCTTGGCCGTTTTTACTCCTGATCGAGAATTTTCCTGCTGTGAATTATCGCTAGACGGGAAGGCAGTCATATTGGGTCTTAAAGGATGTGACACTATCACAACTCTTTTGCTCTGTCAAGAGAACACTGTGGAGGAAGAAATGCCAAAAATAACTTGCTACGGGGATTCCCAATTAAAATACAAAGTCTTCGACATGAGCCATGATGGCCAATGATTTTCTCTTATCTGTTTCTACTGACTTATCAAAAGGTAAACTAATATCTGCCTTTTGGGCAGGACATGGGACAATCTTAGATCCATGTTACGCCATGTCCTACATAGAGGCTTCAGAACCTATGATGGGAAACTGTTAAGTTGCTTTTCTTAAAAATCATAAGTAAAGCCTCTAAACCTTTCTGATTAGAAAAGAATAATACAAAGAATCAATCTTCGGATTTTTTACATTATAACTACCTGGTTTATCAAAAATCAGGACCAATTGAAAAATAAGCTACAGCCAACCTGTAACCAAGTATAGTCCGGCTACCAATCATGTGGAAACATTGGCCACTTATCAGTTTTCCACTAGATGTATTCAAAAAGAGCAGAGTCATAAGGGAGGAAACGTCATTAAAGAGGGATTTTAATTTTTGATACCACAATATTAAAAGAAACACTAGATGAAAAAAAAATTTCCACTCTAACTATTTTATAATTTTTTTTTTCTTTCAAAGTAGCTTTGCGCTGTGCATATCTGGCCGACACTCCTGACAACTAATTGATTTGTCTGTTCCTCCTACTAAACCAGACGTTTACCATTCTACACGACCTGTGGTCAGACTATATTTGCAAAAGACTAACATCTTTTCTATTATTTTAATGGTATTAAAAAAATAGAAAACATTTATTTAGTTTATTATATTTAATATCTGGCGCATATGTATGCTGGTATAGTTTGACCACCGACTGTGTGGAAAATTGGCAAGTGGCTATGTTGTAAGAAATCAAACAGAGTGGAATCATAGGGAAGAAAGGTATGGAAAGAGGAATTTTAGCTACAATAAAAACCCTTTAATTTTTAATAATAAAAATAATTATAAATTATTTTTTCTTTCAAAGCAGAATCTATTTGACTCCTCTAACAAGTTTTGCTCTTTTTATGTTTCCGCCGTTAAACTGGAGGTTTACCATTCCACAGATCAGTGGTCGGACTATACCCTGCCGCTACCAAAGCAGTTTCTTGCATTGTTGAATTTGAGTTGTATAGATGTCATATTTTAATGTGTACAATATCAGATGAAGTATGCTTTTTTTTTCTGTTCTTTTAGTCTTTGGTTTCTTAACCTTGTACATATATCAGATATTTATAAAACTCAGGTCTTTTCTTATGCATTAGAGAACGTCGATCATGCCGCTTTGTCAATCATTAAAAAAAAAAAGCCATTTGGCCTATCTTTCAAGAAGCAGGCTTGTGTCCTGTTTGAATTTGAATTTTTATATGTACATTTAACAAAAAATAAATTTCACCGCTCAAAATAAACTGCTACGCAAAGTCAATGAATACGTGTTGCGATTTTTTATATACATTTGGTTTTTTAAAAGTTGTTGCTATTAAATTGCTACAAGCCATTGAAATGTTTGCTAGTGAATATTGTATAAAAATTTTTTACTTCTAAAAATTTTACACGATTTATCAAAATTCAGGATAGATAGCAAGGTTTCTGAAAAAAAAAAAAATGAGAAAATGCATATTTATAAAGTATTGCAAAGTTAAAAGAATGCTCAAATGAAAATTGGTTATATTTCCTCCTTTAATATTTCCGGGATGTTTTTAAAGAATTGTATTTATAAACATTCAGCAGAAATTTAGGAGTGAAAATTTATATAGATTATTGTTATATGTTTTATAAACTTGTTATAAAAAAAAATGGGTTTATTTTGCTTCGAATAATTTTTTTTTTTTTTTCTTGTCGAGAAATTTCAGAAGCCTTGCATTCTGCATTTGGTATATGTAATTGAATGTGATAAAAATCAACCTAAATGTTTGTGTCACTCAAATTTATCTAATGTAATCAGCTGCTTCTTGATCCAAAGTGAATTATTTGATTGGAACATGAAATGACAATTCAGAGATTGATCTAAAAATTTTATTTCATATTCTGAAGATCTGTTGCTATACAGTTAAAAAAAATATTGTTATAAGGATGAACCTTATTACAATTATCAGTTTTGAATTATTTATTTTGTCTGTGCAAGCTTTGCCTGAAAGAGCATAAAAGCCTCAAGGATAACCGTGGACAGTTCATAACATAAGACACGAGGGCAACCCCGGGAAGTTAGCAGCATAAAGAAAAAACTAATAAAACCGACTTTTGTTGTATGTTTTAAAAGTGTATTCCTTCTTCCAGTCAGTTTGGTAACAAGTTCAATAATTAAACTTTGTGCCAACTTTTATTCTTAATCTATATACAGTAATCTCTCTTGTACCTAACACCCATCGAGTCTTCATTAGCAGCTCAACCCTGCTGTAGACACAAATCCGAACAACCAATGAAAAGATAGTTGCTGTGACGCCATCCAACTGGAGTCCAAAAAGAAAAGTTAAATAGAACTACTATTTAAATAAAATGTATTAAAAATAGTACATTTTTATTGACATACATTAGGTTATCAGATGGGTGTGAACAGAATTTTAAAATTGTATCCAATTTTAAAAAATTGCTGGTTTGCAAGAATTTGTATTCGACTTTACCTTCTAATTCAGACTCAAATTGAATTACGTTACAGAAACTGTCTTTTCATTGGTTGTTCGGATTTGAGTCTACAGCAGGGTTGAGCTGTTTATTATTATTATGACTATTTTTTTTTATATAGATTCGGGCTTTTGTTAACCGATAGATGGCACACACATGATGCTCACACTCGTCAGATATTTATAATGTTTTGACTTGACTTAACTTGAATAGATAATTTGAGATTATTTATATCATCTACACATTTTAATCTAGATTTAGTTTAAATTTTTTATGTACAGTGCTTTAACTTTGATATCCTCCTTAAAACCATACAGAACTTAACTTGATTTAACCAAGCTGCTTTATTCCAAAACGTATCGGATTAAAGAGAGATTACTGTATTATTCTTATATGCATCACAATTATTTTAAATTTAGCTCGTGAATATATCTTTTGACCTACGTAAACTTTTTCGGATTATATATATCGTATATAGGCCGAGAATTTTAGAACTTTTTCTAAAGTTAAATGACGGGATCTTCTTATATGCGAATCCGATGATTTCATAAAAAATATGTAGGTACATTTTCGTTAGACAAGACCAAGTGATTGATCGCCAAATGTGGGTATATAAAACACGCTTTCATTTGTTATGGGGGGAAAAAAATAAACTGAGTCAATCGTCGTCTCCAAAACGAAAAATCTTTTGTTCGTAAAATGTGCACCAGGCAAATAGAAAAGTATCAAAATATAGAACAGAAATGTAGCGTCTAATCCTCAGTGTTCCGCAGCGCGGGATGGACACCCCATGAGTGATCTACTCATTGATGAAGGGAAAGGGGACAGCTTCTATTGTGACGGTAGAAGTCTGACTTGGTTCCGTGGTGTTGGTTAGTGGTTCGGAATCCACGTTAAACTGTAGATCCTGGTCTAATTAGCCTAAAGCGTGCACAAAATGACCGTAGAGTGACAAACCAAACCTAGCTTCGTCTCGCTGAAGAAGGAGAGCATTCGTGTATCGCATGGGAGAAAACACGAGAAACTTCCACGCGTCGTTCGACTCACGAGGCAAGATGCTGAACATCCCAAAACGCCATCGAATCTTCACGTTTTTGAAACAGTGTCTACAGCAAAGCCTCCAGCTGATTGAATTTCAGCCCTCACCAATGGCGCACGTTGCCACAATTCGGGCAGAAATAATAATAGAATGCCGCAAATAATTAACATTGCAAGAATTTTTTTTATTATTATTTCAGTTTACATACCGGCTTTGAACTTTGTTAAATTTTTTGAAGAAAGAAAAAGGGCACTCTCGGCTTATATACGATATATATAAGATCATTAAAAAATGAAGTGAATATCAGTAGATTGGTCAAATTTCTGAAAAGTTAGTATTCATATAAATAAATTCTAGGGAACTTCATAGTGGGAAATGTAGCCATAAGCACAAAATGTTTGCTTTTTCTACACATCAGATTTTCATTTTAACTGTTGTGATCAGCTATTGAGATAAGAGTGAAGATTTTCTTCCAAATTAGAAGCAAATTCAATTCCAGCAATCTATTAACCCATCGAGCTATAGTAAATTATTGAATGCGAGCCAGTGATATTAATTCATACTTAAGCCGAGTCCTCAAAAATGTGGCTACATATCTTCGTTGAATAGATTGTTCGACCTTAAAACAAAATTGTCTTTCTCACAATTGATGTTCTGCTTAAACTATAATAATTATTCATTTTAGCCTGTTATTGAACTGACAGGTTTAATACTGATCCATGACTGACACTAGTTTGAAGAAATAAAATTAATTTCGGATTTTTAAAAGAAATAGATCAATCTTTGAAAATCAACTTGATGACAAAAATCATTCAAAAAGCCTTTACATTGTTATGACATTTTTTTTTTTTAATGTTGTACACTGTATTTCTTTCTTTCTATTTATATTTCTTATTGTACTTTTTTTTTGGTCGCTAAGCTAAGTATTTGGTTCAAATTTTGATGGAATATGTTATGCATGACATATAAAAAAACTGTATTGCTTTCCCTATAGCACAAGAATCTGTCGCGTTGTAAAAATGTGACTTAACCATAACATTAGTTCTTTTCAATTAGCGGTGGCGGAAGAAATAAAAAGATATTGTCCCCAGTGTAGTTAGGTGTGATCCACATGAATTGTTTGTTATTCAATGTTACAAAGATAAGAATACTGCCACTTATTTTTTATATGTGTATGTCTGTTGAACTTTACGAAGATTGTGATGCTACAACAAAATGACCAAAATTCAGGGTGGCGTATGTAGTTCTCGATCTTGTCATCATCTGCTTTTTGTTTCACAATTTTTTAGATCTTCAGAGCTCGCTGAACGGCTGCATCATTCCTTGGTGGTGTTGCGTAAACTGATCAATATTTCATAGCATTAGACGTTTAGGTAATACTTTAGATTGAGGAACGTTTAAGTGCTTGATGTTTGTTGTGATATTAGGTACAAAAAAAGTACAACTTAATTAATAAGAATTGTCATTTTGGTGTTTTAAAGCAGAACTGCCGTTGTATAACATGTTTCCTATTTCAAAAAAAGATATAATGATAATAATAATTATACTCAGAAGATCATTGATGCTTTTTGTGTTCAGATCCTGGATTTTCTACATTCAAAATGCTGATTCTTTGTGTACAAAAACTGTGTCACACTCATTGAATAATTGCAGTAACCTCTCTTTTAATCCGGCACTCGATAGATCGGCACATTCTATAATCGAGCCTTCGCTTTCGTATGGATTCGGGCGTTTGTTGACCGCCAGATGGCGACGCTCGCATTTTCATTGGACATGTACATGTTTAATGTGTGCGTGTATATTAAAACGCATTCAATATGCACATGTTTTAATCATTTAAATGTTTATCTAGAGTGCTTTATCTTTGATATACCCCCCTTTAAACTATAGGGACACTCGATACATCCGCCAGGGGTCGCGGTGCCGGAGTAAAGGGAGGTTGCTGTGCTGTGTCGAATCTCCAAGATTTGTCCCTTAACTGCTAGGCATCTTTTTCCCGTGTGTCTTAAAAACATGTGTTTCAACACTTCCCATATCTGTTAATTGCAACGCACTTCTTATTTGTCTTACAACAAAGCCAAGTAATCTTAGAATCTGGTAAATATATTCAGATGATTCAGTGTTCTAATGTATAGTTTGATGAAAAAGAAACTACTGTGTCCCCAATAATAGATGAACTGTTGTGTTTTATCTTTGTATTGTAATCTATTTGCTTTATCATTTTTGTACAAGCTTTTGATTTCCTTGGCTGATCTGTTACTTAGCAACTTGGTCATGGGATTTGTTTACTGGTGGTGTTTTTGTTGAAAGCTTTATTTAACATGGAAGCACAGCTACTCTGATTCTTCGGCTATATATACATAACCTAAAATAAAACACGGTCACTTAAAATGTTACTAGGCTGACAGTATCGATCAGAATTTTACCAAGAAACCGTGGAAGACATTTTTTTTTTTTATCTGCAGATCTTGTATTTATACATTACTTGTAAGTTGTAATTACTTTGCAGGTTAACATAAGTTTGTAATTTAAAGTTAAGTTACAAATGGAATCACCTTTTTAGAAGTAAGAAACATAACTGTTGTGCCGACCATACCAGTTACTAAGCAATGACATGACTGTTTAGGTTTACTATTCTATCGCCATTGCAAAGGATAGTTGGAAAATCTCTAACTGTTCGTCATATGTGGCTAATTTACACGAACAATGTAACAGTGTCCAGATTTCAACAAATAGATCCGATGCTCTCTTGAACATAAGTAAGCAATATTGTGTAATAAAAGGCAACACACAGAGACTGATATGAATTCTGCGATTCTATTGATGTGTCTATCAAATAGAGATAGTTATTACTTTTCTTTTTGGACTTTGTTCCTTTTTCTTGTCGTGTTTGCTGTTTTCAATTTATTTACAAATTATCCTTTTAATGTACCTATTGCCATAGTTTGAGATGAATCAACCAATTGACGAGCATGAATCTCAGTCAGTTAGACCCAGTATAACCTGATGAATTTTTTTTTTTCCAGAGATAGAAAATTGAAGCTCAGAGAACGGACAAGTATAAACATATCCTTTTAAATAAAATGAAAAACTTATGGCTATAGATTTTGAGCATGTTAATGTTAATTTTTTCGTATTATTATGGTATCAAATATACTGTTACTAATCGAAAAATTCTATGACAGTGTAAGATCTCAACCATGGCTACAAAAACGAAATTAAAGTGGTATAGGATGTGTCAAAAACCTAAACACGATTTGTACCTTCGATGTAAAAATCATCTTTTGACTGCCAATCCATATATACTATGAATATATAGAGAGAGATAAGAATGATGTATTAATGTTGTCTTTTCGGAGGAAATATTTCCTCTAAATTCTTTAAGAGATTTTTATAAAGAGAGGGAAACTAGAAAATACCCACTTATCCACCTCGACATTGGTGAACTGTCTGTCGATCTATCGTTTTGCGCAATAGTAGCAAAGACTAAATGTAAATATCCTCCAGATACTAAAGTCTTATGTCGTAAAACGCCAGCCAATGGGAAGCCGTATCTCTTGCCCACTCAAGTACGCGATTGGTTACCGTTCTGTGACGTGAGTTGGTCTCGATTCTGCTGTTATCGACGTGACATAACAGCTTGCTATTCTACTGGAAGAATCATGAGTAGCTGTGACCCAAGACACCTTTAGTTATGAATGGATCTCATGCCATGTGTTTAGATTGGGGGAAAGTTGAAAAAAGCAATTGCATGACATTTAATGATTCATGTGACTTGTGGGCTAACCGTAGTATGTACCGCCTTGTGGTGAAAACTAGTCTTATATACTTTGAAGTGAATTTTAGAAATGTGTTGTCGTTGTTGTTGTTGTTGTTATTATTAGATTTAGTTTTGATCATGACAAATGTATAATTTAATTTTTTTTAAACAGTATTACCTGCATTTTACAAGGAAATCAGTGTTGCATATTAAATGAATTATTGTTTTAATTAAAAATGGCTGTTCCATTCCACCTTATTTTCGATTGAAATCCATATCAAGAAGTGGTTTTACAAGATTTCTCCTCCTGACGCATTCTGAATTTTGTTACGGTGTTCTTTCCTGTAAACTGGATCTTTGCATATTCATAAAATAGTAATAAACTTCATAAACATTTTAGGTTATTGTGTCATCATTGCTTTTCCGTTTCAGTTCCAAGGAAGCTTGCCCGACGATGCTGACGACGAACTTAAAAGTTCTCGTGTCTATACCGGACATGTACATTGATGCATCTTTTGTTCGACTTGATGTTCGTTCACCACAGTGACGGATTTAGACTTAGGCCCGGGCCTAGGGTGGCAAATTTTTAGGGGCGGCAAAAATTTGAAATCGATTTTGTTTCTTATCAACTGTAAGACCTAATTTTAATGCTGCTTCTTTTCTTGCTTTGACAACCTCAAGATGCCAATATTCAAAGGGTAGAATCATTTTTAAAAATAATCAATCGTGTAAGTAGTAAAATTTAAAATTTCTAACAAATAGGTACTAAAAAAAAAATTCGTAAAAATTTAAAAACAAATGAATTTTTACGTTCACGTGATTTCTGCGATATCTATTCAAATATAGATATCGTTTTACGTATTTATCTAAGTATTCCTGCAACAAATTGTTCTGGGGAAAGATCGTTTTCCACCCTGAAAAGAGTGAAACATTATTTACGTGCACTTATGAAGCAAGATAGGCTCAATGCACTTGCATTATTGAACATTGAAACACAATGAGTTCAAGAAGTTAAGTAGGAGGATGTCATTCATACTTTCGCACGGAGGAAAGCAAGAAACAAATGTATATCATATGATTAATTAGATAGACATGGTTTATTTCTTAATTAAAAGCAATTTATTCTAAATTGTATGTTTAGTTGTTATACTCAAATATATATATACATATTTAACTCATGCCTAAATTTAATTTGAATTCATTATTACTATTATTATATAGTATATTATTATACTATATAGTATTATTATTATACTATATAAGGGCGTCAAATTAACTTGGGCCTGGGGCGAAATCGAACCTAAATCCGTCACTGGTTGTCCACGATGAGGGGAAGACTTTTAGAATTCATTGCTCCACATTTGCGTGACGTATAAGAAAATTCGTAGCAGGGTTATCGATACTAGAGGCTTTACTCAAGTTGTCACAATCTCCGTCTAGGCTCCTCTTTTCTAAAGGCAGTCATTGTACAGACGCCGGTAAAAATCTAGAATCCTGTACCTTTTGTGCCAAATGCATCGCCAGGATGCCAACTAATCATAATAATAAATGCCGCAGTTCTTTTCGCGGTAAAATAATATTATGCCAAAAATCACTATTCTGTCAAAATTGTATTTCTGAAATGATTTTACGCTAAAATTAATCGCCAAATTTTTTTCACTAAACGAAACTTTATTTTTAAATTGCTTTTACACCAAAAATTATTGTTTTGTCGCCAAATTTTATCACTAAGTTAAATTTTATTTCGAAAATGATTTTCTCCAAATGTTATCGTTTTAATGCCAAATTTTAGCACTATTATGCCTCAAAATTTTTTTTGCTGAAGTGCCTTTACTCCAAAATTGTGCCACTGTTACAGCAAATTTTAATTATTTGCTTTTACGCCAGTTGTTATTGCTTTAATGACAAAATATATCACTATTTTGCCAAAATTTTATTCCTAAATTGCTTTTACTCCAAATTATTCTGTAGAATTTTGTTTTGCCGACTCGATTTTAACAACTATAATAATGCTATTAGGATAAAATAACACCAGCATTATTCGACAATTTTTTTCCCTTCTATTATGTCAAAAAATATTTCATATATTTTACAATGCCGAATTCGAAAAGTAAAACGATATTAATAAAAAAAAAGAAATTAGAGAATAAGTTACATTTTATGCTGATATATCCTTTGTTGGAGGCGAAAATGATCTTATTGCCTCACTAAAACTTATCCACGCATAGCCATATGAAATTAATGAAGAAGACAAGAACAACGTCACAGAAAAATTTAATAGCATTCGAGCAACCTTTTTCTTCCGGGAACTAAGTTCTAAAATTGAAAAGTTATATTTTTTAGTAAATTTTCTTTTTATATAATTCAAATAACGGTTGCCACAAAACCTTAATTATGTCAACAGCGTTAAAAAAATTATTATTTGATAACCATACGTAGCTGAATAATAAAATAAAAAAGATTGGTTACTTTCTCAGAGGTACAGTATTCTAGATTTCAACCCAACCTGAAACCTCCTAAACGCTGTCTCTATACAAGGCCACGGATCGGATTTTGCCGGGGTTTTACACCATAATTCTATAGTCCAGAAAGTCCCTGCGTTGAGGTTGTTGGGGAAGATGAAAATCCCTAATTCGCAGACATTTTAAATTGTGACAAATTGCGTTATAGCGTAGTAACGTTGAATCTACTGTTAGAAGTGTTGAATAGGAAATACAATAAAACAGACTTTCTGTCACATAATCTCATTTAAAATCGATAATTCGTATTATCTCATAATCTGCAGCATGCAGATAATTTAAACTCCCCAATGCTTAATGTTATCAAGCAATGCATATTTAAACAGTTCGGTTTAAGAATGTATTTCACAGTGTGCATTGTTGAAAATTGCTTACTGTTACAAAACAACGAAAAAAATTGAAATGCAGACTTGTATTGATTGACGTTAATAACCAAAAAAGGATTTTAAAGATTGGACTAAAGAAAAAGAAAGTTTCAGAAAGAAAACGTTTACACTTACGACTAGTAAATACTTAAATTTTCAAGCTTTCATGCGTGCGTGTGTATATTTACATATACAATGTGATTATAATTAAAGTCCCACTTTCAAAATGCTGTAATAAAAGAACAATGAGTTCAAATTTGAACTGAAGATATTTGAAGAAGGGGATAAGCGGTACGGCATCAAAAAAGTTCCAAAGTGTATTAATAGATGGCAGTGTAAGCGGCATAAAGAAAGTGAATTCGGCTGCGAGTGATATTTTGGCATGAGTTGCACATTAAACCAACTGTAGTGTTCAATGTGTAGTGCTCAATATCCTTTGTAAGCTTCTTCTGACCACCACCATAAGTTCCACCATTTATTAAGCTCCACCATAGAAATATTTGTATCAGTTATGCACACATTTGGTTTCTAAGTCGCAATATATCTTGAGTCGTATCAAATATAATACAATAAAATGACGCTGTTGTTATTTCTTTTGCCAGCTCGTTTTATCACATATTTGAGCCAGGATAGCACTGAGCTCATCTTGTATTTTTGGACTTTGCCTGGCCACTCGACATTCTTGTAAAATAGGATCATAGTTCGCCAATAACTCAACAATACCTACAAAACTTACTGCTTTGACTTGGATCTCTCCTGTATGCATATTCTTTATGCCCACAAAAAAAGTTACACTTCGAGAGTCATCAAGGAGGTAAGCACACTTGGGAGCCAAAAAGATTTTTCTTTCTTGATTATGGACTCTTTAGCTTCCTCAAAGATTCCGTGAAACCGCCATTGTTCATACACAAGACACGAGTCTGAGTGATTTGCCGATGCATCGTGTCTTTCTATGGCTTCTACAATATGTTTCCAATCATCATAGCCTTCTATCCGAATAGTCTGTATTTTTTTAGTTGCCCTATTTGTGAATAACCAACATGGTTCACATTACGTTTTTTGAAGCAATAAAGAGTAGCAAAGCTATGTATGTTGTAGTTTTACACCAGACTTAGAAACACTATAATAATATGTTTCCAAGAAGAATCTTTTAAAAAATGGCCTTTAGGATTGAAGTATCCATTTTCAAGCTTCCCTTGATCATTTAGTACTTTAAAATGATCCTTATCAGTCACGTATATCGAAGATGTAATTCTTTTCAAGTCAATTTCAGTCACTTGACGTTGATTTTGATTTTGAACCGCCAGTACAGAGTAGCTGTGAGGACCATGGATCAGCGTTGTCAGGGACTGCACTTTCGGTTAGGTCAGGGGTCGGCAACCTTTTGAGTCGGAAGAGCCAAAAATGGCAATTTACAAAATTTCAGTTTTTAAAGAGCCACAAATTTTTTCTTGCCAGCAATAAATAACAGGTGGGCTGAAAAGTTCATAGGCTGACACATAGATGGCGCTGCTAGTATTAAATCCATATGATTTTTAGTTAGCCCTAACATTCAAAAGACACGTGTATAAATTTGATAGCTGTTGCACTATTAGTATGTGAGTTATAGCATTTTTAGTGTTCATCACGTGCAGTCCTCTCGGCTGTCTGTCGATTGGACTCCGGTGTGAAATGATGGAGCCATGTTTCATCCATTGTCTCATATCGACGCAAAAATTTGGGTTTATTACGATTGAACAGCTGCAAACACTGCTTAGAATCATCAATTGGTTGTTGTTTTGGGTCGATTGTGAGCTCGCGCGGCACCCACTTTGAACAGAGCTTTCGCATATCCATTAACGATATGTCCAACATGTTCCTTCGATATCTTTAGGGTCTCAGCTATTTCAATCAACTTCACTTGACGGTTATCAGAAATTGTTTTGTGGACTTTTTTTATGTTTTTGTCGGTAACAGCCTCTTTGGGGCGTCCACTGCGTGCATCGTCCTCGGTGCTCATTTCGCCTCGTTTAAAATTAGCAAATCACTTCTCTACGGTTGATTTTCCTGGTGCAAAGTCCGAATAATGTTTATCAAGCCAAGCCTTCGTTTCAATGGTATTTTTTTTCGCCAAAAAGCAATGCTTTATTAACACGTGAAATTCCTTTTTATCCATTTTTTTCAAACTAACAAAAGTTGATTTACTAAAAATGCTATAACTCACATACTAATATTGCAACAGCTGTCAAATTTATACACGCGTCTTTTGAAGGTTAGGGCTAACTAAAAATCATATGGATTTAATAGTACTACCCCACCTGTTAGTACTCACATAAATAAAGTTTTTTAATAAAAAAAACTAATCTATTTATTCATAAGAAAAAATATCTATTTATTCATTATATCATTCTATTTATTCATTATTAGATAATTACTTATTAAGTAAAAAATTAAAACAATTAAACATTTACTTACAACACTGACTTGTACTTCAATAACAAACAATTGAGCAAACAAATTCAATGGGAGCATTGGCTTTGCATGGTTTTAGAAAGTTTTGATAAATTTGGTTCGTAACTTGTTGCTTTAAGTTTCAAACACGACTCTAAATTTTCATTTGTTAGTTGGCTTCTTACTTTACTTTTAATTATATTCATGCAAGAGAACACTTGCTCGCACGAATATGTCGATCCAAAGATAGTCAGCACTCCAAATGCCAACTACTTCACCTCACTGTAGCAATCTCGAAGACTATTCCATGCGTCGAATATAAGTGCCTCAACTCGCAGCATTTCTTTTAAAGTTGTCCACTTTTGTTGCGTTACGTACATACATTTCTGGACCTCCAACTCTTCCAACTTGCTTTTCAACTCTGTACATTTTCCACTCCACAAAGCTTTACTTTTTAAATCGATCAATTGCATTTCTAGAGATCCACTATCAATTCCAAATGGCTCAATGTGGATTTCGTTACTATGAATGCTAGAGTGGTTTTGTTGGTTTTGAATTGCTCAAATCTGTCAGCAAATTCATCTTTAATTTTTCTTATAACTGTGCTGAAGTACCTCGTGTCAACAGTTGCACTGGTTTTATCGCGACATTGTTTTAGAAATTGAAAATGAAGTAATTTACCGCTCTGAATATCTTCTGCAAAAAAAATTAATTTTTCTTCAAAACAAACCAATTCTTCTACCAAAACATAGGCTGGGTTTCCCTTTCCTTGCAGTTTTAGATTCAGCTCATTTAATTTCGCTGTGATATCCCCCATAAAGTAGAATTTTTGCAACCATTTGTCGTTCTCTAATTCAGGGTGATTAATGCGTTTTTCATTTAGGAATGTATTTATTTCATTCAAGCACAAAGCAAAACGTTTCAATACCTTACCTTTGGAAAGCCATCGCACTTTATTGGGAAGAAGGAGGTCGGAATACTGAGTCTCCATTTCGTTTAAGAATTCTTTAAACTGACGATGGTAGAGTGCTTTTGACAAGTTGCTGTTAACAATCTTGATTACAAAATTTATAACATCAACTATTTGGGCCGGAAATGTTTGGGCACAAAGCGCTTTCTTGGAGAGAAGAACGTTATGCAGTGAATGGAAGAACGTTATGCGGTGAAACGTAGGAATTTCGTGGTTTATTTTGCTCTGAAAAATTGTTGTTGCCCCTTTATTTTTTCCTGTCATACTTCTGGCTCCATTAGTTGCTATTGAAACGATTTTATTTAAATCGATCTTGTCTACAAGGCATTTTTGCACGACATTCGCTATATCTTCTCCTCTAGTTTGTCCCGAGAGCGGTAGCAATAATAGAAGTTCTTCTTTTGGACCTTGGGAAGACATATACCTGACAAAAATTGCAACTTGTGCTGTGCCTTTTATGTCGCAAGACTCATCTATAGCAAGTGATAAGGCAGAAGAAAGTTGAATATCTTCCACCTGCAAATATGTTACATTTGAAGACATTTTAGCTATTCAATCTTGTACTGTTTTAGCAGATAGTGGCAAATCTTTGATTTTTTTCAAGATTCCTGGTTTGTTTTTGAAATCACGAAACAGTTCTTCAGATGCACGTATGAAGCAATCTTTGACATACTCACCATCTGTGAATGGTTTACTTTACCTACCTTTACTTTGGTTTTTTTTATTATTATTATATATGTATATATATACGTACATACATAACTTTGAGAAGATAATTCGCTTCTAACAATTTTACTTGAAACAACAAATTATAAGTCACGCCAAATTGTCTTGCGTCGAAAGCGAATTAAAACCTACATAGAAACATCCGACGACGGCGTCATTCGAGAGCTACCAATGGACTGACGACAGTGACGACGCGTGTCACGGGGGAGGGGGCGGTGAAAAGCTAGTACAAGTGGCTGAGAGATAGAATCGGTGCCTAATCCTCGTTAATCGATTCAGAACGATTCTTAAGTTTTTTTTATTTTTTTTTTTTTATAAAATAAATAATATTGGAGTAAGGAACTAAAGAGCCGCAGATTCACATCCAAAGAGCCACATGTGGCTCGAGAGCCGCAGGTTGCCGACCCCTGGGTTAGGCGGATTTCTTATTCCCGCCGCACTTCTTCTTTCTCAATCTTAAAGCATTGATCTGATTTATTTTAGAAAACTTGTTATTTTTTTTTTCCTTCAAACTCCATTTTTCTTTTTAATTTTCCGCTCCCACTGAGATACTTTCTATTACAGACATTTATTATCTAATTTCCACCACCTTCAATTAATTGATAAACTTATCGACTGACAGAGGATCTAATGAAACAAAAAGTAAGATAATAGTGATGCATGGAGAATCCGCGAAACAAGGGGCTTCCCCGCTTGGGCCCACGGCATTTTGCTTATCCTGCACACCCTATTGTTATGCCACTGATCACAACTATTTTTTCTACCACATTCTCTCAGACATGAAATTCAATACATTTGCATACTTGTCATAAAAAAAAAATTTTAATTTTCTGTTTATTTACAATTTCAAAAAGAATTAAAATTAGTATTATATTTCAATGTCTCAGTAATTGGATACCATTATCATTAGAAGGTAACACAGAGCAATTTTACAATTATAATCAATAATATAATACAATATATATACACATTACTCAAAAAAAAATTTTTTATATAAAAACTTAATAAATTAAAACATATTTATGAACAATATTAGATAGTCTGGCATTGATGGACACAATTCCAATGGAAATTTTTTAATGTTAATTAAAACACATTAGTTTGAATGTTTTGACAAATTCTCTCTCTCTATATATATAGATATGCACATTTTCTCTTGCAGATATTGATAACATATTGATAAAGATCTACTTATTTATTTAACAATCACAATCAGTATCAAAACACCATCCTAACGACATATTTAAAACAACTAAAAAAAGAGGAACTTTGTTTAAAAGATTGATATGAAAGGACTTTTATCAGATATTTAAGATACTATTTGAAAATAATAAGGATAAGGCAATACAAATATTTAATAAGTTATTACTCATAAAATAATTTTATTTAACGAATTTCAAACACATCGTTCTAATTAAACAGAATTTAAACAATTTTTCAAAAATTTTCTGTAAGAGTTTTCACATTATTCAAAATTATTCTCTATAATTTTATACAGTTATTTTTCAATGCAATTACCATCATTTAGAGTTATTCAAACTTTTTAAAAACATTTTTTTATTCAGCCAATTTAAATTCTTTTTTTAAAAGTTATAAATAACAAAAAAATAAAATTTTAATTGATTTTTTTCTGTGACAATTTTGTGTGATAAAAATTCTTTCACTATTTAAAAATAAAAAGTTTAATCAGTTTTCTCATTAATTGCAAAATATAATTTTAAATATATTAACTTACACTATATCAAAAATTGCTTTAAAAAAATCTGTATATAATAGCAGTAAAATTTTTGAAAATTATAAATATTATACATTAAAAAAAGGCCAAAAAGTTGAGATAGCATTTCACTGGCTGATTTTAAAAATATTCTCAGTATATAATTTATATTCACACGAAATTAAAATGCACTATTTCCAATTTAATGAAAATTTTAAGTTTCAATTTTAAAAAAAAATTGAACTAAATAACAAAAATATATTTACCACAATGCTACAAAATATAACAAGCACTCGTTAATTTTGATAATGAACAATTCTTTAGGAATATTCATTGCTTTCCCTTTGCTACAATAAATTAATTTGTTCATTATTCTGTCACTTGAGATTTCTGTATTGCATATTTGACCCTCTTGCGATGTATGGATCACTACCCTTTTTTCTTCAAGGATAGTGCGATTTTTCTCGATAATTTTGAATTATATGCTTGGATTAAATTTATGGTATCTTGGATTAATTATATGCTTGGATTAAATTTACGGTATCTTGGATTAATTATATGCTTGGATACTGTGATTTTTCTCGATAATTTTGAATTATATGCTTGGATTAAAAGCTATATTCGAAATCTTTTAAATGAAAATCGCCAAATTTCTTATTGAAAGGATTGGGTATTATAATATTCCTTTCAGTTAAAAAGTAATTTTTGTTAATATGTGATTTACTTTAATTAGGATTAAAAGTTTTAAATTAAGATTTCATTTTCTACGAGAAATTTTAAATTGTTATTATTATTATTTTTTTTTTTTAAAGTGGTTTGTTTTTACAATTACTTTATGATGAAACTATTGATCTTCAAGAAAGTAATAATTATGTCAGTCAAGAGCATGACAGCATGAAGTACTTAAAAAAAACTGCAGAATCTTTGGTACTTACGTATTAACGGTACCTTGGCGACAGTTGCGCCAATAAAGAGCACACGCGCCAACCGCAGCTACAGATTTGGCGCCAATCTGCACTTAAAATTTTTGTTCCAAATAATGAAATATATATGAAACACTTCATTTAAAATCAAAACGCTTTCAAAATATTTTTATTCCAAATAATAAAGATTGGCGACACTTAAAAACCGCCAAGTCTGTCGCCAAGGTACCGTTAATACGCAAGTACCGAATCTATTTATGACAGGCTAAAACTAGGTAATTTCCCTATTTTTTTATTTCTTGGAGTATCTGCGTCTAGCTGTAGTAAATAGAAACATTATGAATATGATGACCAAAAAAATCTTTAAAAAAAAAAAAAAAAAAAAAAAAATTTAAATTTTAAAAAAAAATTTTGAATTAAATTTAAATTTAAAAAAAAAAATTGATTAAAAAAAATTTAAAAAAAAAAAAAAAAAAATCTATATGTGAATTTTGAAACTGCATTGTGCATTTCATTTTACTTTAAAAACAAAAATTGCTTTAAAAAAATTGTATATAAATAGCAGTAAAAATTTTGAAAATCATTAAAATCATACATTAAAAACGCCAAAAAAGTTGATAGCATTTCACTGATTGATTTCAAAAATATTCTCAGTTGATAATTTAAATTCATACAAAATTAAAATGCACTATTTCCTATTTAATAAAAAATTTTAAGTTTCAATTTAAAAAAATTAAACTGAATAACAAAAATTTACATAAACTAAGTAATTCCATTATTTTTTTATTTCTTGGGTTATCTACGTCTAGTTGTAGGAAATAGAAACATTATGAATAATAGGATGACCAAAAAAATCTTTAAAAAAAATTCTATATGCAATGTACATTTCATTTTCCTTTGTGTATGATATATTTTTAAAAGCAACGAATTAATTTAATTTACATTGATTTGATGTGTAAGGAAAAAAAAAGACTGAAAAAAAAAATGCATACAATAATTTCTTTACAAGAAAACCCACATTCTAGTTGAGTGTTACCACTAAATTCTCACAGCTGCGTTCATATGCTCTCTCTGATGATTTGACATAAATTATTTGGGAGAATTTGGCCACATGCAGGTTTTTGGTTTCAAAAGATATACTGGCGGTGAGCCAATCTGGCCTAGGGTTCTGCAGCCCTTGTACAAAGCTAATTTAAAATTTTAATCCTATTTTAATGGAAAGAGCTCTTGTACACTTATTTGTGATGTGTCACGATCATCAGATACCATAATGTAAAAAAAGAATTTTTTTTTAATTTTAAATATTTTTATAGAATATAAAATAGTTTGAATATAATACCCTCTGCATTTATGAATAATATATTTACAAAGAAACAATGATCATAAATCTATCAAGTATTTGATATTTATTTTAATGGATTGTATTACTGCTAAATAACTATTTAACACACTTTTAAATCATATGACAAAATTATTTAATGCCACATTTTCCTATTTTCTTCTTATTCTGCCGTGCTTAAAATTTGAATATTATGTAGATATAAATACAGTTGAGTCTCTCTTCATACCGTGCATGTTTTATGAAAATTTTCGCGATCTCCTATTCTGCGCTCATGCAAGTAATAGTGAATTAAAGAAAATGCCTTTTTTCTCATGTTGAATATTCAAGAAGGTAAAATGGAAAACCCATTTCATTTTGGTGACTCACAATTCAAGAGAGAAACTTTAAATTAAGCTGATCTCAAGAAGAATATGTGAGGATATCAGAAAGAAATTACATAAGTACATCTTTACAAAATTTAATTTCTGATTGCATCGCTGGAGAAAAATATCAACACATAATGAGAGGTAACCTAATTCAGTTTGTATAAATCACTGTAGTTATCTTACATATTTGACATACAATAATAACTCTGTGATAAGAATTAATTTGCACCATTTTAATTCAAAAAATAAATTACAATATACGTAAATTGATGAAGACTTCTAAAATGGATAATTTTTCATAAAATTAAATAAGAAAATTTTTTCAAGATTTGGAACCCTTGTTTCTCTGAATTATAGTCTAGTACAAAAGACCAGAGCGCTAAAAAACGAACACTCTTAAACGAACATGCTGAATACCAAGAGTTAAAGGCATATGAATACTCCTCAATCAACAATATCACATCTGCGGTCATTTTGTGCACAGCTAGGCTAATTAGACCAGCACTTACAATTTAACGTGGATTCTGAACCAATCACAAACATCCATACCACAATCAGGATTCCAACCTGAAATCTGTGGTACAAAAGAACAGAGCGCTAATAAACGAACAGAGTCTCAAGCGACCACGGTAAATGCCAAAAGATAAAGGCATATTAATAATCCTAATCAACGATATCACACCTACTGTCATTTTGTGCCCATTTTAGGCTATTTAAATGAGGATGAACAATTTAATGTGGATTCCGAACCGCTGACAAACATCCATGTCCCAGTCAGGATTCCATCCTGTGTTCCGTCCTGTGTCAAAGCAGGATTCGAAACTAAAGCCTCTGGTACAAAAGACCAGAGCGCTAAAAAACAGAGACTCAAGCGACCACGCTAAATTCCTCATCAAATGCCAAAAATTAAAGGCGTGTAAATAATCCTAATCAACAACATCACGTTTATGGTCATTTTGTGCTCACTTAGGCTAAATAGACTAGGACGAACAATTTAATGTGGATTCCGAACCACTCACAAACATCCATGCCACAGCCAGGATTCGAAATTAAAGCCTGTGGTACAGAAAACCAGAGGGCTAAAAATCGAAAAAAGTTTCAAGCGACCATGCTAAAAGTTTAAAAAAAAATGCCAAAAGTTAAAGGCATGTGAATAATCCTAATCAACAATATCACATCCAAGTTCATTTTAGGCACACTTGGCTTAATTAGAC